>OX387259.1:260661-278161 GCA_947562095.1 Branchellion lobata | reverse complement strand
AAAGTAGCTTATTTTGGTGTAGTTTTGCGTTCGTCTCCGCATATCATGGGACGTGGACTTGACAGGCGGGAGGATCTGATGAAGTACATGGTGACTGGATAACAGACGCTGTTATTGAAGAAACTTTGACAATGATAACAACAGAGTAATAATAGATATTGATAATAATAAATTGATTACACCTGATTTGGAAGTCATGATCGTAATTAATTCATTCTGTAGTTTTATTTTTTGAAAACCAACAATCGACATCTCACTATCTTTTCAAACCATTTAAGTAATTTCTGGCAAAACAATTTTAAAGCATTTGTTGAAGCGACCATGCTTGCAAACATGGAAGCTCTGAAGGCTATTTATTGTCAAAACAGGCGAAAAAAAAAATTAAATATTAAAAAAATCTATGAACGAAGATGAGTTGACAATTTTGTTGCATTGAAAGATTACATTAGTAAAAAGTAAAGATTGAAAGTAAAAGGAAACTTATGTTACAATGTGCTGAGGCCTAATGGTGGTGGAAGAATGGTGAAATTATGGTGGATAAGAGGTGTAACAATGAGGGTATGGTGGTTGTGTGGTGAAGATATGGTGGTTGGGGGCGTGAAGAATGGTGGATCGATGATGATGATGAGGAAGAGGAGGATGGGGATGAGGAGGATGATGAGGATGAGGACGAGGGGGATGATGATGAAGAGGACGATGATGAGAAGGATGACGATGGACCTCAGCTAGCATTTTCAAACCGAGGAGTTTCAGAATCTTTAATCGAACAAGACATCACGTCAGTAACTATCCATCCATGCATCCACTCAACCATTCGGCACCATTCCCCCATTCATCACTCATCCATTCACTCATTGCCCTCCAGCCATGCTGCTACACATCAATTCATCCCTCTATCCATTCATCCCCCTCTCCCTTCTCTCACTCACTCACCCATCCACCCCAAAACCCATCCATTGGCACCTCAGTTGCTTGCCTTGACGCTTTAAACATTTTTTTTATCCATCCATCCACCCACAATCCACCATCCATCCATCCTCCCACCCACAATCTACCATTCATCCATCCACTAATCAACCACCCAATCAGCCAACAACACCCACCACCGCCACCCAATCACAAATGCCCACACAATCAAGACGACTCAACCAGGGGTGCGCTAGAAGGGGGTGAAGGAGGAATGGGAAGACTAGCTGAAAGGGGCGTGGTGGAGGGGTCGAGGGGTGGGGGGATGGTGGCTGGGGGAATGAAATTGGTGGTGGTGGGGGGGACGAAGGAAGCCGGGTTGAAGGGGGGAATGGAAGAGGAAATGGTGGTGGGAAAAGGAGGAAGAGTGGAAGAAAGAGGAGGGATGGAGGTGTTTGTGGGGAAGGAAGGAGGGAGGGGGTTGAAGGGAGGAAAAGTTGTAGAGGAGGGAGGGAGGGAAGAAGGGGGGTGGGAGGATGGGGGGAGGGAAGAGGGGAAGGAAGCTGGAATGGTGAATTGTCCCTGTTTCAACTTCTCCAGGAACTGGTCTGTCGACATCGGCAGCGGAAAAGGTGGAACGCCTGACAATCGAAAAACATTGGCGAAAAGTAAAATATTAATAATAAATAATATAAATATAAATAAATAATATGAATATAAATAAATAATATAAATATAAATAAATAATAATGTTAAAGATAACATTAAAAATAACATCATCATCATCCTCACCTGAAGCTGCCTGGTCAGTTCCATCGGTAAAGCCTGCAAATAATGAAAATTGAATTAATAATGATAATAATAATAATAATAATAATAATAATAATAATAATAATAATAATAATAATAATAATAATAATAATAATAATAATAATAATAATAACAATAATAATAATAATAATAAATAATAATAATAATAATAATAATAATAATAATAATAATAAAATAATAATAAATAAAAATAATAATAAAATTAATAATAACAATAATAATAATAATAATAATAATAATAATAATAATAATAAATAATAATAATAAATAATAATAATAATAATAATAATAATAATAACAATAATAATAATAATAATAATAATAATAATAATAATAATAATAATAATAATAGGAAGAGTAATGAGTTCATAAAAATGACGAAAAACACCGTTTTTCATGAGGTTGTTGATCTGTTCGTTGAGAGAGTCCGTGCTCAAATTGACCTGTGGAAGAGTCCACAACAAAAATTATTATTATAAATAATAATAATAATAATAATAATAATATTATTATTATTATTATTAGTAGTAGTAGTAGTAGTAGTAGTAGTAGTAGTAGTAGTAGTAGTATAACAATAGAAACAAATGAAAAAAATGAGCAATAATAAAAAACAAAAACAATAGAAAAATAACGAAAACATCAACAAACATACAACAGTGGAGTTGAAGTGAAAAAAAAACAATAACATACAAAAAATAGCAAAAAAAATAATAAAAGCGAAGTTACGTTAGAAAAGTCGGTGGTGGGCAGCGTGGTGGTGGTGTCTGTTGTGGTGGTAGCGACGGTGGCTGGTGTGGTGGTAGCGACAGTGGCTGGTGTGGTGGTGGTGGCAGAGTGGGTGGTGGTGTTGAGAGGGGTGGGAGGGCTGGGGGAGTATGAGGGGGAGGAGATGAGGGAGGAGGTGGGTGCCACGGACACCTCCTCCAGAGGAAGGCTCTTGATGGGGATGCGGTGCAGGTAGCCAAAGCCGATACCACAACCCAAACTGTGGTGGTGGGAAGATGATGATGGTGGTGGTGGTGGTGGTGGAGAGATGATGATGATGGTGGTGGTGGTGGAGAGATGATGATGATGGTGGTGGTGGTGGAGAGATGATGATGATGGTGGTGGTGGTGGAGAGATGATGATGATGGTGGTGGTGATGGAGAGATGATGATGATGGTGGTGGTGATGGAGAGATGATGATGATGGTGGTGGTGATGGAGAGATGATGATGGTGGTGGTGGTGGTGGAGAGATGATGATGATGGTGGTGGTGGTGGAGAGATGATGATGGTGGTGGTGATGGAGAGATGATGATGATGGTGGTGGTGGTGGAGAGATGATGATGATGGTGGTGGTGGTGGAAAGATGATGATGGTGGTGGTGATGGAGAGATGATGATGATGGTGGTGGTGGTGGAGAGATGATGATGATAACGAGGGTGATAATAATAATAATAATAATAATAATAATAATAATAATAATAATAATAATAATAATAATAATAATAATAATGGTGGTGGTGGTGGAGAGATGATGATGATAATGATGGTGGTGGAAATGACGACAATCCTCTCCTTCCTTATCCACCATCACAACCCCCTTCACCCACCTTTCCTTCCCCTATGATCACACCACCCTCTCCACCCCATCACACCCCCCTCTCCACCCCATCACATCCCCTCTCCACCCCATCACACCCCCACCCACCTCCCAGAGCCCCCCCATGCGGAGTTTGGGGTGATGGTGACCTCCCGACACAGGTCCACCTCAGTGTTGTAAACGTACAACTTGATTGGTCGACCCTCGTGTGCCTCAACCAATGAGAACAAGTCCTCGGGCTGTGGTGGTAAAGTTATGGTAAAATATTCGTGGTGTAGTGGTGAAACTGTGGTGTTGATGGTTGTGATGACTTTATAGTGTAAGAAATGTTTAATTGTTGTGAATGGCTGTATGAGTACTGTATATAAAAACAACTCTTTGGAATTTAATAAAATTACTGACGCCACACCACACCACACCACACCACACCACACCACACCACACCAAGCCACACTACACCACACCACACTACACCACACCACACCACACTACACCACACCACACCACACCACACTACACCACACCACGCCACACCACACCACACTACACTACACCACACCACACCACACCACACCACACCACACCACACCACACTACACCACACCACACCACACCACACCACACCACACCACACCACACCAGCCACATCTTGCAGGATGTTATCAGAGCCGATGATGAAGTCTTTATCGGACCTCAGGCCAGCCAATGACGCTGGCGAACTAGGCTGTACCTCCTGTGGTGGTGGTGGTGGTGATGATGGGTGATGGTGGTGATGGGTGGTGGTGGTGGTGATGGGTGGTGGTGGCGATGGGTGGTGGTGATGGGTGATGGTGGTGATGGGTGGTAGTGGTGGCGATGGGTGGTGGTGATGGGTGATGGTGGTGATGGGTGGTAGTGGTGGCGATGGGTGGTGTAGAAGAAAGAACAGATGGTGATGGTGGTGGTGGAGCAGCCGTTTGTCACACCCACCAAAACATGCCAGACGTTTTCATTGGCGCCATCGAAGGAACAGAAGCTGGTGGTGGTTCAAGTGAACAATTTGTTGGTAATGTTAATATTATCGAATGATCCACCCCCCAACCAACTAATCCATTACCCAGCCAATCACCAACCATCCCAACCAATCACCAACCCTCCAAAAGCAATAGACCCCGCCCACCCACCGGATGGACACGCCCAAAAGACCAGGTCCGCCCCAATGTTGGGAGGGCGTGAGTTGGAGGGTGCGGAGTTGAGCGGTCTTGCTGGAGTAGACGAGGAGCTGGATGGGCTTGGAAATGTTGCTCTTGAGCAAGTCCTTCAACACCTCATTGTCCTGGTTCTGGAGGAATAGTGAGGAAGAGGGGATGGTGAGGAAGAGGGGATGGTGGAGGTGGGGATGATGGGTGTGAGAGAATGAGGGTGGTGGAGATGAGAAGAATGGGAATGGTGTGAATGAGAATTGGATGGTGGATGTTGTGATTGAAGGATGAGGATTGAGGGAGGGGAGGGGAGGAAGAACAGGTGGGAGGAGGGCAGATAACTGAAGATTTGAAGAACAAATTGGAAGCCTCCAACCTCAGTTGCGAATGCTTTGAAATCAACTCAAACTTTTATTAATAATAATAACAATAATAATAATAACAATATTATTATTATTATTATTATTATTATTATTATTATTATTATTATTATTATTATTATTATTATTATTATTATCATCATCGTCATCATTACCCTTATAACAACTAGTGCTTTATATTGTTTCCTGCTTGAAAGCTTTGTGTGGCTGTGTTTGATAAAAATGCAAACGAATCCTCGATTCACTCAAACGCCCTCAAACTTTTGTAGTCCTTCTCATACTAATCATATTGATTAACGTCATCAGTCATATCGTTATTAGTGGTTTTATTATTATAATTTTCATTACTATCACTACTACTACTACTACTACTACTACTACTACTACTACTACTACTACTACTACTACTACTACTACTACTACTACTACTACTACTACTACTACTACTACTACTACTACCACTACTACTACAAGTGAATTTTACACAAAATATATTAATTATTCCATTTCTTTGAAGTTTTGATGTCCAATGTCCCCATAATACTTAGTGCTACCATAGTGATGTTTATTGTAACCATGGTGAAGTTTATTGTAACCAAGGTGACAACGAACCAGACGAGTGTCCCCGATGCAAAGGATAAAGTCAAAAAAGGCCTCCAAACCGGCCCTCTGCCCCGGACTGTTGTCCTGGACCTTGCATGGGAGAGTGCATGCAGATGGTGGCAAATGGATGAATAGTTGGAGAATGAATGGATGGTGGATAAGAAAATGAATGGTTGGTAGATGAATAGATGGTGGATAAATGGATCGAATGATGGATGGTGGTGGATGAATGATTGCATATGGATGGATGAATGGTAATGAATGGAGAGTCAATCAGTGAATGATTAGTGGAAACACAAGGGGTGTGATAATTTTCATAGTATTAGTGGACCACAACATACATTTAAAAAGTTAATTTATATCATAATCCTGGAAAAAGACACAATGATGTGAAATGGAAAGATTGGACTATTTTACTGAAGCTCCAAAGCCTCATTATGGGAGTTTTACACTTATTTGAAATAAAAATAGAACAAATTATTCGTTTTCAAGCAGTCATATAGAGAAAGAAGGGGCTAATGAAATCTGAAAAGGGTCGTGGATAAATTTTAAAATTCATGTCAGATGTTGCCTGAGCTTTTTGGCTGAAGGCGTGTTTGTCGCGATGGTGATACATGCTTTAATTAGTGATTTAGAAAATTGCTGTTTTATTTGGAGGAAATTTTTACCGGTAAATAAAGAAGTCAGTTACTTCATTCAAATTGAAACTAAATCTGAAATTGTTCTAAAATAAACCTCTTGCAAAACCAAAAACATATGTAGGTATGCATATAATTAAAATCAAGATTATACCTGAGCAAAGACGGTAGAAAAAATCAAAACAAAAAGTAAAAGTTGAAATGTACTTTAATGCATAATCCTACCCTCAAAACATGGTAACCCTCCGTCCCACCTCCGGGAATTTGCAAACTCTGAGAGCCACCCATTTAAAACTGTGTCGTTTCAAATATCGGAACAAATATTTTATGAAACTAAAATGGCAGAGACGTGGCAGAAATGGGCTAAAAAAAAGAAAAATATTTATCAGACTTGAAATTAATTTTTCCAAATATGATTTTTTTGTTAATCTATTAGTAGTAATTTTATAATTTTTCCGAATTACTTCAATTATTTGCTTGTTAATAGTTCTATTTAGAAGAAGGAAGGCTTCCTATAATGTCAATCAAGTTTTTGTCTCCGCCTTTGTTTTTTAAATCAAATCAAAAATTTATAAAATCAACAAGTTTTTCATATAATTTGAACACTAATATCGAAAAATATTTAAATAATGATTGCAAAATGACAAAAACATTCAAATTTAACGCAGGCTCTATGACATAAAGCATCTTTAAAGTTTGTAAATTCATTGCAAGAAGGAGTGCTCTACGCCATATTCCCTCCCATTTGTTTACCTCCTTTCATCGAACATTTTTTCAAAAATGTCATCAGAGACCAGAAAGAAGGGTAACAAAGACTACGTAACTCCTACAAAGTCCACCAAAGTACGTTTGTGAAAAATCCCGCGTCAAAAAGTCATTTTGCAAACGTCTATGACGCTCAATTTCAAATTTAACCCCACCCCGAGACATACGTCACGCAGCTGACCCCTCCCAACAGGAAACCAAACCTTCCCCTCTGGCTCTGTTGGCGGCTACGTGCAGTAAGATAGGAACCACAGGCGCCATTGACGGCGGCTCGGAGCAGACGCAACAACCAATTCGCGTGCAAATCGGTTCGAACGTCATTTCCGTTAACGATGTCAACCTGCTGCAACAACTCGTCAACATGCCGCAACAAAACAACTTTGTTGACCTTTCTTCTTTCCAGAAGCAACCTCAGAGCGTTCCTATGGTTGCAACCCCAGTCATTGGACCCGGGGGAACCATCACCTACAACCTCATCCCCCAATATCCCCCCCTCCTCATGCTCAACAACGAACAACAGCAACAACAACAACTTCTGCAAAACATCATCAACAACAACAACAACAACGCCACTGCTGCTACCATCAACAACCTCAACAACAATAATACTGCTTCTTTCATAAGCAACAACACAGCTTTTTTGAACACAAACAACAACAGCAACAACACTCAAGTAACAGCCAAGGGGGAAGTGAAAGAACAAACACCCTCCCCCACTAAACCACCCCCCCAAACCATCTCCCTTCAAGTTCCCTCCACCACCACTAATGGCTCACCCTTTGTCCAAACCATCCAGGTATCTCATGCCTTTTGACACCCATGATAATACTTCTAATGTGTCAATGTCACTATGACAACCTTTTTGTATCGTTGATATGAGTACAACTGTTTTGTATCGTTGTTATGAGTAAAACCGTTTTGTTTTGTATCGTTGTTGTGAGTAAAACCGTTTTGTATTGTATCGTTGTTATGAGTAAAACCGTTTTGTATTGTATCGTTGTTATGAGTAAAACCGTTTTGTTTTGTATCGTTGTTATGAGTAAAACCGTTTTGTATTGTATCGTTGTTATGAGTAAAACCGTTTTGTATTGTATCGTTGTTATGAGTAAAACCGTTTTGTATTGTATCGTTGTTGTGAGTAAAACCGTTTTGTATTGTATCGTTGTTATGAGTAAAACCGTTTTGTATTGTATCGTTGTTGTGAGTAAAACCGTTTTGTTTTGTATCGTTGTTATGAGTAAAACCGTTTTGTATTGTATCGTTGTTGTGAGTAAAACCGTTTTGTATTGTATCGTTGTTATGAGTAAAACCGTTTTTTATTGTATCGTTGTTGTGAGTAAAACCGTTTTGTTTTGTATCGTTGTTGTGAGTAAAACCGTTTTGTATTGTATCGTTGTTGTGAGTAAAATTGTTTTGTTTTGTATCGTTGTTATGAGTAAAACCGTTTTGTTTTGTATCGTTGTTGTGAGTAAAACCGTTTTGTATTGTATCGTTGTTATGAGTAAAATTGTTTTGTTTTGTATCGTTGTTATGAGTAAAATTGTTTTGTTTTGTATCGTTGTTATGAGTAAAACCGTTTTGTTTTGTATCGTTGTTGTGAGTAAAACCGTTTTGTATTGTATCGTTGTTATGAGTAAAACCGTTTTTATTGTATCGTTGTTGTGAGTAAAACCGTTTTGTATTGTATCGTTGTTATGAGTAAAACCGTTTTTATTGTATCGTTGTTATGAGTAAAACCGTTTTGTATTGTATCGTTGTTATGAGTAAAACCGTTTTGTTTTGTATCGTTGTTGTGAGTAAAACCGTTTTGTATTGTATCGTTGTTATGAGTAAAACCGTTTTTATTGTATCGTTGTTATGAGTAAAACCGTTTTGTATTGTATCGTTGTTATGAGTAAAACCGTTTTGTTTTGTATCGTTGTTATGAGTAAAACCGTTTTGTATTGTATCGTTGTTATGAGTAAAACCGTTTTGTATTGTATCGTTGTTGTGAGTAAAACCGTTTTGTATTGTATCGTTGTTGTGAGTAAAACCGTTTCCCTGGGAGCGCCTTTGAACATAGTGCTAAAGGGCGCGTTACAAATGTCTTGGTTAGATTATAATATTTGTATTGCATTGTATTGTATTATATTTTACCGTGTTGTATTGTCTCGTATATTACTGTATTGTATTGTATTGTACTGTACCGCCTTGTATTGTCTTCTCTTCTACCATGTTTCACGGTATTGTCTACCTTATTGCAACAAAGACCACACCAGAACACTCCTGCTATCAAGTTCATCATCGCCCCATTATACTCTTGTTGTACTTTCATTATTCTATAATCTCATTATAACAATAATTATTATTTTATTTTATCATATTTTTTATAATATTAGTATTTTTCAAATAATATTAATATAATGATATTATTATTATTAATATATTTATATATAATCTTTGATCCTTTATTTATATAACCCTATCACAACAGCAGTGACACATGACATCATCTCACCAAAACAACAACAACATCTGTATCATCGTCACTAACGTACATGACACGTCACCACAGCTGCCCATCCCAGCAAGCAACCCTCAAGTGCTGAGTAACAACAACAACAACAACAACAACGACCAAATATTCAAGGTTGTACCAGCTCAGACTCTTTGGTATTTATAGTAGTAGTAATAACAATAACAACAATAATAATAATAATGGTAATAATAATAACAATAATGGTAATAATAATAATAATAATAATGATAATCTCCTTCGTCATTCTTTCATTCAATCTTCCTTCATTACAACACCACTCCTCTACCCACATCAGGTCCTAGTGCCTCAACAGCAACAACAACAACAACAACAACAACAGCAGTTATTACAACAACAGCAGCAGCAACAACAACAACAACAACTGCTTAGCAACGGCAACAACAACCAGGTCGCCATGGTGATGACTCTTCCGAACGGTCAATACATCCTTGGTCAATCACCCCTCGCCTTCCCCCCTCCCCAACAGGTGGTGTTGATGAGGGGGAGGATGATGATGATGATGACTATGATGATTATTATTATTATTATTATTATTATTATTATTATTATTATTATTATTATTATTATTATTATTATTATTATTATTATTATTATTATTATTCAAGGCCTCGATTTAAGTTAATTCACCCACAACTCACAAAAACACGCAATACACACAAACATACAAAATTTCCTACATAAACACACACACACACACACACACACACACACACACACACACACACACACAGCAGGTGCAGAACATCCTCTTATCGAATGGTCAGGTGGTGCAGGCTCTTTCGAGTCCCCAGCAGACTGGAGTGCTCCAAAACTGCTGGAACCCCCTGCAACTCCCTGTAAGGGGGGTTGGGGGGTTGAGAGGGCTGTGAGGGGGGTTGTGGGAAGGGTTGGTGGTTTGAAGGTGTGAGAGGGTTGGGTTTTCTTTAAAACAACATCAACAACAACTTCACCTCACAACAACAAAACCACAACAACATCAACACCACCACAGAACACCACTCAGTTAGACCTACAACAATCGCCCCAACTGATCCTCAACAACAACACCCTACAACCACAACAACAACAACAACAACAACCCATTGTCACTCTTGCCATGCAACCAGGCAACCAACAAGCCATCAACAACAACCCCGTCACAATAAGTAAGCTATTGTTATCTCTCTTATTATTGTTTTATCTTTATTATTATTATTATTATTTTTTTTTTTTTTTTAATTATTATTATTATTATTATTATTTTTATTGTGATTTTTTAAAGAATTGTTTTATTTGTTCATTGATTTATTTATTTATTCATCCTCCTCAAGTGCTCAAGAAGGGAAACGCTGGAGACTACATCACCATCGTGCCCCAGGTCTCTCTCCTCCCATCCATCCATCTATCCATCCATCCTTCCATCCATCCATCCATCCTTCCATCCTTCCATCCTCCCATTCATCCATCCACCCACCCATTCATCCATTTGTCCGTTCATCCTCCCATCCATTCATTCTTCCATCCACCCACCCATCCATCAGAGCGCGGAGGAGGGGGGGATGATGGCGGAAGGAGAGACGAGGAGGAGCAAAAGGGTGGCTTGCACATGTCCCTATTGCAGGGACCCCAACCGGAAGTGGGTGGTTGGGGGGGATGATGAGATTGGGTGGTTGGGGGGGGGGGAGAGTGGGTGGGGATGAGGTGGGAGTACAAGGGTGACAGTGGTGATGGTGGTAGGAGTGCACAAAGTAAGCCTATTTCTTCTTCGTTTGCTTCCAATCAAACTCAACCTCATGCCGACTAATCAAAAGTTGATTACCTTTCAATCAATGAGAGCTCATTCATTGGGCGCTCATACCTTTTAATTAAATTTGGTCACCATGCCAACCACCATGACAACCACCATGCCAACCACCATGACAACCACCATGCCAACCACCATGACAACCACCATGACAACCACCATGCCAACCACCATGACAACCACCATGACAGAGCCAGTGGAGGCAAAAAGATGCACCTGTGTCACTTGGACGGGTGTGGCAAGATGTATGGAAAGACCTCCCACCTCAGAGCTCACTTGAGGTGGCTGGGGTGGGTGATGGAGGAGGGTGATTGGGGAGAGGGTGATTGAGGGGTGGGTGATTGGGGGGAGGGGGGTTGGAGGGGCTGATGTGATGTCAACACCCAACACAATAACACCTTTCCCACAAGGGCCTCAAAAGCTCCCTCAAACCTCAAAGACCCGAGTGGAACACTCCACATACTCCCAAGCATCACCAAAAACTAAACTACCTTCAACCCCAAACAACCCCCCTCCCTCAAACAACCCCCCTTTCTCCTCCCAAACACCCCTCAAACACCCCTCCCCCCCCAGAGGCCACATGGGGGAGAGACCGTTCACATGCAACTGGATCTACTGCGGCAAGAGGTTCACCCGCTCTGACGAACTCCAACGACACAAACGCACCCACACCGGTATCGTCATCATCATCATCATCATCATCATCCTCATCATCGTCACCATCATCATCATCATCCTCATCATCGTCACCATCATCATCATCATCATCATCATCATTTGTTTCTTCATCTCTACCCAATTACCCCCCCAAACAAACCCACAAACAACCTCACACCCCACAAACCCCCCTACCCCCCCAGGGGAGAAGAAGTTCTCGTGTGGCCAGTGCGACAAGCGTTTCATGCGCAGTGACCACCTCACCAAACACGCACGCACCCACAAAAAAGCGCCTCTCAAAAACGACCACTCTTCAGATGTCGTCGTGGGTGGGGGTTTGGTGTTTTTTGAGGTTTTTGAGTGTTTGGGGGGTAGGTGGGTGGGTTTTTGGGGGGAAAGTGGGTGGGTGTTTGGGGGGTAGATGGGTGGGTGTTTGGGGGGTAGGTGGGTGGGTGTTTGGGGGGTAGATGGGTGGGTGTTTGGGGGGTAGGTGGGTGGGTGTTTGGGGGGTAGATGGGTGAGTGTTTGGGGGGTGGATGGGTGGGTGTTTGGGGGGTAGATGGGTGGGTGTTTGGGGGGTAGGTGGGTGGGTGTTTGGGGGGTAGGTGGGTGGGTGTTTGGGGGGTAGGTGGGTGGGTGTTTGGGGGGTAGGTGGGTGGGTGTTTGGGGGGTAGATGGGTGGGTGTTTGGGGGGTAGGTGGGTGGGTGTTTGGGGGGTAGGTGGGTGGGTGTTTGGGGGGTAGGTGGGTGGGTGTTTGGGGGGTAGATGGGTGGGTGTTTGGGGGGTAGATGGGTGGGTGTTTGGGGGGTAGATGGGTGGGTGTTTGGGGGGTAGATGGGTGGGTGTTTGGGGGGTAGATGGGTGGGTGTTTGGGGGGTAGGTGGGTGGGTGTTTGGGGGGTAGGTGGGTGGGTGTTTGGGGGGTAGGTGGGTGGGTGTTTGGGGGGTAGGTGGGTGGGTGTTTGGGGGGTAGATGGGTGAGTGTTTGGGGGGTGGATGGGTGGGTGTTTGGGGGGTAGATGGGTGGGTGTTTGGGGGGTAGGTGGGTGGGTGTTTGGGGGGTAGGTGGGTGGGTGTTTGGGGGGTAGGTGGGTGGGTGTTTGGGGGGTAGGTGGGTGGGTGTTTGGGGGGTAGATGGGTGGGTGTTTGGGGGGTAGGTGGGTGGGTGTTTGGGGGGTAGATGGGTGGGTGTTTGGGGGGTAGATGGGTGGGTGTTTGGGGGGTAGATGGGTGGGTGTTTGGGGGGTAGATGGGTGGGTGTTTGGGGGGTAGATGGGTGGGTGTTTGGGGGGTAGATGGGTGGGTGTTTGGGGGGTAGATGGGTGGGTGTTTGGGGGGTAGGTGGGTGGGTGTTTGGGGGGTAGGTGGGTGGGTGTTTGGGGGGTAGGTGGGTGGGTGTTTGGGGGGTAGGTGGGTGGGTGTTTGGGGGGTAGGTGGGTGGGTGTTTGGGGGGTAGATGGGTGGGTGTTTGGGGGGTAGATGGGTGGGTGTTTGGGGGGTAGGTGGGTGGGTGTTTGAGGGGTAGGTGGGTGGGTGTTTGGGGGGTAGGTGGGTGGGTGTTTGGGGGGTAGATGGGTGGGTGTTTGGGGGGTAGATGGGTGGGTGTTTGGGGGGTAGGTGGGTGGGTGTTTGGGGGGTAGGTGGGTGGGTGTTTGGGGGTCAGATGGGTGGGTGTTTGGGGGGTAGGTGGGTGGGTGTTTGGGGGGTAGATGGGTGGGTGTTTGGGGGGTAGATGGGTGGGTGTTTGGGGGGTAGATGGGTGGGTGTTTGGGGGGTAGATGGGTGGGTGTTTGGGGGGTAGATGGGTGGGTGTTTGGGGGGTAGATGGGTGGGTGTTTGGGGGGTAGATGGGTGGGTGTTTGGGGGGTAGGTGGGTGGGTGTTTGGGGGGTAGGTGGGTGGGTGTTTGGGGGGTAGGTGGGTGGGTGTTTGGGGGGTAGGTGGGTGGGTGTTTGGGGGGTAGGTGGGTGGGTGTTTGGGGGGTAGATGGGTGGGTGTTTGGGGGGTAGATGGGTGGGTGTTTGGGGGGTAGGTGGGTGGGTGTTTGAGGGGTAGGTGGGTGGGTGTTTGGGGGGTAGGTGGGTGGGTGTTTGGGGGGTAGATGGGTGGGTGTTTGGGGGGTAGATGGGTGGGTGTTTGGGGGGTAGGTGGGTGGGTGTTTGGGGGGTAGGTGGGTGGGTGTTTGGGGGTCAGATGGGTGGGTGTTTGGGGGGTAGGTGGGTGGGTGTTTGGGGGGTAGGTGGGTGGGTGTTTGGGGGGTAGATGGGTGGGTGTTTGGGGGGTAGGTGGGTGGGTGTTTGAGGGGTAGGTGGGTGGGTGTTTGGGGGGTAGGTGGGTGGGTGTTGGAGGTGATGGATTCGTCCAATGAATTAATCAAATTACGTTAATTCAACTCACCAAGCCAATCAACACGCACCCTTCACTTTTAAACGCCACGCGCACACACACACACACACAGACAAACGAGGATGAGGAAGAGGAGGATGAGGACGAGGGGGAGGAGGGGAGTGACGATGGGGGAGGGGGGGAGTTTGAAGGGGGAGAGGGGGGGTATGAGGGGGGAGGAGGAGAGTATGAGGGGGTGAAAGAGATGGTGACGTTGTTGGACAAACATGGTTCTGTGCAGGTGCTGCAAGGCATCGTCAACTCCAACTGACGTGGTGGTGGTGGTGGTGGTGGTGGTGGAAGTGGTGGTGGTGGTGGTGGTGGTGGTAGTGGTGGAAGTGGTGGTGGTAGTGGGGGTGGTGGTGGGGGTGGAAGTGGTGGTGGTGGTGGCGATGGGGAGGGTGGTGATGAAAAGTATACATTGGTGAAATTGTTTTTGGAGGCAGTGGAAGGGGGAAAGTGTGTTGGTGGTGGGTGGGGGCGTGGGTGGTGTTGGTGGTGGCTGATAGTTGTGGTGGCTTTATGGTGATCGCTGTGGGGTGATATGTTGTGGTGTTAGTGTGAACAATACCTGTAAATATTATTTCTGTTTTCGGCTTACATAATAATAAAAATAATAATGATAATAATAATAATAATAATAATAATAATAATAATAATAATAATAATAATAATAATAATAATAATAATAAGCTAGTATTCAAAGTACTCATTCTTCTATTTTCATTTGTTTCCGTTTTGTAATATCACTTTTTTTTACAATTTCACCTCACGGGTTTCATTTTTATTATCAGTACGTTTCAAATATTAATTATTATTCTTATCATAATTATTGTTCTCATTCCTGTTATTATTCTTTTTATTTTTATTTTGTTATTTTTTTTTTAATTATTTTAATTATTTTTATTATTTCATTTTTCTTTTCACCACTTCCCCGTCTCCCGATCACCATATGTATAATTTTGTACCAAATTTCAACATTTGTATATGTCTGATTGGTTATAATTGGTTATTTTTGGCTGTCTTATTGGTTATAATTGACTGTCTGATTGGTTATAATTGGCTGTCTGATTAGTTATAATTGGCTGTCTGATTGGTTATAATTGACTGTCTGATTGGTTATAATTGACTGTCTGATTGGTTATAATTGACTGTCTGATTGGTTATAATTGACTGTCTGATTGGTTATAATTGGCTGTCTGATTGGTTATAATTGACTGTCTGATTGGTTATAATTGACTGTCTGATTGGTTGTAATTGACTGTCTGATTGGTTATAATTAGGTATGAAAAGTTTGTTAAGTTAAAATTTGTTTTAAGTGATCATTAAATTTGAAATTTAATGACTCATTCAAGAAGATTAATGAGTTATAATGTGTCATTATATGAATGACTAAGGGCCCATTTAATTAACTCAATTAAATCAAATCTCGGTTTCATTAATTGTTATTTGATGAGTCAAAATCTTAATTAATTTATTTTATTATAATTTTTAAATATTTTTTTTTATATTTCGGATCTTTTGACTTAAAATCTTATTTTGAGAGCAGTTTTGCTCACAGTTTTTGTACAGTCAACATTAAAAGGAATCCTTGTTTCTTGAAAAAAAGAAAGAAAAAATATATTGTTTTTTGAGCCCCTCTGGAGCCCCTCTGGAGCCCCTCTAGAGTCCCTCTGGAGCCCCTCTGGAGCCCCTCTAGAGTCCCTCTGGAGCCCCTCTGGAGCCCCTCTAGAGCCCCTTTGGAACCCCTCTGGAGCAAGTTGTTTAAATCTTCATTTGATTATTTTTTATTTATTTATTTTAATTTTTTTTTTCAGTTTTCAACTGCAGGTTATTCAAAAGCCATTCAGAGTTTCGAGGGACGAAATCAGCTGGCTGATCTACCATGGTTTCTTTCGTCCACGCACCCTTCCATCCATCTTCATTCACTCATCCATCCTTCACTCATTCGTCTCTTCACTCACTCATCTTTCACTCATTCGTCTCTTCACTCACTCATCCCCCCATTCATTCATTCATGCGTTTAACGTTTCTTTATGTCATCACACAGTTTGTTCTTTTTTTCACCTTTTGTCATCCTCCACTCCTTCCATCCTTCTCTCCTTCCATCCTTCTCTCCTTCCATCCTTCTCTCCCTTCCATCCTTCTCTCCTTCCATCCTTCTCTCCTTCCATCCTTCACTCTTTCCATTTTCTCATCAACTTATCAATCATTTCGTATATTCATATATTTTTTCATTTACTCATCCATTCCTCCATCCATCCATTCACACATCTATCTATCCATATATTTTCATCTGCCTATCCATCCACCTATTCGTTTATTCATCCATCCATTCATTCATAGACATCTATCCGTTCTTCATTCACCCATCCATTCACTCATTCATTCAATTACCCTTACATCCATTCACTCATCCATTCAATTACCCTTACATCCATTCACTCATTCATTCAATTACCCTTACATCCATTCACTCATCCATTCAATTACCCATACATCCATTCACTCATCCATTCAATTACCCATACATCCATTCACTCATTCATTCAATTACCCATACATCCATTCACTCATTCGTTCAATTACCCATACATCCATTCACTCATTCGTTCAATTACCCTTACATCCATTCACTCATCCATTCAATTACCCATACATCCATTCACTCATTCATTCAATTACCCTTACATCCATTCACTCATCCATTCAATTACCCATACATCCATTCACTCATCCATTCAATTACCCATACATCCATTCACTCATCCATTCAATTACCCATACATCCATTCACTCATTCATTCAATTACCCATACATCCATTCACTCATCCATTCAATTACCCATACATCCATTCACTCATTCATTCAATTACCCTTACATCCATTCACTCATTCATTCAATTACCCATACATCCATTCACTCATCCATTCAATTACCCTTACATCCATTCACTCATTCGTTCAAATAACCATGCATCCATTCACTCATTCATTCAATTACCCATACATCCATTCACTCATTCATTCAATTACCCATCCATTCACTCATCCATTCAATTACCCATCCATTCACTCATCCATTCAATTACCCATCCATTCACTCATCCATTCAATTACCCATCCATTCACTCATCCATTCAATTACCCATCCATTCACTCATCCATTCAATTACCCATCCATTCACTCATCCATTCAATTACCCATACATCCATTCACTCATCCATTCAATTACCCATACATCCATT
>OX387259.1:250661-255661 GCA_947562095.1 Branchellion lobata | reverse complement strand
CAATTGTATCAACACACACATTGTATCAACACACACATTGTATCAACACACACACATTGTATCAACACACACATTGTATCAACACACACATTGTATCAACACACACACATTGTATCAACACACAATTGTATCAACACACACATTGTATCAACACACACACATTGTATCAACACACACATTGTATCAACACACACACACATTTTATCAATACACACATTGTATCAACACACACAATTGTATCAACACACACATTGTATTAACTTTGTTTACATTTGTTGCACGGTACAATACAACGCAATAAATACCCAATATAACAAAATACAACCCTCACAATACAATGAAATGAAATGCAGTATGATAAAACTCTGAATAAATACAAAAAAAAACAAAACAAAAAACAACAAAAACCACAATACAAATAACAACACAAACCACAATACAAATAACAACACAAACCACAACACAAACAACAACACAAACAACAACACAAACAACAACAAAAACAACAACACAAACAACAACACAAACAACAACACAAAAAACAACAAAACAACAACACAAACAACAACACAATCAACAAAACAAACAACAACACAAACAACAATACAAACAACAACACAAACAAAAACACAAACAACAATACAAACAACAACACAAACAACAACATAAACAACAACACAAACAACAATACAAACAACAACGAAAACAACAACACAAACAACAAGACAACATTAAACACAAACGACAATACAAACAACAACGAAAGCAACAATACAAACAACAACACAAACAACAACACAAACAACAAGACAACATTAAACACAAACGATAACACCAGCCATAACATAGAACACAAGGCCGTCAAGTCGAAGGACTTCAAGGCCACCACTTGCGAACAAGCGCCATAAACATTTGTTGTTCATATTGTTGTTGTTGTTTCTGTCATCATTATTGTTGTTCATATTGTTGTTGTTGTTTCTGTCATCATCATTGTTGTTCATATTGTTGTTGTTGTTTCTGTCATCATTATTGTTGTTCATATTGTTGTTGTTGTTTCTGTCATCATTATTGTTGTTCATATTGTTGTTGTTTCTGTCATCATTATTGTTGTTCATATTGTTGTTGTTTCTGTCATCATTATTGTTGTTCATATTGTTGTTGTTGTTTCTGTCATTATTACTTTATTTTTTATTTTTTTCTATTTTTGTTTATTTATTATTATTATTGTTGTTGTTGTTTTTGCTGGTGTTGTTTATTTATTATTGTTGTTGTTGTTTTCGGCGTGGTGCAGAGCAGGGATGTCCCAGAGCTCAGGCCTTATGATGGGGCAGTCCATGTGGCTGTTGAAGCTGTCGCCATGACAACCCAACAATAACATATCCTCGTACTTCTTGACGTCATCATCGTAGTCCTTGTTGTTGTTGTTGTTGTTGATGATTTTATTAGTAGTGGTAGAAGAAGTAAGGAAGTTAGGAGAAGTTAAGCTGATAGTAGTTGTGATGACGCTAATTTTGTTGTTGTTGTTGTTGTTGTTGTCAGTATCGAGTTTGTTGATGTTTTCAATGTCAGCAAAGTTGTGGTATCCTGGGTTATAGTTGTTGACGGGGCTGTTGCAGTAGCGGTAGTAGTTGTTGTTGGCGTTGTAGTCGTAGATGTAGTTGTTGTAGAGGTAGTTGTTAGAAATATTGTTGATGTAGTTGTAGTAGTAGTAACTTCTGTTGGTTTTGTTGTTGTCATCCTCAACATTGTTGCTGTTGCTAGTGTTGTTGTTGTTGTTGTCGGTGTTTTCGTCATTGTTGTTGTTGATATTGTTGCTATGGGTGTTGATGCCGTAGAAATAGCTGTTGCTTGGGTTGGTGATATCGGATTGGTAAACAAACATTGCATTGTTGTTTTTGTTGTTGCTATAATTGATGTTGTTGTTGTTATAATTGTTGTTGTAGTTGCTGTTGTTGTTGTTGTAGTTATCGATGTTGTTGTTAATTTCGTTGTCTTTGTCATTGTTGTCATTTTTGATTGCGTCATTGTTGTTGTTTTTTTTGTCATAGTAATCGAGTTTGTAGTTGTCGTAAATATCGTAATAAAGACGACTTTCAGCCTCATCAACAACATCGACAATATTGTTGTTGTTGTTGAGAATGATTTTGTGGACACTTTTATGGTTGTTGTTGTTGTTGTTATCGACATCAGCGTTTATGTAGTCGTGGCTGTTGTTGTCAATGTTGTTGCTTTTGTTGTCGTTGTCAACGCTGATGTTGCTGGTAGCAATGTTGTTGTTTTTGTTGTTGATGTTGCTGTTTTTGTTGTTGATGTTGCTGTTTTTGTTGTTGATGTTACCAGCAACATTTGTTAGCGGATAAACGTCGTTTTCATTCAAAACCTTCCTCAGAAAGTATGAAGATAAATTGTTTGTTGTGGAATAACGGACGGATGGATGGATGGATGGATGTGTGAATGGATGTGAAGATGCATGGATGGATGGATGAGCGGATGGATGTGTGGATGGATGGATGGATGGGTGTGGGGATGGATGAGTGGATGAATGTGTGGATGGATGAGTGGGTGGGTGTGGGGATGTGTTTGAGAATGGATTTACAAAAGGCTGGTTTGGTTGATCTGTAAATGAATGAACGGACTGATGTGTGGATGGATGGATAGATTGATAGGCTGATGGATGGATGGATGGATAAATAGATGGATAGATAGATGGATGGAAAGATGGATTTGTAGATGGATGGATGGGTTGGGGGAAGCTAGGCTGGTGATGAGAAGGGGATAACCCCAAATACGAAACACCCCCCCAAAATGACGAAAAGGGGTGTTCATAGATTTCTCCATCCTTTGTGGCTACTTCATTCATTCTTTCCATCCTTCTCTCCTCCACCAGGGAGTCTCTTTTGCTCATCATCCTCCTTTCAAACCCTTTTCTTTCAAATCTCTCACCCACCCCCTCGTCTATCAATTTCATTTTTCCACTCCTTCTTTCAATCATACTCATCCTTTTCTCTTCCCCCTCCTCCTCTTCCACCCATCCACCCCTCAACTTCCTCTTCAGTCTTCCATCCGTTTCGCTTTTGTCTCTCATTCCGCCTTCACAAACAACACCGTCAATCCTTCTATTCACACCCCCATTAACACTCCCGCCAACAACACCCCTCCCAACAACACCCCTCTCAGCAACACCACCAACAACACCACCTACAACACCACCAACCCTCCCATCATAACCCCCATCACCCATAACTCCACCAACAACATTCCCCCCACCACCACCACCACCCCCACCACCACCCCCACCACCACTACCCCCGCCGCCACCACTACCCCCGCCACCACCACCACCACAAAACCTCCCCTCCTTCTTCTTCTTGGGCCTGTACTTGTAGCCAGGGAACTCAATTTTGTGAAGTTCATGCAGTCTTCTGGCCTCCTCCACGTAAGGTCGCTTCTCCGCACTGCTCAAGCAGCGCCATCTGAGTGGGTGGGGTTTTGTGGTTCAGATGTTGCAGTGAAGTGTGATTTGTGGTCTTGTAACTCTTCTTCATCTTTTCTTTTTTTTCCCAACCCCTCCTAACCCCTCCTAACTCCTCTTAACTCCTCCCACTTCCCAACCCCCCTAACTCCTTCCTCCTCTTCCCAACCCCTCCTAACCCCTCCTAACTCCTCTTAACTCCTCCTAACCCCTCCTTTCTCTTCCCAACCCCTCCTAACCCCTCTTAACTCCTTCCTCCTCTTCCCAACCCCTCCCAACCCCTCTTAACTCCTCCCTCCTCTTCCCAACCCCTCCCAACCCCTCTTAACTCCTCCCTCCTCTTCCCAACCCCTCCTAACCCCTCTTAACTCCTTCCTCCTCTTCCCAACCCCTCTCAACCCCTCTTAACTCCTTCCTCCTCTTCCCAACCCCTCCCAACCCCTCTTAACTCCTCCCTCCTCTTCCCAACCCCTCCTAACCCCTCTTAACTCCTTCCTCCTCTTCCCAACCCCTCTCAACCCCTCTTAACTCCTCCCTCCTCTTCCCAACCCCTCCCAACCCCTTTTAACTCCTCCTCATTCTACTTGAACTTTTTCTAACTCCTCCTTACTCCTCACCCTTTTAACTCCTTCTCATTCGTCCTACTGACTCCTCTTGACTTCTCTCAGTTCTTCTAAAACCCCTCCTAACTCCTCCTTAATCTTTCTAACTTCTCCTCTCCCTCACCTTCCTCCCAGTTCCTTGCTGATGTCAGCATTATGTCTTTCAGGATCCACTGTGATGATCCTGCGTCTCTCCATCTGTGCATACACCTTTGTGTGTGTGTGTGTGTGTGTGTGTGTGTGTGTGTGTGTGTGTGTGTGTGTGTGTGTGTGTGTGTGTGTGTGTGTGTGTGTGTGTGTGTGTGTGTGTGTGTGTGTGTGTGTGTGTGTGTGTGTGTGTGTGTGTGTGTGTGTGTGTGTGTGTGTGTGTGTGTGTGTGTGTGTGTGTGTGTGTGTGTGTGTGTGTGTGTGTGTGTGTGTGTGTGTGTGTGTGTGTGTGTGTGTGTGTGTGTGTGTGTGTGTGTGTGTGTGTGTGTGTGTGTGTGTGTGTGTGTATGTGTGTGTGAGTTTGTTGGCACGTGAGTTCTAGCAAGGCCACACACATCGGCCTGACACAACTCTCAGCGAGAAACTCCAAAAGTGATAAAAGTTGAAGACGTTAATGGAGGAGAGATGGAACGATAAATCGTATTTATTTCTTTCCATTTCTATAGCGCTTCAAAATTTGAAAGTTCTTTAATATTTCCGATGGTTGTCGATGGAAGCTGCGAGTTCTTCCTTCTTTTTATAATGGATAGCTTGATGAAAACTTAAAAATAAGAAAAAGGAGATAGAAAAAAATGGAAAAAAAGTGAAATGTTTCTGGTGTTTTTGGAACGGTTTTTGGTGTTTTTTGTCGAGTTATTCAAAATAGATCGCGAAAAAAAAAATTCCGAAAAGAAAGTTATTGAAATGGTAGAGGTCTGAGGAAGCAGGCATGGATAGAG
>OX387259.1:240661-245661 GCA_947562095.1 Branchellion lobata | reverse complement strand
TCAACATTCATCCGAAATTTTCATCTCAAAACAAAATTTATCTCAATTTTTTTAAATTCAAAAAATTGTTTTTGAATTTTGAAGTTTCAAAGCAACATATTTGTGAATTTGAAGACAATGACGGTTGAAATTCCAATTTATGAGCGTTATTCACACTTTTTTGAAACTTTTGTGCACAAATTCACAGAGACTGCTTGCATTGTGACGTTTGCTCATTTCTTGCGGACTTTTGAGAAGACTCAGAAGAAAGGTAACTTAGAATGATCCCACGTGAAGATTAAAATTATTAATTTTGAAAACTTGAAGATTTGAAATAAATTGAAATGACAAGAATGGAGGGTTAGAATTTCAAAAAACATAACTTTTAATCAAAAACATTTTAAAGTTAAAATCAAAAAGGAATTCTCAGAAAACCACTTTTAAAATTAATATTTCGCTTTAAAGTATGAATATCAAAGGTTTTAACGGAAAAGCAATCTGTCAATCAAACATTTCCAGCCAATCTGGCGTTGTCTTTTAGTTTAACTCCTCCTACTTGCCGCTGAAACTCCATCTGGTCTTCACAACACCTAGAATTATGCTTCATAGTATGCATAATAAGAAACAATAAAAAAATAATAATAGATAAAAATAATAATAAAAATAATAAAAATAATAATAAAAATAATAAAAATAATAATAAAAATAATAATAAAAATAATCATAAATAATAGTGAAGTATAAACATTGTTGATTCATTCATACTGTGCATAAATTATGAGAAATTGAAAAAAAAGAAAAGTTATTCAAAGTAGAAGCAAAATTAGGTGGATGGATGAATGGATGGATGGATGGATGGATGGATGAATGGATGGATGGATGGATGGATGGATGGATGGATGGATGGATGGATGGATGGATGGATGGATGGATGGATGGATGGATAGATGGATGGATGGATGGATGGATGGATGGATAGATGGATGGATGGATGGATGGATGGATGGACGAATAGAGGAATGGATGGATGGATGGATGGATGGATGGATGGATGGATGGATGGATGGATGGATAAAGAAACGGATGGATGGATGGATGGATGGATAGATGGATGAAGAGAGGAATGGATGGATAGCAGGTAGGGTGACTAAACGAGAAAATATAAACCATGAAAAAATGAAAATAATATAATCAACCAATAAGAAAACTGAATAATAATAATAATAAAATAAAATTGAAAAAAAAAAATAATAATAAAATAAATAAATAATAATAATAATAATAATAATAATAATAATAATAATAATAATAATAATAATAATAATAATAATAATAATAATAATAATAATAATAATAATAATAATAATAATAATAATAATAATAATAATAATAATAATAATAATAATAATAATAATAATAATAATAATAATAATAATAATAATAATAATAATAATAATAATAATAATAATAATAATAATAATAATAATAATAATAATAATAATAATAATAATAATAATAATAATAATAATAATAATAATAATAATAATATTAATAATAATAATAATAATAATAATAATATTAATTATAATAATAATAATAATAATAATAATAATAATAATAATAATAATAATAATAATAATAATAATAATAACAATAATAATAATAACATAGGTATTTCCAGCGGACACGTCATTCCTTCATCCTCCTCACCAAGAGGAGCTCTGAAGGGGGTGTGAGTGATAATAAGGCACCCAACTATGGAACATAGATGGAGTAAACAATAAAAAGAACAATATGAACATAGATAAATGAATAAATGAGAATAAGATGAATAACAATAAACGAAGGAAGAAAACGACAACAAAAGATAGAAAAACAAAGAAAAACAATGAAATAACAAAAACAAAAAAACATAAAAGGTTCAACTTTTAAACATAAAACACCAAAAAACAATTATGAATGATGAATCTCAAAAGTGAACTTAAGTTATGAAGGTGAGCAAAAGGTGAATTTACAATCTTTTAAAAAACAAAACGTCATTTGAAAGTTGAAATAAACACACGTGATGATTCGCAATCAGGTCAAATCACTATAATCCCTGTCTTGATTGGTTGGATGGGTGATGTTGTGACATCATTCAATTAGGCAGCTGATTAGGCTATTGATTAGAGTCAAGTGACCAAAAAGTGTGTGCAATTAAGTCGTCTCAAAAGGCGGATGGTGGAAAGTTAAGTTTGAGTGTCGTTTCGAGGGAGGATTGAGGCGTGGTTTGAGAGTTTTGAGGGAGGATTGAGGCGTGGTTTGAGAGTTTTGAGGGAGGATTGAGGCGTGGTTTGAAAAAGTTTTGAGGGAGGATTGAGGCGTGGTTTGAAAGAGTTTTGAGGGAGGATTGAGGCGTGGTTTGAGAGTTTTGAGGGAGGATTGAGGCGTGGTTTGAAAGAGTTTTGAGGGAGGATTGAGGCGTGGTTTGAGAGTTTTGAGGGAGGATTGAGGCGTGGTTTGAAAAAGTTTTGAGGGAGGATTGAGGCGTGGTTTGAAAGAGTTTTGAGGGAGGATTGAGGCGTGGTTTGAGAGTTTTGAGGGAGGATTGAGGCGTGGTTTGAGAGAGTTTTGAGGGAGGATTGAGGCGTGGTTTGAGAGTTTTGAGGGAGGATTGAGGCGTGGTTTGAAAGAGTTTTGAGGGAGGATTGAGGCGTGGTTTGAGAGTTTTGAGGGAGGATTGAGGCGTGGTTTGAAAAAGTTTTGAGGGAGGATTGAGGCGTGGTTTGAAAGAGTTTTGAGGGAGGATTGAGGCGTGGTTTGAGAGTTTTGAGGGAGGATTGAGGCGTGGTTTGAGAGTTTTGAGGGAGGATTGAGGCGTGGTTTGAAAGAGTTTTGAGGGAGGATTGAGGCGTGGTTTGAGAGTTTTGAGGGAGGATTGAGGCGTGGTTTGAGAGAGTTTTGAGGGAGGATTGAGGCGTGGTTTGAAAGAGTTTTGAGGGAGGATTGAGGCGTGGTTTGAGAGTTTTGAGGGAGGATTGAGGCGTGGTTTGAAAGAGTTTTGAGGGAGGATTGAGGCGTGGTTTGAGAGTTTTGAGGGAGGATTGAGGCGTGGTTTGAAAGAGTTTTGAGGGAGGATTGAGGCGTGGTTTGAAAGAGTTTTGAGGGAGGATTGAGGCGTGGTTTGAGAGTTTTGAGGGAGGATTGAGGCGTGGTTTGAAAGAGTTTTGAGGGAGGATTGAGGCGTGGTTTGAAAGAGTTTTGAGGGAGGATTGAGGCGTGGTTTGAGAGTTTTGAGGGAGGATTGAGGCGTGGTTTGAGAGTTTTGAGGGAGGATTGAGGCGTGGTTTGAAAGTTTTGAGGGAGGATTGAGGCGTGGTTTGAAAGGGTTTTGAGGGAGGATTGAGGCGTGGTTTGAAAGAGTTTTGAGGGAGGATTGAGGCGTGGTTTGAGAGTTTTGAGGGAGGATTGAGGCGTGGTTTGAGAGTTTTGAGGGAGGATTGAGGCGTGGTTTGAGAGTTTTGAGGGAGGATTGAGGCGTGGTTTGAGAGTTTTGAGGGAGGATTGAGGCGTGGTTTGAGAGTTTTGAGGGAGGATTGAGGCGTGGTTTGAAAGTTTTGAGGGAGGATTGAGGCGTGGTTTGAGAGTTTTGAGGGAGGATTGAGGCGTGGTTTGAAAGAGTTTTGAGGGAGGATTGAGGCGTGGTTTGAGAGTTTTGAGGGAGGATTGAGGCGTGGTTTGAAAAAGTTTTGAGGGAGGATTGAGGCGTGGTTTGAAAGATTTTTGAGGGAGGATTGAGGCGTGGTTTGAGAGTTTTGAGGGAGGATTGAGGCGTGGTTTGAAAGAGTTTTGAGGGAGGATTGAGGCGTGGTTTGAAAGAGTTTTGAGGGAGGATTGAGGCGTGGTTTGAAAGAGTTTTGAGGGAGGATTGAGGCGTGGTTTGAGAGTTTTGAGGGAGGATTGAGGCGTGGTTTGAGAGAGTTTTGAGGGAGGATTGAAGCGTGGTTTGAGAGTTTTGAGGGAGGATTGAGGCGTGGTTTGAAAGAGTTTTGAGGGAGGATTGAGGCGTGGTTTGAGAGAGTTTTGAGGGAGGATTGAGGCGTGGTTTGAAAGAGTTTTGAGGGAGGATTGAGGCGTGGTTTGAGAGTTTTGAGGGAGGATTGAAGCGTGGTTTGAGAGTTTTGAGGGAGGATTGAGGCGTGGTTTGAAAGAGTTTTGAGGGAGGATGGATGGATGGATGGATTGATGGATGGATGAAGAAGTTGATGATTTTTGAAACTTTGAATTTTGAGATGCACAAAAAAGCCTGAGCGATAATTGGAATTGAATAAATTGAACAAGCCGCATTGAAGCATGAGAGGGATGTGGTTGTGTCTCTTGATGTTGCTCCGAACAGGTTGAGACCGCTGATCTGCCACTGCTATCATTTCTATGCTCTATCTCTTATTTTCTTTGTTAATTCATATTTTGTTGTTGTTTTTGTTATTTTATATTTTTTATTTCTGGTTGTTCTTTGTTCTTTTTTGAATTTTAAATCTAATTAAATTCCCAGCAACAACAACACAAACAAAAACAACAACAGAAACATAAACAACAACAACACAAACAAAAACAACAACAGAAACATAAACAACAACAACACAAACAAAAACAACAACAGAAACATAAACAACAACACAAACAAAAACAACAGCAGAAACATAAACAACAACAACACAAACAACTGATAACATATTATTGTTGAAGGTAGTGAAGTCACCGGTGACAACGCTGATGAAGATGAGGAAGAAGATGATAAGAAAGATGATGATGAAGATGATGATGAAGATGATAAAAAAGATGATGAGAAAGATGATGAGGAGGATGATGAGGAAGATAAGAAGGAAGAGGATGAGAAAGGTGAGGAGAAAGATGATGAGGAAGATGAGGAGGAAGATGATGAGAAAGATAAGAAGGAAGAGGATGAGAAAGGTGAGGAGAAAGATGATGAGGAAGATGAGGAGGAAGACGATGAGGAAGATTACGACGAATTTGAAAGTGAG
>OX387259.1:233161-238161 GCA_947562095.1 Branchellion lobata | reverse complement strand
CACCCTTCCACCCATCCACCCTCCCACCCATCCACTCACCCACTACCCTAGCAAGTCTACAGATACGCAGGCCTCACAGCACCAGCAAACACCGAGATGATTCTGTGCGCCTTCGAAGTTTTCGCCTACGGTGGGAAGATGCTTGCTGTCTCACTTAAATACCATTCAAGGACCTCATTAAGGAGTGTTTGATTGCGCTGGTCACTAATTGGCTAATCAATTAAGCATTCAAGTTCGCAAGTAATTGGATAATTGCCCAGGTAGTTAATAAGTTAATCAGGTGATTAATTTGATTATTGTCCGCTTAATTAATAATTCAATCAAGCCACTAAGTGGTTACTTGAGTGGTCAAGTGACCTTCAATTATGCGGTCAATTGCGTGGTAGAGTGAGTTTTCAGTTTGCATTCTGTTTTCAACTTTAAGTTTTAACTTTTAACTTTTTATTTAAATTAACTTTTACTTTCATTTAAATTAACTTTTACTTTCATTTAAATTAACTTTTACTTTCATTTAAATTAACTTTTACTTTCATTTAAATTAACTTTTACTTTCATTTCAATAATATTTCATGCCACCCACTCCTCCTGCACCGCCTCAGAGGAGAGGGACGGGGCGTCCGGGAGAGGACCTAGCTTCCTTTTCGTCCTTTCACTCCTCCACCTGTCGTGGGTGGCTGTGGAGGGGTGGTGTTGACGAGGTGGATCAATGCATCTAATCTCATCTGAGATATTGTATCAGACTGTAATCTAATCCCATCTGATATATTGTATCAGACTGTAATCTAACCCCATCTGATATATTGTATCAGACTGTAATCTAATCCCATCTGATATATTGTATCAGACTGTAATCTAATCTCATCTAATCTCATCTGATATATTGTATTATAGTATAATTTTATTTTATTTCATTTCATTAATATTATTTAATCCAATATAACTTAACCTTATCAACTTCATCTCATCAACTTAATCTCATCAACTTAATCTCATTAATCTAATCAAAGTCCTGTGAAGCATTCTGTTCAAGGGCCTCACACAGCCAATAAACTCCCCACCTCTTCCTTCCTCTCACCCTCCTTATTCAGTTTTTTTGACTCACTTCTCATTCAATTGTTTCCTTTTCAAACTTACAATTCTCTTCATTATGTTCAAAAGTTGAATTTAAAAATGTTAAATGTTTACAAATGATCGCCAGATGGTGCGTGTATATTGTTCACAAGAAGGTCATTCTATTGTCTTTCCTCCCTTATCAATGCAGTCCGCCACCAGGCACAACAGCTGAGACCGCTGCAATGAGCTGGGCGTCTTCGAACAGAGGGCGTTACAAAGGTCTTGATTAGATAAGATTAGATTAGATTAGATTAGATTAGATTAGATTAGATTCAATTATACGTTCGAAACTTCGAAGAGGAAATATTCAGCGCTACATAGTCATGGTTAATCTGTTTCCTCTAATCTCTCCACCGCTCGTGAGCTAGTGCCTAGCAGGCCTGGCTGGTGGTTCGAGTGTTAAAAGGCAGGGGTGTCCCATTGGAGCTCCCTAGTTCCAAAGCCATCTAACACATCCAGAAAGTTTATTTGTTAAATAACATAATTAATATTCACAATTAATGCTACTAATTGGTATTAATAATTAATATTATTACTAATTATTAATATTATTAATAATAATTAATATTATTACTAATTATGAATATGAATAATTAATATTAATAATTGGTATCAATATTAATGGTTCATGAAGTATGTAGAGTCTCTGCCAACACAAAGTGTTCCAGTCACGCATGAGTGGTCACTAATACGAAGTCATGAATATTATGCACTGATTGTACAGCCTGCGTACAGGCAACATTGCACACCACTCGAGCAACAAGACACGATGAGAAAGCCCAAGCTAGGAATGGAAGGTTATCGGACGAGATTGAATAAAAATAATAATAATCATGGAAATAATAATAATAATAATAATAATAATAATAATAATAATAATAATAATAATAATAATAATAATAATAATAATAATAATAATAATAATAATAATAATAATAATAATAATAATAATAATAATAATAATAATAATAATAATAATAATAATAATAATAATAATAATAATAATAATAATAATAATAATAATAATAATAATAATAATAATAATAATAATAATAATAATAATAATAATAATAATAATAATAATAATAATAATAATAATAATAATAATAATAATAATAATAATAATAATAATAATAATAATAATAAAAATAGTAATAGTAATAATAATAATAATATCTATGTCAACGCACTTCGTAACTGAAAGCATTCCTCTATGAGTCCAATACGAAATAAACTTTATGAAAACGTGAAAAAAACTGTAAAATATTATAATATAACAAAATAACAACAAAAATAATAATAACAAAAATAAAATTAAAAAATAAACAAAAATAACAACAAAAATAACAACAAAAATAAAAACAAAAATAACAACAAAAATAACAACAAAAATTGAAAATGAATTAGAGTGAATAAGTAGGACTTGAGTGAGAGTTGATGGAGTGGGAATGGAAGAGGTGAGAAATTATGAGTCGTCTGAGGTCTGGTGGTGGAGCTGCTGAGGTGTTGTGTGGCTGTGAGGCCTGGTGGTGGAGCTGCTGAGGTGTTGTGTGGCTGTGAGGCCTGGTGGTGGAGCTGCTGAGGTGTTGTGTGGCTGTGAGGTCTGGTGGTAGAGCTGCTGAGATGTTGTGTGGCTGTGAGGTCTGGTGGTGGAGCTGCTGAGGTGTTGTGTGGCTGTGAGGTCTGGTGGTGGAGCTGCTGAGATGTTGTGTGGCTGTGAGGTCTGGTGGTGGAGCTGCTGAGGTGTTGTGTGGCTGTGAGGCCTGGTGGTGAAGCTGCTGAGGTGTTGTGTGGCTGTGAGGCCTGGTGGTGGAGCTGCTGAGGTGTTGTGTGGCTGTGAGGCCTGGTGGTGAAGCTGCTGAGGTGTTGTGTGGCTGTGAGGCCTGGTGGCGAAGCTGCTGAGGTGTTGTGTGGCTGTGAGGCCTGGTGGTGGAGCTGCTGAGGTGTTGTGTGGCTGTGAGGCCTGGTGGTGGAGCTGCTGAGGTGTTGTGTGGCTGTGAGGCCTGGTGGTGGAGCTGCTGAGGTGTTGTGTGGCTGTGAGGCCTGGTGGTGAAGCTGCTGAGGTGTTGTGTGGCTGTGAGGCCTGGTGGCGAAGCTGCTGAGGTGTTGTGTGGCTGTGAGGCCTGGTGGTGGAGCTGCTGAGGTGTTGTGTGGCTGTGAGGCCTGGTGGTGGAGCTGCTGAGGTGTTGTGTGGCTGTGAGGCCTGGTGGTGGAGCTGCTGAGGTGTTGTGTGGCTGTGAGGCCTGGTGGTGGAGTTGCTGAGGTGTTGTGTGGCTGTGAGTCTCTGGGGTCGAAGTTGTCATGAAAAGTTTTTGTGTTGTGTTGTTTTTTGTTCTATTATGTTGTGTTGCATTGCATTGCATTGTATTGTATTGTATTGTATTTTATTGTATTTTATTGTATTGTATTTTAATGCAATGTATTGTATTGTATTGTAATGTAGTGTAATGTAATGTATTGTATTGTTTTTTATTGTATTGTATTTTAATGCAATGTATTGTATTGTATTGTATTGTATTGTATTGTATTGTATTGTATTGTATTGTATTGTATTGTATTCTATTCTATTGTATTGTATTGTATTGTATTGAGCAGAGGAACAACAAAGAGGGAGAGGACCACCAGATGACTTAGCGAGAGGATGTTGAGGGGGTGGTGAAGGGTTGAGGGCGTACGGGGCGTACATGGGGCTACATGGAGGTGAGTGAAGTCACGTGGGTGTAGTAGTTGATGTTGTTTGTTGCAAATGTTACAACATTGTAACACTGCAACATTGTAACATTGCAACATTAGGACATTGCAACATTAGGACACTGCAACATTAAGACATTGCAACATTAGGGCATTTCAACATTAGGACATTGCAATATTAGGACCTTGCAACATTGTAACATTTCAACATTAGGACATTGCAACATTAGGACATTGCAATATTAGGACCTTGCAACATTGTAACATTGCAACATTAGGACATTGCAACATTAGGACATCGCAACATTGTAACATTGCAACATTTTAACATTGCAACATTAGGACATTGCAACATTGTAACATTGCAACATTGTAACATTGCAACATTGTAACATTGCGACATTGTAGCACTGCAACATTGTAACATTGCAACATTGTAGCACTGCAACATTGTAACATTGCAACATTGTAACATTGCAACATTGTAGCACTGCAACATTGTAACATTGCAACATTGTAACATTGCAACATTGTAACACTGCAACATTGTAACATTGCAACATTGTAACACTGCAACATTGTAACATTGCAACATTGTAGCACTGCGATGGAACACTTCGAGGAATGTCAGAGAGGGGAGCTGATCTTTAAAAGGTCATAAGCCTCTTCGAACGACACAACTACAATTTACTCATCATTCATTCTCTCTCCCTCCTTCTCTTCCTCCTTCTCTCATTCTTTCTCTCTCTCCTTCTCTCTCTCCTTCTCTTTCTCCTTCTCTCTCTCCTTCTCTCTCTCCTCTCTCTCCTTCTCTCCCTCCTTCTCTTCCTCCTTCTCTTCCTCCCTCTCTTTCTTCCTCTCTTCCTTCTTCTCTCCTTCCTTCTCTTCCTCCTTCTCTTCCTCCTTCTCCTCCTTCTTCTCTACCTCCCTCTCTTCCTCCTTCTCTTCCTCCTTCTTTTCCTCCTTCTCTCCCTCCTTCTCTTTCTCCTTTTCTTCCTTCTTCTCTTTCTCCTTCTCTTCCTCCTTCTCTCCCTCCTTCTCTTCCTCCTTCTCTTCCTCCCTCTCTTCCTCCCTCTCTTCCTTCCTCTCTTCCTCCTTTTCTTCCTCCTTCTCTTCCTCCTCTTTCTTCTTCTTCTTTTTCACTCCATCCATCCTCTTGCAACAGGAAAGTTACACTGGGAGGTTTGTACTTATGG
>OX387259.1:215661-225661 GCA_947562095.1 Branchellion lobata | reverse complement strand
GGAGGATGAGGAAGGGAGGAAGAGGATGAGGAAGGGAGGAAGAGGAAGGGAGGAAGAGGAAGGGAGGAAGAGGAAGGGAGGAAGAGGATGAGGAAGGGAGGATGAGGAAGGGAGGAAGAGGATGAGGAAGGGAGGATGAGGAAGGGAGGAAGAGGATGAGGAAGGGAGGATGAGGAAGGGAGGAAGAGGATGAGGAAGGGAGGATGAGGAAGGGAGGATGAGGAAGGGAGGAAGAGGATGAGGAAGGGAGGATGAGGAAGGGAGGAAGAGGATGAGGAAGGGAGGATGAGGAAGGGAGGAAGAGGATGAGGAAGGGAGGATGAGGAAGGGAGGAAGAGGAAGGGAGGATGAGGAAGGGAGGATGAGGAAGGGAGGAAGAGGAAGGGAGGAAGAGGATGAGGAAGGGAGGATGAGGAAGGGAGGAAGAGGATGAGGAAGGGAGGAAGAGGATGAGGAAGGGAGGATGAGGAAGGGAGGATGAGGAAGGGAGGAAGAGGATGAGGAAGGGAGGATGAGGAAGGGAGGAAGAGGATGAGGAAGGGAGGAAGAGGATGAGGAAGGGAGGATGAGGAAGGGAGGAAGAGGATGAGGAAGGGAGGATGAGGAAGGGAGGAAGAGGATGAGGAAGGGAGGATGAGGAAGGGAGGAAGAGGATGAGGAAAGGATACAGTTTGTTGGTTAAAGCGTTGAGGCCGTTTGATTGCGGATGGAGTGGTCGTGTTGTTTTGTCGTTTCTGCGTCTGCTATTGCTTCTTCAAACCTCTCACAACTCCGCCATGTTGATTCAAAACTTCTTTTTATATTATTTTATGTTTTTGTTGTTTTTGTTATTTTTGTTTTTAAAAATGTCAAATGTGAGTGTCAGAATATTGTTTTCATTTTCAAGCTTTTAAATTTTTTTTTTTTTAATCCTCAAAACTTTCAAATTTTGTTTTTAAATTTTTATCAGATCGTCATTTTATACTCAACTCCTTTACGGAATTTCTATGTTTCTGTATGTTCACGGGTGCTGTTTTTATTCATTTTTATTGTTTCTACGCATTTTTTTCTTTCCTGTATTTTTCTTGTTTTATTTATAGTTGTATTTTTCTTGTTTTATTTATAGTTGTATTTTTCTTGTTTTATTTTTATTTGTATTTTTCTTGTTTTATTTTTATTTGTATTTTTTTGTTTTATTTATTTTTATTTTGCGTTTTTCATTTTGCTTTTTTTATTTTGCGTTTTTTATTATAACTTTTATGCTCTTTCATGTTATTTTTCAGTCGACTTCCTGAAAAATAAAGGATAAACTTTAAAAACTTCAATAAAAACTGCAATTTATAACGACCCTTTTAACGGTGTTACACACTTCAATGTCAAACTTTGCAAAACAACAAAATATGCAAAACAACAGGATATGCAAAACAACAGGATATGCAAAACAACAGGATATGCAAAACAACAGGATATGCAAAACAACAGGATATGCAAAACTACAGGATATGCAAAACAACAGAATATGCAAAACAACAGGATATGCAAAACAACAGGATATGCAAAACAACAGGATATGCAAAACAACAGGATATGCAAAACAACAGGATATGCAAAACAACAGGATATGCAAAACAACAGGATATGCAAAACAACAGGGTATGCAAAACAACAGGATATGCAAAACAACAGGATATGCAAAACAACAGGATATGCAAAACAACAGGATATGCAAAACAACAGGATATGCAAAACAACAGGATATGCAAAACAACAGGATATGCAAAATTTCTTTTTTTTTGTTATAAAAATAAAATTGTATTTTTTTCTCATAACTTTCAAAAGTGATTGCCATATGATTGTACGAAGACTTCTTGGTACTTTTATGCCCTTGTCGCCTCCACACCCTCAGACGCCAACCTCAAGTGCTTGCGACTTTTTTTAGCACTACATGGCTTTGATCACATCACATTGGAGACGCCTTCCACAGCATGCAAACGCCACGTTGAAAGTTTTTTAAGGTGCAACTAAACAATGAAATGTTACCGAATCTGCATACATTTTAAAGTGGCGTTGCGCATGTTTATGGCGCCAACGTCATGCACGAACCTTTCAGAAGAAGTCTTGCAATTTGCAGTCGCTTGTGCTCTGCTCTTCATGCGTTGTTACTGCTTCATTCGTTCTTATTGTTATTGTTGTTGTTGTTGTTGTTGTTGTTGTTGTTGTTGTTGTTGTTGTTGTTTCATTCATTATTATTGTTATTGTTGTTGTTTCATTCATTATTATTGTTATTGTTGTTGCTTCATTATTATTGTTATTGTTGAGGTTTCCTTCATTATTATTATTATTATTGTTTCATTTACTATTATTGTTGTTGTTTCATTATTATTTTATTATTATTATTATTGTTGTTGTTTCATTATTATTTTTTTATTATTATTATTGTTTCATTTATTATTATTGTTGTTGTTTCATTTATTATTTCTATTTAACTATTTATTATTATTATTGTTTTATTTCATTTTTTATTATTATTGCTGACGTTATTATTATTTTTTTTTTTTTAAATTATTATTATTATTATCATTATTATTATTATTATTATTATTATTATTACTATTATTATTATTATTATTATTCTTAATATTATTCGATCAAGGATTAGGATCAATTACGAGGCAAGAAGTCACAATCAGGGTTCCTTCAATCGTTGAGATATGATGAGTTGACAGGCGCCTCGCACAACAGGCGCTTATAGCGTGACCACTTTAAGGACCGCTTAATAGACCTCATGCAAGGCCTCAGCACTCAAACGATTCTAACGCTGCACAGGCGTTCAATGCTCTTCAAAAGACCTCTGTCCCACTTGTTGGCTCTTTTATATCTACCTTCGAATGCCTTTGTATATACCTCGTGAACCGTTAGTATATATCTCGTGAACCGTTTGTATATACTCCGTGAACCCTTGGTATATACCTCGTGAACCGTTTTTATATACCTCGTGAACCGTTTGTATATATTTTGTGAACCGCTTGTATATAGCTCGTGAACCGTTTTTATATATCTCGTGAACCGTTTGTATATATCTCGTGAACCTTCTGTATATATCTAGAGAAGCGGTTTGTATGTTTATGTTTTGTTCGTTAATTAATCAAGGTGACTGCTTCAATTGCTCAACTGCATGCTTGAGCGCTAAATATATAAGTATGCTCAGAGGCACACACACACACACACCTCATGCGTGGAGGCAGCATTGTACAGAGTGTGTGCTTATCTGATTTGGAGTGATAAACACATGGAAGAGGGAACAACATAGGAACTGGAATACTCTTGGAGCCTCACCCGTGTGCGTGAAACATAAAAACTTTGAACAAATGGTTCAAAAATTATTGATAAATTTGATTTTTTTTTTTTTTTAAATCATTGACTGGCTAACTTCGCTGCCAGTTTAAATTTACTCAATGACAAAACTACCTTCTCAGAAGCACTACCACAAAATGAAGCCTCCATTTTCGTCCAACCCTTTTAACTTTCAAATTAAGCTTTCGGGACATTACAGCTTCTGTTTTTTTTCACTTTTTTCTCACCCCATTCAGCTTCTTCGCTATGCTTCGTTACATTTTTAGCGTCTGCTGCATTTGATTAATAAAGACTATAAAAACATCATGAAGGGACGCAACAGCTTCGAGATTTTAATTCAAAACTTCACAATGAATGCACTGCTCCGAATGAAAGTCTTTTTAGGACAGACGTGGGAGGGATTTGGGTGGACTTAGATGGAATTCGTGAAATATGTTGAACGCATAAAGAAGGTTCAAAGCTGCTGTAAACGTGAAAAGCTTTATTCCAAAAGCTGTTCGTTAATTTAAAGTATATTCATTTGTTTTATAATTAAAATAAATATATAGTTGCAATGTTTTATAAAAATTGTTTTTAATTTTTAAAGTTCACGCTATAGATAAAAAAATCTTTATAAGGCATTTCATATAGCTTTAACGGTTGTTTTAAAGCAGAACCATTTTGTATTTTCAATCCATCAATTTGCTAAACTGTTGAACATTTTTTAAATACTATTTCGATGATTGATCACATTGCTTTCAAAAATGTTCCGTATTATAAAAACTAATTGCTTATATAATTAGTTGGAAATGAATAATCCTACAATAGTTTTTTTTTAAAAATGCAATTCAATTGATACATCAAACTTATTTTTTATTTAATTTTTTAAATCATTCAAAATTTTGAAAAAAATTATCACGTAAAATTTACTTATTATGGGAGTTCAAAGCAGATACTGTTTGCTTTTATATCTTTGTTACTTGTTTTATGCTTTATGGAGTGTTGAAAATTTTTATTCAACTTACGCCAAAAGAAGCAGTCGCATATTGTGGTATCGAGGTATTTGAAATAAATCAACAAATGCAAGAAATATAAGCCATTCTCAATAAAAGCTCTCAATTAAATTTTTTTAAAAATTCTATATAAATTCATTTCCAAAATGGCCGAAAGGTGAGTTAATTCTTTCAGCAATATTAGTTTTTATTCCAATAAATTTTCATTAATGAAAATAAATTTTATTTCCTATCAAAACCTATTTTAGAATTAGAAATAATTCAGATCAAATTTTTTATGTTAATCTAGCGATGGAGAACTTCTATCGTTAAAGACCTACTCAGATAACGTTAGACTTAATCTTTTAAATATATATATTTTTTTTGCTTACATTCATAAATTTTTTTATAGAATTCATTAACAATTTTATCAATTTCGGTTGAAAAAATATCTACTGACTAATTAATTTATTATTCACTCCTAATGGATACTTGAATGATACATTGGTAAAAAATTATTTCACAAACGGTAAGCTACACGCATTTTTTGACTGAAGGAGGATGTCTTGAATGAGGTTGATGAGACAGAGCTTTTGAAGTTTGACGAGTCCGGAGACCCAAATGACCAGCTGAACAGCAATGACGACTTTGACATTGACATGCACATTGGCAGTGACATCTTCAATGATGATTCAAACCCAATCATAAGCTTACACATTCCAGCTTTTGAGGATGAAGAAGGAGAGGATAACACCAAAAACAACAATAATAATAATGACAGAGCTTTTGGTACCACCCATGATAAAGCTGGTGATTTCAAAAGAGGCCATGAGATACCTTCAAATGTTGACACAAAGTGAGCGTTCAATAATATTGATAATGATACTTCCTATTTCAAAACGCCAAAGCGCTTAATTTTTCAAAAATATTTTTAAATTCCAACAAATATTTTTAAATTATTTGTTAAAACTTTTCTTGAGAAATATAAATGCTTTCAGAGCCTCAGAGACTTTCAAAGGAGCAGTGGAAGTGAGTCATAATTCTTATTTTAAAAATAATTGATTTCATTAATTCCTTATTAATTATAATAATAATAATTTTTTTTAATCTTAAATTTTTTTTAGTTCTGTCTTCATAAGTTAAAGTCGAAACATTTTTTAATAGACTCATAAACACTTCACCAGACCACCACAACTCAACAAGCAAAGACGCCAGCAACGGATACACTCATCTTCACAAAGGATGATGATGAGGAGGATGAGGAGGACAATGATGGGGACGACGGGGAGGGTGGTCACCATAGAGACCGCTTTAAGTCCGAACGAAGCACTCTGCTACCCTCTCTCCGCAAACCCACCACCCGGAAAATACCTGACAGCTTGGGTAATAATTATTATTATTTTTACTATTTTTATTGTTACTTTGTTTTCATCATTTTTTCATGAAGCTGGTAATTTAAATGATTCTATTGAGAATAGTTTTTAATGCCGAATTATCACCACATGTCGTCATCCTAGTGCTATGCAGTGCAGTTGTGGTTTCATATTCTTTGTTGTATTGCAGAGTTGAGTCAAGAGAGTCTGGAGGAATTGAACAACTTCAACAAAAACCAAAACCCCAACTTCCGAAACCAAAAACCTTTTATCAACAGAAACGACAACTTCAAAAATAATAATAATAATAATAATAATTTCAACAACAACAATAATAATAACTTCAACAACAAAAACATCCACAACAACGGTCTTTTGGGTTTTCCAGCATCTGGTATGATGCGACAACAACCACAACAACCTCGCTATCTCTTTAATCTCATGCAACAACAACACCAGCAACAACATCAATTTTTCCAACAAAAACAATACCTCATGCAGAAGCACCAGCAACAAATGCACCACCACCACCAACCTCCACAACACATGCAACATCAACAACAACACCGACAACTCAACAACAACAAAAACCTTCACCCCACGGCCATCAACATGCTCATGAAGGTCAAACAACCGGATGCCCCTCGCCACCTCACACCCTCCCATCGACCCCCTATCCACAAACCTGACTTCCCACCACACCCTCGTCAACTGCCCCGACCTGCTTTCCTCCAGAGGCCTCTCGAAGCACCTGTGCGCTCACATGTCAAGGTACACGCTGTACATTGTGCTGTTGTACTCTCTGTTGTACTCCACTGTACCCTCTTGTTGTACACTGTGTTGTGTTCCGTGTTTTTCACTGTATTACACACTGCTCCTTTTTTCATTGTAAGCTTTATTAGGCGTTGTGAATCAATTTTTTGTAGTACACTTTTTTGCACACTGACTTGTTTTTTTAATTTTACTGTGCATTCATTGTGTTGAATTCCGTTGTACAACCACCACAGTATGTTCCAACACGCAACAGTCAGCTACAACGATACCAACCACCCTCCCAACAACAAAAACCGCCCTCCCAACAACAACAACAACCGCCCTCTCAACAACAACAACCACCCCCTCAACAACAACAACAACAGCCACCCCCTCAACAACAACAACAACAACCATCCTCCCAACAACAGCAACCACTTTCTCAACAACAACATCCAACTTCTCAACAAAATCAACATCCTCTTCAACAAAATCAACATCTTCCTCAACAACACCGCCCTTCTCAACAACACCGCCCTTCTCAACAACAACACCCTTCTCAACAACAACACCCTTCTCAACAACAACACCCTTCTCAACAACAACATCCTTCTCAACAACAACACCCTCTTCAACAACAACAACATCAAGCACCTTTTCAACAACCCCTTCAACCACCTCATCAGCAACAACCCCTTCAATCACCTCATCAGCAACAACCGCTTCAACCATCTCAACAGCAACAACCGCCACCCCTCCAGCAACATCTACCATCCCACCACCAACCACTGCCGTCTTCCCACCGTGTCTTTATCCCTAATCAAGCACCCTTCCAGCCTGCACAACAACCACTTCCCCACGAGCCTCCTATCATATTGCAGCAACAGGCATTCCCACCTCTGCAACACCAACCTTTCCACCACCAACACCCCTTCATCCCCCCACAACAACACCCTTCCAACCTCATCAGACCAGCCCAAGCTCCTCCTCCTCCTCTTCACTCATCGCAACCATGGCAACCACCATCTCATGGTGGCTCCCACTCATCACATTTCGTTGCTCCTCAAACCTTATTGGCTTCTTCCCATCCAATCATAAATCCCAACTTCTCTGAACCCTCTCCCTCGCAGCCAATCAGCGATGAGTCTGTTTTAGTGGGTCAGCCGATACAAACGATAATTTTAAATAGATCAAGGGAGTCTTCGCATCATGACAGGAACCGCAAGAGTGTGGAATTGGTGACTCCTATGGTTCGACCACCATCGTCGTCAACATCACCACCACCAACGCTGCAACATGCTGCTAAGCAACAGACGCCTTCAAAAGCGCCACCACAAGACGCAACGAGACCAGAGCAGAACAAGAAGTTATTGGAGCGGGCCAAGCGCTTTGCACTCCCTCCTCCCATCAAAAAAACTCACCCCCTTTCCACCAAAACACCCGCCCCAGTGGGCACCAAGGGGGGTGGGCTTCCCCCCAAACGAAGCAAGCTCACCATTGATGACGCCATGCAAGAGGGTGATGTCATGCAGCAACAACACATGCTGGGCAGGAGGGTGATCAACAAGTCTCTCTTGTTGCCTCAACAACAACAATTGCAACAACAACCACTGGAAAAGGACTCAAGGCTTGAGGTCAACAGCGTTGATGACAATGGGGTGAGAGTTTCGAATTTAACTCATCACGCGCATGCACACATGTATACACACACATACGAATAAGCCTACTCACACACACACACACACACACACACACACACACACACACACACACACACACACACACAGAGCAGCTTTAAGGATTATGAGTTGTTGAAGGGCTTAGACGAACAGAAGAGGTTGAGGGAGAGGGTGATGAAGAGGAAGGAGCAAAAGAGACTGATGATGGCGAAGAAGAAGATGATGGAAATGTCGGCTGCTGGTGAGTCCCTGTGGTGTGGTATGGTGTGGTGTGGTGAGGTTTGGTGTGGTGTGGTGAGGTTTGGTGTGGTGTGGTGAGGTTTGGTGAGTCCCTGTGGTGTGGTATGGTGTGGTGTGGTGAGGTTTGGTGAGTCCCTGTGGTGTGGTATGGTGTGGTGTGGTGAGGTTTGGTGTGGTGTGGTGTGGAGGCATGTGAATATCAGTTTACGATTTGGTTGCAAAATCTTGTGCACGTCGACATTATAGTAACGTTCTGTCAGTATTATGAATATAAATTAATAATTATTATTTTGACCATTACAATAATATTATAATTATATCAATACCATGTGGCATTAAAATTGAAAGATCTTTTTAACAATCTATCAGAGGCTGCACTGACCACTACAACCACCACTTCTGCCATCGGAGCAGCATCCTTCACTCAGCAACAATTGCAACTCACTCAACAACAACAACAACAACAGCAACAACAACTCAAAAGCTTACAGAAAGTGAGCATGAGTGAAAGTGAGTACAACAGCCTGTTGCAGCAAATGAAGGAACAGGGACTCGACGTCACCCAAGACAACAACAACAATTACAACCAACAACAACATGCAACAGGCTTGCGTAGAACTGAAGCTCTTACAACTACTACAACTACCACTACTACTAATAATAATAACAACAACCATATCAACAACAATAACAATGATAATAATGTTAGCAGTGTCAACAACATCAATAATATAAATGATGATGACGACGATGACGATGCCACTCTGGAGAGTGAGGAGCCGATGAGTCATAGGACCGTCAAGTTCAAGAGGACTGTTATTGCACACAACAATAACAATAATAATAATAATAATAATAATAATAAAAATACAAATGACAACAAGCAGTTGAACTCACAACTCTTGACGCTACAGAACAAAAGCAAGTCTCCACTGAAAATCGCCGCTGCCACCACCGCCACCGATTCCAACACCACTACTATTGCCACCACCAGCAGCAGTGTCAGCAGTGGCAGCAGTGGCAGCAGTGGCTTGAACATCAATCAGTACCACAACAACAACAGGACAGTCTTCATCCACAACCTCAACAGCAACAACAACACTCCTCAACTCAAAAAACTAGCCACCCTTGTGGGACCCCTTGAGGTTTCTGTCATCCACTCTTCCATCCCTCAATCCTATCATCTGTCCATCCATCCATTCCCCAACTCTTTTTCCATCCTTCTTTCCATTCATGCATCCATCTTTCTATTATCTCATTCATTCATTAATCTGTTCATCCATTCATTCATTTAATCCTCTGTCGATCCATTCATCCATGCATCATCTTTCAATCCATGCATCCATGCACCATCCATCCACATGCACGCCAGTCCTTGCAGTTCTTGGCCTCCAAGGGGAAGGCCCTGCTCAAGTTCAAGCAGCCCACCCATGCATGGCTTTTCTGCAAGGCCTTCAATGGGTGTGTGTGTGTGTCTCTGTGTGTGTGTGTGTGTGTGTGTGTGTGTGTGTGTGTGTGTGTGTGTGTGTGTGTGTGTGTGTGTGTGTGTGTGTGTGTGTGTGTGTGTGTGTGTGTGTGTGTGTGTGTGTGTGTGTGTGTGTGTGTGTGTGTGTGTGTGTGTGTGTGTGTGTGTGTGTGTGTGTGTGTGTGT
>OX387259.1:198161-210661 GCA_947562095.1 Branchellion lobata | reverse complement strand
GTGAATGAAATCTATTCACTCGGCCTGGCCCCCATGCACCGGCGACCTCAGTACTTGCAGCATTGCCCACCAGGCCTCGTTGCACTCTCAACGATTGCTCAATACCATGATTATTGAACCAATTCTTGTTTTATTCGCCAATTGTTCATTTCATACCTCCTTCTCTGCTTCCCCTTTTGCATCTCTGCCTCTTGCATCTCTGCATTTCTGCATCTCTGCCTTTTGTATCTCTGCATCTCTGCCTTTTGTATCTCTGCATCTCTGCCTTTTGTATCTCTGCATCTCTGCCTCTTGCATCTCTGCATCTCTGCCTTTTGTATTTGCATCTCTGCCTCTCGTCTGCATCTCTCTCTCTTGTTTTTGTATTTTGTATATTAAACGTGGTTGGTATTGAAAATCATATATTATAAACTTGGTTTTTTCACACGTGATCTTTTTAAATGTGATCTTTTTACACGTGGTCTTTTGGACACGTGGTTCGCGGCTCTTTACACCGCACACTGCCTCATTTTTTTCTTGAGTGGTTTAAAGAATGTATTATTTCATATTATTAGTGGTAGCATTCCTTAGGGATGGTGAGCTTACTTTCGATTATCTCATTGATCCTATTCAACCATCAAATTATTTTCAAACCTTAAATATTAACTATAACCACACCCGCACTTGTTACACATGCTGCCTTTTCATGTTACAACCCAATCAAGGACTCAAACAATCATCGCCTTAACGCCACATTATTTCACTCATCCATCCATCCTTCTCTGTGAGGAATTTGTATAGCGCCATATACGCCTTACAACTTCGTTTCATATGTATTTACCCGTTCACTTTCGAGGTATGTGATGTTTGCGCCTCTTTCATGTCAACTAGTCATCCTTCTTCCCTAGTCTTCTACTTATTGTCCCGGTTATTTTCACTCATTCATTTCACCCTCACATCCCAATTTAACCTCGTGCCTTCATCCATCCATTTCCTCCTCCGTCCTTTCCTTGTCATTTTCTTTACCATCACTGACCCTCCGTGCATTGCAATTACCCCTCTGAAACCACACCTCACAGGTTCCAAGAAACAGACTTTGCTCGTTCTCTTTGTTCTTCTTGTGTCTATGAACCCCTAACAACTCCGCGACAACTGACATAACAATGCAACAACTGACATAACAACATAACAACCCGTCACAATTGCATAACAATTCGTGTACCACCACCATATTGCATATGACATTGACGTTGAAAGGCACAATTTGTATAAAAACTTATTTATATATTCCCAGCACTAACAACCACAAGCAAAAATGACATAGGCCACTTGAGCGGTGCCACTGCGCAGGAACTCCTCGTCACTATTTCTACTTTCAATTCCAATAAAATCTCTATCAAACTTGCAGTCTTATTCATTTCCACTCACTTGCTGTTGCGAGGTGAACAGAACATCTGTTGAAGCGCCATCTGTGCAAATTAGATTGGTCATACACAGGCGCCCACGCTGAAGGAACTGCTGAGAGTCACAACACGACTCAATCCTACAGCACATCCACCTCGCTCAACCTAATCAAGACATTTGTAGCGTGCTCTTCGGCACTACGTCGAAAAAGTATCCATGGAAACGGTTTTTCCGCTGTTGGCTTACTTGATGCAACCCGAATTCTCGAAATACCTTGAACACTTTAAATATGTATATTATAATAATAATACAATTATTATTATATTATAAAACTATTACACTACTATCATTCTATTATTTCAACCTACCTGCTACAGAGGCAAAGGACGCCCTCAACGAAGCCAATATTGACTTCAACTCCTCCAAAAATAACTCAACGACATACTTTCCTCGAACGAACAACATTTCAACAGCATTTCACGAAAATTATCGTAAATATAAGTACATATGATTTATAAGGTCAAATTGAATAATAAAAAAACAATTAATAAAAAAATGGTTGCTTAATTAATATATATATATATATATATATATATATATATATATATATATGAGTTCCAGGTGTGAATGTAAGGTGTTCAAACGGTTGTGAGGAAAGTGAAGAGCTCCGAAGAGTTGTTAGAAAAAAGAAAATTTGGAGTTGATGATAGGAGGGTGTGAGGGAGAGGTGTTAGAAAGTGTTGATGACACGTGGGTGTATGGGGGGACGTGAGAGTGAGGGGGTGTTCATAGGACGTGGGTGAGTTCACAGCGGAGGTAGTTGTTCTTATGGTCGTTCTGGATGGTAGGATAGAAGGGGATGAGGGCGTCTTGGCAACCGATGTAGATGCTGTTGTACACCTTCCAGTACACGTCCCTCACCTTGCGAGCCGGGTGGAAGAGGCCCTGTGAGGGAGGGGGGGTGATGTGGTGAAGCACACAGAAAAAAAGCATACACCTCACCCACCCACTCTCCCCCCAACACACACAGACAAGCACCTGGAGCGTGTATTGCAAGAGCACCCCAGGACCAAGAGCCACTCGAAAGCCCTCGATGGCGAACATGAAGGCCTGGATCACGTGAGGCGACGTCTCGAAGATGTTGGGCCACACGTAATTCAACAGGTGGGTGAGCGAGTCCTCACACGCCAGGCCTCGCACACCGAGCGCCAAGTGGGCCACTGCGGTCATTGCGGTCTGTCGGTGGACCAGGTCTCGGTCCATGAGGGCATCCTCCAGCAGAGGTGTCACAGCATACACGTAGTCCTTACCCATCTCGCCGATGTACTCGAACATGAAGGAGAGGGCCTTGAGGACGCCGTTTTGGACGTTCAGCTCGGGCACGCGATACTCGTTCATGAGGCCGGGGAGGACGGTGAAGGGTGAACACGTCTCGGCCACTATGGCGATGGCCACCGTGGTGCACACTCTGTTCTGCCTTTCTTGCACCTGTGTGTGCGGTAGGTCATCAATTCTCCACGCCACGCCACGCCACGCTATACCACACCACACCACACAACGCCACACCACACCACACCACACCACACCACACCACACCAAACCACGCCACACCAAACCACATCACACCACACCACACCACACACCACCCCAAACAACCTTGAGGTTGTTGAGGAGGGTAGCGAGAACATCGTGGGGTCCGATGGCCTTGGCGATGTAGCCGAAGGTGTTGACGGTGGCTCTCCTGATGGCCTTCTTGTGCGCCTTGATAAGCTCGAGCAGCTCGAAGCAGATGCGCATCCACTCCCGGGCCGATACGTACTCCGCTCCCCTGTCGGCTATGCGCCCCACCAGGTCTATGCAGTTCTCCTGCACCTTCTCGTGCCTTGGTGGAGGTGGTGGTGAAGGCGGTAATGGTGGTGGTGAAGGCAGTAATGGTGGTGGTGGAGGTGGCAGTGACGGTAGTGGAGGTGGCAATGGTGGTGGTGGAGGTGGCAGTGACGGTGGTGGAGGTGGCAATGGTGGTGGTGGAGGTGGCAGTGGTGGTGACGTCATCAATCACGAAGCCTTTTAAAACCCGCACTACAATCACACAAACCACCCACTCCACATTACACCAAACACCCACGAAAAACACCAAAAAAAAATCATTTATTCCCCAAAAACACCCCAAACAAAAATACCCCCACCCACCTGTTCTTGAGGATGGGGGTGAGTCTGGGGAGGAGGTCTTTGATGGGTGGAGTCATCTTGGTCATGCCTATGACGTTGACGATGGCCTTGAGAGCTCCGAGGATGCTGCCGAGCACCTCGGGATACTCTTCCCCCAGGTACTCGTACAACACCACCCCCAAGTGACCCATCAGCTTCTCCTGATGGGGGGGGGGGGGGGGAGGGGGATGGGTAGAACAAGAGGGGAATGGAGAAGATGGGGGTGGAAGTTGAGAGTTTTTTGATGGTCGAGTGAAGTTGGAATTGAGGTTTATTGGGGGAAAAAAGAGATGAGAAAAAAAGAAGAGAAAAAAGAAGGCAAAGAAGAGAAGAAAAAAAAAAAAGAAAAGGCGAAGAAGACTAAAAAAAGACGAAGACAAAAAGGACAAGGAGGAAGACAAAGAGGACGAGGAGGAAGACAAAGAGGACAAGGAGGAAGACAAAGAAGACAAAGAGGACAAGGAGAAAAACAAAGAAGACAAGGAGGAAGACAAGGAGGAAGACAAAGAGGACAAAGAGGAAGACGAAGAAGACAAGGAGGAAGACAAAACAGCGGACGAACCTCTTGGCAGATCTTCATGACGTTGGCGATGCGGGAAATGAGGTCTGCAGACTGTTGCCTCACCTTGGCGGCCTTGTTGTTCAGTCTCCACAGGATGGTTCCACAAATCTGAGGCAGATAGGGCTTGACTCTCTTGCCCAGCGAGTTGACAACCGTTCCAAAGCCATTGAGCATGACCACGTCTTCGGCGGTTTGTTCCTGGAATGCGTACAAACTGCCGTCGATCAATTGCTCCTCCAGACGACTGTCCACGTCGCTCGTGCCCATGCTGCCCAGCACCTGTGTGGAGGGGTGCTGAGGTGGAACACACGCGCACACACACACACAAACTTAAGCATGAAAGAATGTTTGATGTTTATAGCTCGAGTGTAGATTGTGGAAATTTTTTGAAAATCTACACCACCTCCAACAACACCATCGCCTACAACGCCTACAACACCACCACCAACAGCAGCACCACCACAACAAAACACCTTCTCGATGGTCTCCATCACCATCTTGCGGTACTGCTCCGACTCGTCCTTCAGGTCTTCCACGATCCTTTCCACAATCTCTGAAGCTCCCACCTTCGTCGCTATCTCCACCGTCGTGTCCACCAACTGCATGATGGGGTGGGCGAATGGTGGTGTGGAATTGTATGAATAGAAGTAAGTTATGGAGTCACCTTGCTAGATACGAACTCAAACAATAGTCCTGATCTTCTTCCACCACGCCACACCACGCCACACCATGCACACCACGCCACACCACGCCACACCACGCCACACTACACCACGCCACACCTGTCGGTAGTTTCTGCGGTCGAGGGCCATACGCTGGTTCCAGAAGGACTTGAAGAAAGGTGGCAGGATCTCGTCCTTTATGTATGCAGGCTCTACACCATCAGTAGCACAACATTGCTTCACAACCTGCGTGTGGTGGTGGTGGTGTTGGGTGGTTTTGTGTGGGTGGTGGTGGCGTGTGGTTGTGTGTGGTGGTGGTGGCTGTGAGTGGGTGATGGTGGGTGAAGGTGGAAAGTAGTGGTTGTTTGTATGTATGTATGTTTGCTGCTCAAACATACATCCACCCATCCACCCATTTACCCACCAATCCACCCACTCACCCACACATCCACCCACTCACCCACACATCCACCCACTCACCCACTCACCCACCCATCCACCCACTCACCCACCCATCCACCCACTCACCCACCCATCCACCCATCCACCCACCCATCCACCCACCCACCCACCCATCCAGCCACCCATCCACCCACCTTAAGAACGATCTTCTTCATCTCCTCATCGGGCGACTGAAACTCTCGGATGAGGATCAACATGACTTCTCGGGTGTAGTAGTTGGCATACTCCCCGTCCATCAATGGGATGAGGTAGCCAATGGCTTTGAGGAAAGCAGCCAGACCCTTGCCACGGTGCTGTCGGATACCCTTCCAGAGGGGTTTGAGGACCGAGTCGAAAGACTCAATGCCGTAAGGAGTTGCTGCCTCAGCCAGGGCAGCGAGAGCAAGTGCAGTGATGGTACGCACCTTCTGTTGCTCATCCACCAGGCCGTGTTCAATGATCTCAACAAGGCTCTTGAGATGGGGGAGGATGGCGCAGCCAAGGAGGATGGAGATCTGCTGGACAATCTTGATGCCCGTGTGTCGCGCCTGCCACGACTTCTTTGACTTGCACACGGCCTTGAGGAAGGGCAGGAGGGAAGGAATACCGAGGGCTGATGCAACCACTGCAAAGGCTCGAGCTGTGGTGTTCCTCACGTACTCATCCATGTTGTCAATGTCTGGCCTCATGACACTGATCATGGTGGCCAGGCCTGGTGGGTGGTGTGGTGTGGATGGGTGAGATAGGGTGTGATGGTGTGGTGTGGGTGGAGTGGTGTAGTGGATGGGATGGTGCGGATGGGATAGTGTGAATGGGGTGGTGTGGGTGAGATGAATGAGACAGTTGAATGGGTGGAATGAAGTGAATTACAACAGCAACACCACCCACCAGCAGCCTTGGCGAGGTTGGAGATGATCTCCCTACCCTCGACACGGGCATAATAGTCCTCATCGATGAGGAGTGGCTCAATCACCACCAGAATCTTGTGCACATATGGCCGCACCAGGTCATCCAGCTTGTACAGAATCCGGTCTATCACCTGGATGAGGTTGTTCCAGCTGCCATTCATCCATGCATGCATTCATACCTTCAACCATGTAGTCATGCGCCCATCTGTTCACCATTCGACGAACATCCATGCACTCATCCATTCATCCACCCATTCTTTCACTCATCCATTCATCCACCCATTCATTCACTCATCCAACCCCTTATCATCAAAGCTCCACTCACTCACCTACTCACCCAATCACCACCACCCCCCCAATCCACTACCACCCCCCCAATCCACCACCACCCCCCCAATCCACTACCACCCCCCCAATTCACCACCACCCTCCCAATCTACCACCACAACCAACACCTTGACGAGAAGGTGTCGTTCCTGGTCCTCGAGGGTGGGGCTCATGAGGAGGGGTAGGATCTGGTTGAAGAGGGCGTTCGGACCCAACTCCCTCGCCTTGTCTGTCACCTGGTCAATGGTGGTTGATGGGTGATTATGGAATGATTAAGCAACCAACAACAACCCCTCCACACCACATGATTATGGGATGATTAAGAGATTATTGATTGATGATCAATAAACAATCATTTTGCTACACCACAACACGCCATACAACAATCCCTCCCACACAAAACCCCCACACCAAACAGTCCCCTCCCACCAATGATAATCACCCACACACAAGAACCCCCCCCCCCCTCCACCTGTCTCATGGCGGACTTCCTCATGGGGGGAGTACCGTTCTTGATCTTGAGGAGGAGTTTCATAATGCGTCTCTCCTTCTGCTCCTCTGGTGACAAGGCCTCCTCGTCCACCTCCACCAACAACTTGTCAAAGTACTGCATGTCATCTGGCTTCATCACTGGCAGGTTGCCTGTTTCATGGTGGGAGTGGGGGGATGGTGGGGGTGAAGGGGAGTGGTGGAGGGGGATGATGGGGGTGGAGAGAGGGTGGTATTGATGGAGGAAAGGTGGTGATGAAAAGGTTGTTTTTGCTAGGTCAATATATAATATTCCTCATGCGCCAACAAAATCACTACAACATACCACCACACAAACACCACACCAATCCCTGATGCTGTACCACACCACATCATAAAAACCCCCCATAAAGGTCCAAAAAAACCCCAATAAAGACCACCCCATCAACCCACCCACCCTTGGGTTGCAGGTCAACCACGTGAGTCCTGGCGTCAGGAGTTTGCATGCGGAAGCCTGCAGGGGTGGTGGCCATAGGGGTGGGGGTGGCAGTCAACTTGCGGGCTGGAGTCCGGATAGGCACATAGCCTGCTGGAGGAAGCAGGATCTGGAGGGTGGGGTGGGCGTGCCATAAAGTGCATGCACTCATGGGCAGGTTCTCATACGTCGCTCATATGCAATGTCACACATACACAGAAGCATACAAACACACACTAGTACACAGAGGCACACAAACACACACATAAGCACACATAGGTAACATAGGCACACATAGGCACACATAGACACACAAAGGCATACATAGACACACATAGGCACACATAGGCACACATAGGCACACAGACCTTGTATCCCTCGGGCAGGATGGCATCAATCTCCTCATCGGTCATGTACCGGTTCCTCTCGTCAAGTTCCCTTTGCAGGGTCCAAGCCTGCTTCTGTTCCGGCGTCATCTGGAGCATGTGTCCGGGTGTAGGGGTGGCCATCGCCATGGCCTTTGCTCCCACAGGGGTGCTCAGTGACGGAGTGAAAGCACTCGGAGTCATGGGTCCGGGTGTCGAGCCACTTGGTGTTCCTACTCCAGGTGTGGTGATGGAAGGCGTGGCTCCTCCTGGAGTGGCAAGAGAGGGAGTCTCATCCCACCGAGACCGCCGCTTGCTGGCCCCTGGAGTCTCCTTGATCACCTCCACTGGGTGCCGATCCACCTTGGGAGTCTCTGCCCACCCCACCCCATGCCCTGGTGTGTCTGCGGGGGTTGGGTGGACTGAATGTGACGAGGAAACATGGTGGTGACGGTACTACAGTGTATAAGGTACGTATTCTATATTATAATACACAATAATTATGTGGCAATGGAAACTATTGATAATGAACAAAAGATGAATATCTCCTAGCAAGGAATTCACACACACCTCGTTCAGTCTTGGGTGTTTCATCCCATCGGTTCTTCCTGGAGCTGGGTGTGGCGTGGCCGACGTCCCTTCCAGGCGTTTCGTGGCCAGGTGTGGCATGACCCGGAGTGGCATCCCACATGCGCTGGGAGCCGGCTGGAGTAGCTCCAGGGGTGTCAGAGCCCTTGCTGCGTCCTGGGGTCTCAGCCCACTGGGAACCCACAGCCGGGGTCATGGCCTCATCCCAGGTGGCTCGCTTTGATTGTGGTGTATTGGCCTCGCTCACTTGGTCCCAACGACGCTTCTTACGAGCCGCTGCTGCCGCTGCCGCTGCTTGTTGTTGTTGCTGCTGCTGCTGCTGGGATGAGAGCGGCCTCAAGGAGCCATCTTGTGCCTTTGTCTTCATCTGTTCCAGCAGGGCTCGCTGTGGTGCAGGCGATGTGGTGGGTGCACACAAAGATGACGGAACAGCCAACAGGTTGAAAAGATTATAGCAGCTGATGACAGCAACAACGACGCAACATTGGATAGTAACAACATGCAACTGAAGAGCAACAGAAACACAACATTGTGGTGCACAACAGAAACAAAACATTGTGGTGCACAACAGAAACAAAACATTGTGGTGCACAACAGGAATGACATAACATTTTGGTGCACAACAGGAATGACATAACATTTTGGTGCACAACAGAAACAAAACATTGTGGTGCACAACAGGAATGACATAACATTTTGGTGCACAACAGGAATGACACAACATTTTGGTGCACAACAGGAATGACAACATTTTGGTGCACAACAGGAATGACAATGCTGACACCTTTTGTTTCTGTTGCTCATTCTCAGTCATGATGTGTGCATACGTTCGTCTCTCTGAGGTGATGTCAGGAGTCTGACCTCCTGTGATGCAGTAGTAGTGGTGGTGGTGATACATTGCAGAAGGGGAGGAGGGGGTGTGATGATGATGATGTTAGTAGTACTTGGAGAGAAGGGTGATGAAGTTGAAAAATTACAATGTTAGAAAAATAATGATGGTGACTTTGAAGTGATAATAATAAAAATGATAAAAATGATAGTGATGATGGCGATGATGATAATGATAATGGTGATAATGATGACGATGATGAAGATGATGATGATAAAGATGATGATGGTGGTGATTAGAGTAGTGGCATCGGATGATGGTTCTGGACAGGGCACCTATCAAATGGCAACTTCCATGATTAGTGGTTATAATTGATTGACTACCTAATTAGGTGGGTTATTGCACCGTACACTACACCACACACAACTCACACTACATTATATTCGATACATATATTTAAAAATACAAATAAATATAAAGAAAAATAAAAATTGTAAAAAATATTTAGAAGACACAGAAGTTAAGAAGAGACAGAATTGCAGCCATAGACTACATAAGAGCTTCCATTTAAGTTTGAGAACCTCGGGCAAGGCGCTGTGGAAGTGGTAAGTTTCCACTAAGCCATTTGATCATGGATGGTATTTTGAGGTATTTTTGACATGATGGTGGAGTTTTTAAATGGTAAATACTCAAAGTCGTTAACAACCATTTGAACAAAAAATCATGGAACAAAAACATCACTTACACACAAACACACACAAAGGGCAGCTAATACAAGAAAACATATGCACATGGAAACACACATAAGACAGCCACATATACACATAAAAACACACACAAACCAGGAGCGAAGGGGTCGTGGCGTGTGGGCGAGATGGCAAGCATCCTCCGACGACCAAGATACTCATCCTCCCGATCCGCTATCTTTGCTGGTCTGTGCTCCGCCATCGGATCAAAATCCTGCACCATTGTTGTGGGCCGTTAAAACATTGTCCCCATGAGGTTATGAATATAGCGCCTATTGTTATCAATGATGAAACTGACTTGCAACTCATGAGTTTTTGGAGTTTCGGCCACAACCTCGTCCACATCGTCTTCCTCCTGGTCAATCTTCAAATGGTGAAAATTTTGTTGAAAAACACGCTATTTCAAATGTGTACAAGATGAATTTATATGCTACAACACTGCAAGAGACAAAATATACAAAAAAATTATAAAAACTGTTAGACTAATTTCCATTCACATCGACCTCCTGATCATAAGCTACGCGATTCAAGGCTCCATCGCCTTTATCGTTCGTCCCGTAATATGTAGGTAGCCATGCCACCTTGTTTTCCTTGTTAGCTGTCAAATGTTGAATAAAAATTTGAAAGTTTCAACGTAAACTTATATTGAAATAGGGTGAATAAATATATTTCGAGTCAAAACTTACATTCCCGACCGGAAGCCATTTTATTTTTGCTGGTCAATGTACGCAACAACTGGATAATTTAGTAGTAACACTCTATGCAGTATCACCTGAAAAACCTATTTTAAAAAGATTTCTGATTTTTCATTGAAGAAAACATCAAATTAATACTGAGAAGCATTTTTTGTATACAACGGAAAATTATATTTTCTCTGCTAACGATAATAATTACATTTGCTCGTGGCCTTAATTTTCGCGCGATGCGCTAATCCGCAAGTTTGAGCGTGGGTTTTGTATTTTTTCAGTTTCATATTGAAGATTTTCAGTCAGGTTTTCAAATTGAAAGTTTCAAAATATTTTTTAAAATAAAAAAATTGGTTTATAAATCTTAAAAAGTCTGTTAGGTTTGTTAACATGGTTAATAGAAAAAAGTTTCCCGATGGTAACTCCTATGTAAATGATTCCGATGAAAGACAAACTTTTACGCCTCCGTCAACTAGTCGTGCACCTATTCACTTGAGATTTAATTCCGACAATGACTCCAGTTACGAAAGGGCTTATGATTTCACTCAGCCATATCAATTTCCTAACACGGTTCAAGGCTCCCAAACTTCCATTCCTCCGTCGAGCTTTCAAACTTACGCCGAAGGTCCCAATGGCGTAATGAGTGCGCACCAGTTGCAACAAGAACTACAAGAGCTGAAGAAGGCGGTGTTAGATCAGCACGCACTTTTGAAACAGACCAACCAGTATGCCACTCCGAGTGGCTTCACACTCTTGCCCACCCCTTCACTCGACCAGTTCAGCACTCCATACAACAGCAACTTTCAGACCACCCCACCATTCTTCAGGCAGCCTCAACCCCCTGCAACTCCTCTTTTCCAATCACCTTTCCCAACCACTCCATACCAGCCATGCCAACCAACAAACCTCCCTGGTCCCTCCTTCAACCCCACTTACAATTCCTCTCTCACCTCCTCTTTCAACCCGCTTCAGAACCCTTCTTTCAGCTCTTCAGTCAACCCCCCTCAGAACTTCCAGCTCACTCCTTCATTCCAGGGTCTTAAAGGCTTAGTGGATGAATGCATAGAAAGACTCATCAACGAAGACAGTCTGGTTTCCCTTGAAAACATCTCTGCTGCCCTGGCCACCCACCACAAGTATGCTCTGAAGCCCTATCTACCCTTGGCTTGCTCTTCTGGTGTCTCAGTTGCTTGCATCGTCACTCTAAAAATTAAATGCATTTTTATTTTTTGTTATGTAGCCACACACTACCACACACCACCACATTCCACCACATACCACCACACACCACCACACACCACCACATACCACCACACACCACCACATTCCACCACACACTACTACATACCACCAAACACCACCACACACCACCACACACTACCACACACCACCACATTCCACCACACACCACCACACACCACCACATACCACATACCACCAAACACTACTACATACCACCAAACACCACCACACACCACCACATACCACCACACACCACCACATACCACATACCACCAAACACTACTACATACCACCAAACACCACCACACACCACCACATACCACCACACACCACCACATTCCACCACACACCACCACATACCACCACACACCACATACCACCAAACACCACCACATACCACCACACACCACCACATACCACCACACACCACATACCACCAAACACCACCACATACCACCACACACCACCACATACTACCACACACCACTACATACTACCACATACCACCAAACACCACTACAAACGTCACCAACACTACCACCACAGTGTCACAAATGTCACCAACACCACCACCACAGTGTCACAAACGTCACCAACACCACCACCACAG
>OX387259.1:175661-188161 GCA_947562095.1 Branchellion lobata | reverse complement strand
ATGACGTCATCAAAACTCTTCGAGACATGCCTTTCATCCCCCTCACCAACGGCAGCGTCGTCTCCATGGCAACCGCCCACGCCATCTTCCTGCCCTTCCATTCCACCAGGGCACAGACGCCATTGACTGAAGGTTCGTCTAATCTTCTTTCTTTTTCTCCGAATTACTCAGCAATTTGTTTTGTTGATCGGTGATAATTGAGGTTTTCGTCTTTTTTTAAAATTATTTAAATATTAATTCGATTTTTCACGAATTTAAAAGGAATTTTCCAACTTCCTTCTTTCCTCTCCTTTTCCCTCCCCCCCTCCCCTCCACCCCTTCCCTCCCTCCTCCCCCCCCCCCCCCCCCCCCCCACCCCTCCCTTCCTCCCCTCTCCCTTCCTCCCCCCTTCCCTTCCTCCCTCCCTCCCTTCTTCCCCCCTTCCCTTCCTCCCCCCTCCCTTCCTCCCTCCCTTTCTTCCTCCCTCCCTCTCTTCCTCCCCCCCTCCCTTCTTCCCCCCCCTCCCACAGGAACACTCCGAGTCCTCGAGCGACAACTCAACGTCGTTGACAGGCGCCTTTTCTTGAAGCATAATAAAAATAATAACAATAATAATAATAATAATGATAACAATGATAATAATGGTGATGATGATGATGATGATGATGATGATGATGATGATGATGATAACAACAACAGCAACAACCAACAACAACAAAAACTTAACGAGGCTGGTGAGGAGGACAAGAAGAGGATGGTGTGGATGTTGGAGCGGTTGGGGGTGAGAGAGATGAGCCTTGATGACGTGATCGACAACCACGTGATCCCATCCTTGGAGGGTCGTCTGAAGAATGACGTCATCGGAGAAGGAGAAGGGGAGGAGGAAAAGGAGAAGGAGGAGGGCAGGAAAAGGAGCAAGGAGGAGTTGTACGTGGCGTATGCGCAATGTTTGAAGGCACGATTCTGTTCCGGCGTCAAACGCCTCGCGATTGGTCAACTGCGCAAGCGCCTGCCCGTGCTGACCAATAAGGGCTTGAAACTTGCCTCACGTGACAACGTCCATTTTGGCGCCATTTACAAGAGCCCTGTTAACTTGCCTCAACAAATTGCCAGTGGGTGTTGTTGTTGTTGTTTTTGTTGTTGTTGTTGTTGTTGTTGTTGTTGTTGTTGTTGTTGTTGTTGTTGGGATGGTGGCTCAATGACAAATCATCATACTAGTGATAATAATAATTATTATTTTTGTTATTTCATCATTTTCATGATCATTTTTGTATCATCGTCATCACCATCGTCATCACACTCACCGTTCCATCACCACCCCCATGCAGGCTACGATTGGACCGTGGTTGACCCGTGTTACCTAGGCAACAACCACTCACATAGCAGCGTGCAGTCGTGGCGGGAGTTTTGGAGGTTGATGGGTGTGAGGGACTTCGTGTGTCTCCGGAGGCTGCACCGCACTCTTCCTCGTCAGGTCTTCAGTTCCTCCTTCCATCCTGTCCTCCATCCCTTCCTTCATCCCTCCTTCCATCCCTCCTTCCATCCCTCCTTCCATCCCTCCTTCCATCCCTCCTTCCATCCCTCCTTCCATCCCTCCTTCCATCCCTCCTTCCATCCCTCCTTCCATCCCTCCCTCCATCCCTTCCTCTTGCTCCTTCGTTCTTCACTCATTCCTCATCATCCAATTCCTTTCATCATCTTCCAGCCCTCCTCCATCGCCTACCACAACCCACCACAAACACGACTCACACCATAGCGCCATCAACCCCGTAAACTTTGAGACCACCTCATCCTTACACTCCATCTCATCTTGCATCTTCCAACCTATTTTACATTTCTCGTTCAGGTATTCAGGTCAAGGTGGCCTAGTTGTTTGACTCACTTTCCAGCCAATCAAAGCACGTTCCGAGTGATTGATTACACGTGTGACGAGTTGTGTGAGGTGGTGAAAGCGTTGAAAAAGGAGGGAAAGAAGGAGGAGAAGAAGGAGAGGAAGGAGGAGGGGAAGGAGAGAGATAAGGAAAAGCGAGAGAATGAGAGAGATAATGAGAAGAGAGAGAATGAGAAGAGAGATAATGAGAAGAGAGATAATGAGAAGAGAGATAATGAGAGAGATAGTGAGAAGAGAGAGAATGAGAAGAGAGATAATGAGAGAGATAGTGAGAAGAGAGAGAATGAGAAGAGAGAGAATGAGAAGAGAGAGAAGGATAAAGAGGAAAGGGGAGCGGAAAGAAGCACTGAACTCATCACGCTGTTTGCCCTCATCAATGCCTATTGGGGGACTTTGGGCGGTGGGAATAATAATAATAACAATAATAATAATAATAATAATAATAATAAAAGTATTACTAATAGTAATAATAAAGAAACAAGTCGACAAAAACTCAACATCAGAAATAGGCGTAATAATAATAATAATAATAATAATAATAATGATAATAATAATAATGATGGATGTGACGACGATGAGTTCATAAGCGGCTACCTGTGGTCGAGGGTATTGAAAGACAGTGGTAGCGACAATATAAAAAATAAAAATAAAAACAATAATACTAACAATAGTGAAAATGAAGAGGAGGAGGAGGAAGAGAAGGAGAAGGAGGGGGAGGAGGAAGAGGAGGAGGAGAAGAAGGAGAAGGAGGAGGAGGAGGAGGAGGAGGAGAAGGAGGAGGAGGATGAATACTTGGAGGTGCCTTCCAGCCTGCATCACTTCCTCAAGACTACCGCCTTGATCCCCGTCTATCGCCTGAGTCCTCGAGCCGTCTCTGCACTCGATGATAATGGTAATAAGAATAATAATAATAATAATAATAATAATAATAATAATAATGATAATAATAATAAAAGTGATAATATAAATAATAGTAGTGTTGTGGGTGTTGGTGGTGGAGGGGGTGAAGAAGTGAGCGATAATGAAGGCGATGAATCTACCTTTCGTGCAAGACTTTCTGAACTAGGTGAGTTGAAGTACGTCAGAAGCGGATGCAGTAAAGTAGGGATGTGCAGGAGAATGTTTTATTACATGGGCCACCACGTGGAGTACAGCGCTGTGGCCGCTTTGAATGCTCACATGGCTGCCTTCATGCACATTGAGACGTGCCTCACTAAACATTTCGTCCTCAAAATGCTGTCCACGTGGTGTGGTGAGAGAGGTGAGGATGAGGAAGATGGAGAAGTTAATGGTGACAAGAAGGATGATAGTGGTGGTGGTGATGGTGGTGTTGATGGGGATGGTGGTGGTGATGGTGGTGGTGATGGTGGTGGCGGTGGTGATGGTGGGGGTGGTGGTGTGGTGGGAGGGAGCAAGAGGAGGAAGGGAGGCTTTGTGGAGAGTTATGAGCGGATGGGTAGGATTTACAAATACCTAGAAAGACATCTGACTAAACAGGAAATAGCTGACCTGAGTGAAAGGTGTAATTTTATCTTTGTTCAGGAACACGATAGTGATGCTATCGAAAACAACAACAACAATAATAATAATAATAATAATACTAACAAAAATAAGAAGAAAAATAGTTCAAGGGGTGGAGGTTGGGTGTCGGGTGCGTTCCGAGGGAAGGGGGAGGTGTGTTGGCATGATGAGTCATCTCTGATCGCCAAGTATCAACAGGAAATGCTGCTGAGATGGCTGGGTGTTGGTGGTGGTGGTGATGATACTGGTGGTGGTGATAATACTGGTGGTTGTGGTGATAGTGATGATAATTATAGTGATAAAGGTGATGCTAGTGTTGATAGCGAGAAAGCTAAAAGAGGTGGAAGACGAGAAGGAGGAGAAAGAGGAGGAGGAGAAAGAGGAGGAGGAGAAAGAGGAGGAGGAGAAAGAGGAGGAGGAGAAAGAGGAGGAGGAGGAGGAGGAGGAGGAGGAGGAGGAGGAGGAAGAGGAGGAGGAGGAGGAGTGAGGAGGAAGAAAACTCCCGCCTCCCTTCCAGCCATCCTCAGCAGCCTGTACAGTCCTTGTCTGAAGAACTTCTTCATGGATGGGTGCAGTGTTCCCAACTCTCCATCCCCTCACGCACTCATCCACATCCTCCTCCACATCACTTCCAACCACCCCCTCAACCAACAAACCGCTCATGACGTCATATCTATTTTTAGCTCTCTTAACTCCGCCCTGCAAGGACCCCTGTGCGATCGAATCATAGCCGCTTCCAACTACGCGTCATTGATTGGCCAACGCAAGGTGTTGCCTAGCAACCAGTGGGTTCCCCTCGACAACAGGGCTGTGCTGGTCGATGACGAAAACCTCAAGGAGGCGTTCACAGGCGTTGAAGGAGTCAACATGATCGACTTGAGCCACAAAAAGTGGCTCCACAACAGCCACAACGACAGCCACATTTTGCAACACCAGCTACAAAGCGCCTGTGACTTCCTGCGTTTGTTGGGGCTTCAAGGCCTCTCGGAGGTGGTGGAGGTGGAGGTGGCTGACCGCAGGGGGGTTCGAAGCCCCTTCCTCAGGCACTACTTCGCCTCCATGCTTCCCTACGTGCAACAATGCCTTATCTCCGACTTCCCCCTTCTCCACCACCACCTCCATTCATTCATCCCCGCCCTCCTCACCTCCCTCTCCTTCATCCAGGTGTGTCTTCTCTTTTCTTCCCATCGCTTGCTCTTTGCACGGTTATGCATGTACGCGCGTGCACGTGTGCCTTCACACACGCACGAACTCACACAAACACACACACACACAAAAACACACACACGAGCTCACACACACTAGCAAACACACGCACACACACACACATACACAGGTTGAGAAGTTACGAGTCGTTTACAAAATAACCTGGCCAGAAAAGAAGATAAGTTCCCATGGCGGTGGTCATGATGACAAACACTCTATAGCAACCGTAGACAAGTGTTGCTCGTTGCTAGGCAACGTCTTCTATATTAGTCGTGCCTCCTCGAGCTTTTATGCGCCCCTCAACAAGGAGCTAGCCACCTTCTTCAGCCACATGGCCACAAAGTCACCTAAGCTGCAACACCACCGAGTCAGCTGCTTCAAGGAGCTCAGGTGGTACCTTCACGTGTATACGTGCATAAATACACACACACACACACACACACACACACAGAGGCTTACTAACAGAGGTGTCGTCTCTGATGTTGGGCAGGCAGCAGGAACAGCTGGAAAAAGTGCCTCTCGAACGACACTACTCACCTCTCCCCCCCCACCAGGCCTGGGTGCTTGGTGTGGAAGATGGGGAGGATGAGGAAGATGGAGGAGGGGGTGAGGATGGGGTGGGGGGTGGAGGAGGGGGTGAGGAGGGGCTGATGACAGCAGGAAAGAGGGCAGAAAAGAAAATCCAAGCAAAGAAAGGTATATCACTCAAAAAAACTTTTTTTTTTTTAAATTTTGTTTTCATTAAACCAACATTCAACCATCCCTTCCCTCCATCACCACAGCTGCTAACAACCTCTTGCAACCTCCCAAACCTTCAGCCTGGCCCCCATTGGACAGAACCATCGAACAGACAGCCAATCACAATGCGCCAAAGTGGCTCCTGTTCGACCACTTGACTTCCGATACGAATGCTCAAAATAATAATAATAATAATAATAATAATAATAATAATAATAATGATAATAATAGTTTTCTTGCTTCTGATCGAAATAGCAATATTTATAACGTCAATGATATATTCGATCAGAACTGTCAATCAAACGTCAACAATAACAATAATAATAACAATAATAATATTTTACCTTTCCTCACCCAACCCCCCACCGGCCACATCCCTCCAAACCTGCATGGGTTGGTAGGTTTGAAGCACCTGCAATCCTCCTTCCCACCCACCCCCCAACCCTCCTTCACCAACTTTCACGGTGAGCGGGCTACTTCTATTATCTTTATTTTATTTATTATTATTATTATATTTGTTTTTATTGTTATTATTGTTTTTATTATCACATAAATACTTAAGTAACCACACTACCACTCCAGACATCACCCTTGAAAATAAGCAACTGCATCTCACCACCACCGCACCTACCACACCTACCACCACCACCGCACCTACCACACCTACCACCACCACACCACCATACCAACCACACCTACCACCACCACACCACCATACCAACCACACCTACCACCACCACACCACCATACCAACCACACCTACCACCACCATACAAACCACACCTACCACCACCACACCAACCACACCTACCACCACCTGCCACCACAGACATCATCAGAGCACCCATCACCCCAATGAGTCTACACGAGGAAGCCCTGGGCTCTCTTAAAGGCATTCCTCGCATCAACGTCAGCGACGCCACAGAGGAGCAGAAGGAGGTAGGTCGGCAGGGGGAACTGATGGTGCTGCAGTACCTGCAACAACTCCAGGACTTGCCCGACTCGCAAATCGAACAGGTGACGCATGCGGTGGCCCACATCATCATCACCACACGACCACGCCATCACCAACCCCACCACCATCACACCAGACCCTATTGCACACACAAACACACACACACACACACACACACACACACACACACACACACACACACACACACACACACACACAGGTGCAGCACATGAACTCTGTCACAGAGACAGTGTCTCCATACGATTTGAAGGTCACTCTCAGGGACGGTCGAAACATCTTCATCGAAGTCAAAGCCACCTCAGCACTCAACAAGCGCTGGTTCGAGGTCAGCCTGCCTGAGCTGTCGCAAGCGGTGGCTCTTGGAAGCGACTACCACATCTACAGAGTTTCTGGCGTCGGTGGCCACTCGCCGCGGCTGCTGAGGCTTGAGAACCTCAAGCAGCTACTTATTACCAAACAGGCCTCCCTCCTGGTGGTCCTGGCTGCCCAGGGGGGCGAGATTTGAGGGGGTTGTCTGTGGTTTGAGGGGTTGTCTGTGGTTTGAGGGGGTTGTCTGTGGTTTGAGGGGTTGTCTGTGGTTTGAGGGGTTGTCTGTGGTTTGAGGGGGTTGTCTGTGGTTCGAGGGGGTTGTCTGTGGTTTGAGGGGGTTGTCTGTGGTTTGAGGGGGTTGTCTGTGGTTCGAGGGGGTTGTCTGTGGTTTGAGGGGGTTGTCTGTGGTTTGATGGGTTGTCTGTGGTTTAAGGGGGTTGTCTGTGGTTTGAGGGGGTTGTCTGTGGTTTGAGGGGTTGTCCGTGGTTTGAGGAGTTGTTCCTCAATCGAATTTATGTACTCACCTGGAGAAATGTTTGAAATATTTTAAAGTTTTCAAAGGGGCCTAAACACTGGACGCACTGAACATTCTGTTTGACTTTCGCGATTGATTCAAGAGAAATGATTGTTTTTTACTCATTGCTAATCATGACTAATCACTGAACATTCGTCACCCTGATCATCAAGAACAGAGTAGTGATAGTGGTAATAATAATAATAATAATAATAATAATAATAATAATAATAATAATAATAATAATATAATGATAATAATAAGAATAGGAATAATAATATAATAATAATAATAATAATAATAATATAATGATAATAATAAGAATAGGAATAATAATATAATAATAATAATAATAATAATAATATAATGATAATAATAAGAATAGGAATAATAATATAATAATAATAATAATAATAATAATAATATAATGATAATAAGAATAGGAATAATAATATAATAATAATAATAATAATAATGATGATAACAATTAGTCTTGTTGGAGAATACGTCATAACTGGGTGCGTTATTTGGCCTTCTTTTTGACTCGTCTGTTGCGCTTATTCATGTTCTTTGGCACCTTCCGTTTCATCACCTGTGGGCGGTGTGTGGGTGTGCAATATATCCTCATTAGGTGTTTGATGGGGAATTAACCCACTCATGCTTAATGCGTGGGTCTTATGTCGCCCGTGAGGTGTTTGATGGGGGAATATGGGGGTGTTTGATGGGGGAATATGGGGGTGTTTGATGGGGGAATATGGGGGTGTTTGATGGGGGAATATGGGGGTGTTTGATGGGGGAATATGGGGGTGTTTGATGGGGGAATATAGGGGTGTTTGATGGGGGAATATGGGGGTGTTTGATGGGGGAATATAGGGGTGTTTGATGGGGGAATATGGGGGTGTTTGATGGGGGAATATGGGGGTGTTTGATGGGGGAATATGGGGGTGTTTGATGGGGGAATATGGGGGTGTTTGATGGGGGAATATGGAGGTGTTTGATGGGGGAATATGGGGGTGTTTGATGGGGGAATATGGGGGTGTTTGATGGGGGAATATGGAGGTGTTTGATGGGGGAATATGGGGGTGTTTGATGGGGGAATATGGGGGTGTTTGATGGGGGAATATGGGGGTGTTTGATGGGGGAATATGGGGGTGTTTGATGGGGGAATATGGGGGTGTTTGATGGGGGAATATGGGGGTGTTTGATGGGGGAATATGGGGGTGTTTGATGGGGGAATATGGGGGTGTTTGATGGGGGAATATGGGGGTGTTTGATGGGGGAATATGGGGGTGTTTGATGGGGGAATATGGGGGTGTTTGATGGGGGAATATGGGGGTGTTTGATGGGGGAATATGGGGGTTTTTGATGGGGGAATATGGGTGTTAACTCAGTCGTGGGTGTTTGATGAAATTTAAAAATCACCACCAGCATCGTCACCATCAACCATTCTACAAACCAACATTTCACGGGCCATCCATCACCAAAAACCCAAAGCTCCCACCACCACCACACACAGCGGCCTTGTTGTCGTAGTCGTTAAGACTCTGCAGTGTGTTGGACTTGCTCCTCTTCTTCTGGCCTCCAAAGCCATACTTTTCGTTCTTCAACTTCCTCTTTTTGCCCACTCTGTGTGGCCGTAGTGGTGGTGGTGGTGGTGGTGGTGGTGGTGGTAGTAGTAGTAGTAGTAGTAGTAATAGTAGTAGTAGTAGAAGTAGTAATAGTAGTAGTAGTAGTAGTAGTAGTAGTAGTAGTAGTAGTAGTAGTAGTAGTAGTAGTAGCAATAATGATAATAGCATACGTAGCTTAAACGAATGTTACTTATATAGTAATGAAAGCAGCACACAAAGACAAAGCAATCCCAGGAAAGTTTAAAAGTGGATTCGGCCAAACTTTTTATCCTCCTTCTTGTACAGTGTCTTGGTCGTCACCTTCCTAGCCTCCTTGACTCCTCCTTCATCGTCGTCGTCATCATCATCATCACCATGACCACCGCCCGTGAAACTGCTGCTCAGCTTGAGGTCGTTCTGACCTGGAAGGCCAAGTGGCGTTCAATTGTCGTTTCAATGGCAACAATGAAAATAATAATAAAATCAGTAGGAGGGTTGTAATAATAACAAAGAATATTATTATTATTTTTATTATTTGCACGAGTGATTGCATTCGAATTCACGGTCCAGAGATTGCTGAATGAATGCCACTAAAATGATATTCTTACTTGTATTGTAATGAAATGGTAACAATGACAGAAGAAATAATGACAATGATGATGACGATGATAATAATAATAATAATAATAATAATAATAATAATAATAATAATAATAATAATAGTAATAATAATAATGATAATAATAATAATAAAAACAACAACCTGGTTGAAATTTCTTCTTGGCCTTGAGAAGTGCTTGCTTGCTTTCCAGCTTCTCCTTCCTCCTGGTCGCCTTCGCCTCCTTGTCTGCCTGTGGTGTGGTGTGGTGATGGTGTAGTGGTGTGGTGCGGTGATGGTGTAGTGGTGTGGTGCGGTGATGGTGTAGTGGTGTGGTGTGGTGTGGTGTGATGGTGTGGTGATGGTGTAGTGGTGTGGTGTGGTGTGGTGGTGTGGTGTGATGGTGTGGTGATGGTGTAGTGGTGTGGTGTGTTGATAATCAAAAGCATTTAGAAATATAAACAACAAAAATTATTTCTAATTAATAATAATAATATTATTATTATTATTATTGTTGTTGCAAATGAAGATGGCGACCAGCTTTTTGAACTTGCGGGCCTCCCGTTGCTTCTTTGCCTGCTCCGATTTCTCCTTCATCGCCTTCAACGTCAAAATGTTCTCCTTCACCTGCCGTGAGGTGGTGCTGATGCTTATTTCAATTACTATTTTATTAATTACTATTTTTTATTCTATTTTTACTATTATTATTATTATTATTATTATTATTACTATTATTATTATTATTCTTATTATTATTATTATTATTATTATTATTATTATTATTATTATTATTATTATTATTATTATTATTATCATTGTTGTTGTTATGGGCACATGGTTCTAGGCAGCAGTAGCAGACACCTTCTTCATGTGTTCATCGCTCTTGACCATCTCGGCAAAGTAGTCGTCGGGTCTCTTGGTGGGCACTCCATGCTTGTGCAGAAGTGGAATAGCCTTCAACACCACTGCCTGGGTCTGTCTGTAGCTGTTGTGGTGATGAACATGTCTGTGACTGGTGTTTTGATGCAACAAAGACACACCCACCATTTGTTTTCCATCTTCAGTTGGTCGTCTTCCAACTCCACTTCTTCCCCCATCACCCGTGGCATCAGCAGAGGATCCACAGAGACATGCAGACTCTCATACCATGGCAAATTCCTCTGCAGACTTTTCAAAGCCTCCTCTAGACCCGCCTGTGATGATAAATTCGAATTTTTAAATTTGGAGTTCACATTTAGAATTAAATTTTGGAGCTTTTAATGGAAAGTATATTTTAAGAATACGATTTCAAGTTTTTTGAAAATTTTATTTGAAATTTTCTAGCTGAATTAAATAAAATGTTCATTAACTTTTTGAAGCGTAAACTTTTGTCATAAAAATTATAAAAATGAAAAAGCTCATTTTTAAAGCTTCAAGTTTTATATATATTTTAAACCTTCAACTTTCGAACCTTATTGTTAGCATAGTGTGTAGTGATTTTCTCCTTCTCCACGACAATATCTTTCAACAATCCTTTCTGGAATGCCACTTGCAACTGGAAGATATAAAAAATGGTTTAAAAAAATATATATTTATTTATTCAAATGCTCTTAAACAGCGTGTAATCAGCCACATACAAATGCTTCCATTAGAATAGATCAGATTATTTGACAGTTTTCTGTTACCTCTTTGTCTGAGTCGTCGCTATCATGTTCTTGGACGTTTTCCTCTACACTTGACTCTTCTTCTCCCTCAACTTCAGAATTCATTGCTTCGTCACTACTCATTTTATTATATTTTTAGTAGTTTCTTTTACAAACACGTGAAACTAAAACTGAAAAGTAAAAGTAAATTTAAGTCAGAAATATTTTGTTTTGGTCTTTTTATTTTATCGTTAAATTACACATGTATTGGTCTTAGCCAATGCAAAGTTGAGTTCTTAAGGCAAAGCGATCGCTCATGTTTCACAATTTATAACAAATTATTTGCCTGTTTCAATAGTTAAAATAGTCACAAACTCCATTGCTAAGATGTCCAGAATCATTGTGAAAGGATTGCCAGCTAAGGTATTTAAAGCCTCATTGTATCAAACCTTTATAATTTTAAATTCATTTTGTGTCACTTTCTGAACGCATGTTCATCAGGTGACTGAGGAGCAGTTGAAGAAAACATTCAGTGAAAAAGGTGGTAATTTTGGTCCACTATATGACACAAATTTCGTTGCAATCTTCATCTTTCAAACCATTTGCCGATTTTGCATACTTTTCTTTAACTTAATACTTAATCTTTAATTCAAAAGATTGCATCATCAAATTAAATCACTCATCAACCATTCAGTTCTTTTTCCATGAGTTGGGATCTTTCAGAATTTTTTTTAACAGTTCAATTTGCGCTAGAAAAATGAGTTCACCACGTTACTCCCCCAGGAACAATCACAGAATGTTCCCTCAAGTTCACCAAGGAAGGAGTCTTCCGGAAGTTTGCCTTCATTGGCTTCAAGGATCCCTCCATGGCCTCCCAGGCTGTCCTCTTCTTCAACCACTCCTTCATCAACACTTCTCGCATTCAGGTGCCATATATTTATTTTTTCATTTTAAAGTTTTTTTTTAATTTTTAAAGACATTTTTTTTTTTATGTGTCTTTTTTCTAAAAATATTGTTTATCATAGTTACGAAACTTCATAAATGAAGTCACCACACAGGTCAGCATAGCAGATGACATGAGCAAGGAGGCTAGGAAGGGTGTCAATGAACCATGGTCCAAAATCAACAAAAAAATAAAAGCCAAAAAAAACAATAATAATAATAATAATAATAATAATAGTAATAATGATGATAATAATGATAATAATAATAATAAAAACAATAAGAATAAAAAAAGCAGTATGAATACAATAAGGACCAAATGGGCCCTCAAGGTGACAGGTCTGGCTGCAGGAGTCAAGAGGGTGAGTCATTGGAGAGTTACTGGGGGTTATAAATAGCTTTTTATTTATGTATAATTGAATATTCTCTTTTTAGATTTTCTAAAAATAAATATATCACTGTTTCTAAAAATAAATATTCCTTTGTTGCTAAAAATAAACCTTTGTTGTTTTCAAAAATATATATTTTGTTGCAGGAGGAGATAGAGAAGCTCTTCAGTCCGATACGATGCCACCTCCAAACCACCAGTCACATCAA
>OX387259.1:155661-170661 GCA_947562095.1 Branchellion lobata | reverse complement strand
TGCTACTATTATTATTATTATTATTCTTATTATTATTATTCTTATTATTATTATTCTTATTATTATTATTATTATTATTATTATTATTATTATTATTACTAATTCATTCTTTTTCACGTTTTTTATTTTTTATGTTATTTTTTCTTTATTATTATTGATTTTTTTTCATCTATTATTTACTGTCATTTTTATTATTATTTTTATTATTATTAAATAAATAAATAAATCCCTGTGTTTTATTTTCCATTATTGATTTTATAACTTTGAAAACTTATGAATAGATTTTCGTATTCATCTCAGAATTCATCTTATAATTCACCTCATAAATCGCCTCAAAATTCACCTCAAAATTCACCTCAAAATTCACCTCCCCCTCTCCCTCCTCCAGTTCAAACACCTGCCCTTGTATCTGGAAAAGGCTCCAATGGACGTCTTCAAACAAACCAATAATAATAAAAATAATAATAATAAAAAAGATCCTCTGGTTAGCTTCTCACTTCTTTATATTGGGCACCTCGAAAATTATGTTTTTATTATTATTATTATTATTGTTTTTATCACTTTTTTCTTGAATTTTTGTTTTTTCATGTTTTTTTTTCAAAATAAAGTTGTTCCACTTTTACATTTATTTTAGTTAATCTAATCTTATCTAATCTAATCTTATCTAATCTTATATAATCTTATCTAATCTTATCTAATCTTATCTAATCTTATCTAATCTTATCTAATCTTATCTAATCTTATCTAATCTTATCTAATCTTATCTAATCTTATCTTATCTTATCTTATCTAATCTTATCTAATCTTATCTAATCTAATATTATCTAATCTAATCAAGACATTTGTAAGGCGCCCTTTGGCACTATGTTCAAAGGCGCTCCATTCAATTCGACGACTGGCTTCCACACCTCACAGCGGTTCACATCGGAAGATAAGGAGGTGCATGAGAATGATGAAGAAGGTGATGATGATGATGACGACGATGATGACGATGATGAGGAAGAGGAGGAAGATGAGGAAGAAGTGAATTTGAAAGAGGCTCGGAGGAGCGTGTACGTGAGGAACATGCCAGCGGACATAAGTGAAGATGACCTCAAAAAGGTGATCATCCATCCATCCTTCCTTCCTTTCTTCCTTCCTTCAGCCGTTCATCCATTTATCCTTCCTTCATCATAACTCTTCCATTCTTCCTCTTCCTTCAGTGGTCGCTGTTGATAACATTTTTTTTTCACCGACACACACACACACACACACACACACACACACACACACACACACACACACACACACACACACACACACACACACACACACACACACACACAGGAGTTCAAGGAGCATGGCAGCATAGTCAGCATCAACCTCATAAGGAGGTCTGGCGCCTCTGAAGGTGACTTTATCACTTTTTTTGTCTTTTTCCATTTTCTTCCTCTTCTTCCTTTTCCTTTCTAGTCTTTATCTTCTTTTTCCTTTTTTTCTTTCTCTTTCTCTTCTTTCTTTTCTTCTCTTCCTTTTCTTCTTTTCCCTTTTTTTTTCTTCTTCTTCCTCTTCTTCCTCCTTTTCCCTTCTTTTCATTTTTTCTTCTCTCCCCTCTCTTTTTTCTCCTCTTCTTCTCTCTCTTTCTTCTCCTCTTCTCTCTCTCTCCTACCCTCTCTTTCTCCTCCTCCCCTCTCTCTCTCCTCCTCCTCTTTCACCCAGGCACGACAGGCTTCATTGAGTGGGGCAGCACACAGCAGGCGGAGGACTTTGTGAGGCAGAGGCAGGGAAGTGTCGTGAGGGGAGCCCCTATCGAACTCAAGATCTCCGACCGCGTCCTCTACAGTCCGCACCTGGTGGCCAGGAAACTGGAAAATAAAATCAAAAAGTGGCTGTTTGGGTGGTCTGGAGGGGTGTTTGGGTGGTCTGGAGGGGTGTTTGGGTGGTCTGGAGGGGTGTTTGGGTGGTCTGAAGGGGTGTTTGGGTGGTCTGAAGGGGTGTTTGGGTGGTCTGGAGGGGTGTTTGGGTGGTCTGAAGGGGTGTTTGGGTGGTCTGAAGGGGTGTTTGGGTGGTCTGGAGGGGTGTTTGGGTGGTCTGAAGGGGTGTTTGGGTGGTCTGAAGGGGTGTTTGGATGGTCTGAAGGGGGTCGTGAAATGAATGAAATTTTTTTAGATTTTTTGGGTGGGTTTGTATGGGTGGGTTTGTATGGGTGGGTTTGTATGGGTGGGTTTGTGTGGGTGGGTTTGTATGGGTGGGTTTGTATGGGTGGGTTTGTATGGGTGGGTTTGTATGGGTGGAGGGTTGTATGGGTGGAGGGTTGTTTTTTGATTGATTTTAGATGAACGAATAATTATTCAAAAATTCAATTGAAATTTCTTCCATTTATTATTTAAAATAACCAAACAGAGACAAGAAGAAGAAGAAAGAGGGTGACAAGGGGGTCACCTCGAAGATCATCATCAGGAATGTGCCCTTCGAGGCCTCACACAAGGATCTCGTGCAGCTCCTCAGGTCCTTGTCCATCCATCTCTTTATCCCTCATCCATCCATCCATCCATCCATCCTTCCATCATCCATCCTTCCCTCATCCATCCATCCATCCTTCCATCCTTCCATCATCCATCCATCCCTCATCCATCCATCCATCCTTCCATCCTTCCATCATCCATCCATCCCTCATCCATCCATCCTTCCATTCTTCCATCATCCATCCATCCCTCATCCATCCATCCATCCCTCATCCATCCGCCCATCCACACAGCATCTTCACGGGAGTCAAGGCCATACGACTGCCGAAGAAGAGCAACAACAACAACACAGGCCAGTACTTTATATTCTCATCATTATTTCAATAATAATTTCATTTTTGTTATTATTATTATTATTTTATTTTTATTTTTTAAAATTTAAAAATCGCTTTTATTTTTGTTATTATCATTATTATTATATGGTGGTTATTCTTTTTTCATTATTTCATTATATTCATTATTACTATTGTTATTATTTATCATTATTATTATTTATTTTTATTTTATTTATTTATTTTTTTATTATTATTATTATTACAGGCACTACCGCCCACCGAGGTTTCGCCTTTGTGCAGTTCGTCAACAAGACCTCCTCCAAAGTTCATTCGCTTTTTTGTCCCAAAAAATTTTTATTTTAGCTTTTTTTAATCAATATAATTACCTTTGTTTTCAATTAATATTATTATTTTTGTTTTCAATTAATATTATTATTTTTGTTTTTAATTTTTTTCAATTTCCAGTTAATATTAATATTTTTGTGGTTAATTATTATTATTCTTTTTGTTTTTAACTAATATTAATATTTTTGTTGCTATTTAGATTAATTTTCTTGTTGTTATTTTTATATTATTTTCATCATCATTGCTTAGTTCACGAAACACCCAAGTATTCAATTACAAAAGTTAAAAATCTATTTTTTACAACGAAAAATTAATTTAAATTTCATTCCCCAGAGGGCGTTTAACCAGCTGTGTCACAACACGGCCCTGTACGGCAGGAGATTGAATCTACAGTACTGCAAGAGCGGTGACTCTGCTGGTGGTGCTGATGACGACGACGATGTCGAAAGAATACGCAAAAGAACGGCTGAAAGATATAATCCAGGTAGGTTGGGTTTGGATTTAAAATAAGAATAATGGTGGTGGTGGTGGTGGTGGTAGTGGTGGTGGTGGTGGTGGTGGTGGTGGTGGTGGTGGTGGTGGTGGTGGTGGTGGTGGTAGTGGTGGTGGTGGTGGTCGTCGTGGTGGTGGTGGGGGTGGTGGTCGTGGTGGTCGTGGTGGTCGTGGTGGTGGTGGTCGTGGTGGTCGTGGTGGTGGTGGTTGTGGTGGTTGTGATGGTTGTGATGGTTTTAGTTGCGGTAAAATCTTTTTTTTAATCTATTAATTGCATAAAATATCTTTAAGTCCTCAGTGATGGCTTTGAGTACATTAATAATTTATGCAATCAGTCACTCAGAATTATCAACCTTTTTATGCAGAAAAACCGAAGAAGAGTAAGAAAAGTGATTTGTTGGATGACATGAACAAGTTGAAACATTAATTTTTCAAATTTTTTGGAGCTGTATTCTTATTGAAATAAATTCATTTAAAGACTGCAAATCGCTTTTGATAAAAAAAACATGGAGGCTGTGTTTGTTGATATTTGTCTTGAAATCGAATCTTCGATTTATTACTGTCCGTGAACATTAAAATTCGGAAAAAACTCAGCGATTGTTCTCGCTAAGAGTGTTTAATACGTGTAAATGTCTCTGATTAAAAAATTGTTAAAGTTTTTGCGTTTAGTTCTTCGCGTCTAAACACGACTTCCCTCATAAAAATTTAGTCTTAAATCTCTCAAAGTAAAACATAGATCAGTTACTTGAACATGGATTTTTCATAAACGGACTAAATTTATTATCAAAATGAGCCAACCTAACCTCAAGTCAACATTTTCCTTCCAGGACTATGGTCAATTTTGCAATTATATATTTATTTCCGTCTTAATTAATTTTTATCACCCACTCAAATTTTGCAACCTCTGTATAAACCATACATAATCTGGCTCATTTCGCTTACATGTTTCTTTGCTTTTCTGCTTAATTTGGCGTTTTATCACTTACACTCGTTCTCAATCCTGCCGAAAACTGCGTATCCCTGCAGCCAACAAAGCGGTTTCCAAGTGTGGTGGAAGCCGTGTGGAGAGCAAGAGGGACTTCAAGCTGATGGAGGACCCCTTCATCTCTCGAGTGCCCGACAATGTGTACCGCTACGGACCTGTTGCTGGGGTGAGCTGGGGATGATGATGATAAGAATAATAAAATAATGACAATAATAATAATGATATTAATAATAATAATAATAATATATTAATAATAATAATAATAATAATAATAATATTAATAATAATAATAATTGGATGAGAAGATGAAGTGGTAATCTAGTATTTTCAAGAGATTTATGTAGCGCTGATGACGCTGTTAAAAAGGCTCAAATGTTCAATTGAATGTCAACTTGATGCAATTTGATCATCAACTCATGATCCTTCCAATTGAATCCTCCATCCTTCTTCCACCTCAGGAGAAAAGGAATATAGAGATGGTTGATCCGCGGCCCCGAATGGCTCGACTGGCATTCATGAGGAAGTCTGTTGACCTGAAAGTTCCTGAGTTCACTGTGAGAACCAAAATCCACCATCACCCAAGACAACCCAATCATTCATTCATGGAGTTATCCAAACAACCAAACCACCCACTCTCATTACATGACATGGCACCACACCACATCACACCCCACCACACCAATTCATAACACACATCACCACACTACATCATACCACACTTCACCACACCATATCTCACCACACCACAACACAACACATCCCACCACACCATGCCACACCACACCACAGGTGGATGACAGTTACATGTTGCCTGTGCGACCGAAGCAGGTGACCTTTTGCAACCTCAACAACAACATCAACCCCTCCTTCCTTGCCACCATGTGTACCCCCTTTGGCACCATCCACCACCACCACATCTACTACCACCCCATCTCCAAGACACACCTCGGACTTGCTACTGTTTGTTCTTTTATCATTTTTTTGGTGTTTTTCATATTGTTGGAATTATTTGATTTCATTACTTTTTATCATTCATGCTATTGTTTCTTTACACACACACATACACACACACACATACACACACACACACACACACACACACACACACACACACACACACACACGGACACAAACACATGCACACATACACACACTCACACATAGGTGATATACGAGAAGAGTTCTTCGGCTCAGAAGTGCGTGGAGAGACTGCATGGGACTTCCTGCATGGGAAACATCATGGAAGTGTTCCTGGATGAGAGAGGTGGGGGAGGGGGAGGGGGAAGGGGGAAAGGTGGGTGGAGGAAGGAGGGAGAGAGATGAATAAGAGAAGGGGGTGAGATCGCGTTGAATCACACCACTCTACCGCCTTGCATCATCACCATCATTCAACTACATTGGACCACACAGGCCTCGAGAAGGAGCGCCTGCATCGGGAGTTTGTGAGGGATCCTCAGAGGTGTGAGTTCAACCCGCCCCTGCCCACCTCACAACTGCCCAAGGACATCAACGACTGCATCCAGCCCTTCATCGACACCATCAGCACCAAGACCGAAATTGTCACAACCACTGCACCACCCCTCCCCCCTCCCTCCTCCCAAGCCACTGTGAGCCTTTGCAAACTGTTGTTGTGGTTTTTGTTACTGTTGTGGTTGTGTTATTGTGATTGTGGTTGTGGTTTTTGTGGTTGTGGTTGTTGTTGTGGTTGTTGTTGGGGTTGTGGCCGTTGTTGCTGTTGTGCATTTAACATTTCACGTTCATTATCACTTGTTGTTTCGGACATTAAATACTGGCTTCTCCATCAAACTTTGGCTTTGAGACTCTGTGGAGTTATGACCACCGATAATATCCGTATTGTATTTCGTACTTTTTTGTGTACCTCTCTGTTATTCATAATGTCACATCCCTCTTTCAAGCGTCTTCTTAAGTCCACTTTTACACCCTCCTTCCCCCTCCCCTCCACAGACTCGTCTGCACAACTCTGCATCCATCCACAATGCCCACAAACACCACCCCCCTCCCCTCTCCGACTCATTCGCATCCTACAAACAAAGACACTCCGCTGATGGAGCAGCCAACAACAACAGTAATAATAATAATATTAAAAACAGTTATACAAATAATAATAATAATAATAATAATAATAATAATAATAATAATAATAATAATAATAATATCAATATAAATATAAATAAAAACACTAGTAGCAATAATAGTTATAGTAAGTACAAGACGTCGAGTGGTGAAGGTGCTAAGCAGGGGGTGACATCAGAGTGGTTGGAGGGGGGGGTCGCAAAGATGGGGGAGGGGAGGGTGGAGTGGGGAGAGAAGGTGGCGAGGAGAATGGGGCGAGGGGAGAAGGTGATGGGGAATAAGATGGGGAGGAGGAGTGGTGTATCAAGGTGGGATGAGGAGGGAGGTAAGACCAGGTGGGATGAGGAGGGGGGTAAGACCAGGTGGGATGAGGAGGGGGGTAAGACCAGGTGGGATGAGGAGGGGGGTAAGACCAGGTGGGATGAGGAGGGGGGTAAGACCAGGTGGGATGAGGAGGGGGGTAAGACCAGGTGGGATGAGGAGGGGGGTAAGACCAGGTGGGATGAGGAGGGAGGTAAGACCAGGTGGGATGAGGAGGGGGGTAAGACCAGGTGGGACGAGGAGGGAGGTAAAGATAGACGGAGTGAGAAGGTGGATGGATGGAAGGAAGGGAAGGAAAGAGTGAAGAGGAATGGCGGCAGTGAGGCGTGGAAGGAGGAAGAGAGGCACAAGCGGAGGAGGAGACACAAGGACACTCACAACTATGGCTCCTCTTACAACAGAGACCGCCACTACGACGTCACGAGGCTGCGTGAGGGGAGGAGGGAGGAGGCACAGGTGTCAACGACTCAGGTGAGCAAAAGTTTCTCAATGTCAAGCAAGGTGTCTTCTCACCACACCGACCACCCCCGTCTCTCCTCCTCTTCCACCTCCCACAACGACGACTCCCATGAGAGTCTTGACTCTCGCATTCAAGCCATGTTGAGTCAAGCAGCCTCCCTTGCCGCTGCACCACCCCCCCTCCCCCCCAACTCACCAACGTCTACCCTTGAGTCCGCCCCCTTTGAGTCACCCACCTCTCAACTCGTTGCCACTACGACCCTCAACCACAAGCACTTCTCGCCCTTCCCTTCCCAACCCAACACCCCCCATGACCTGCAATCCCCCTACACACCCACCTACTCACACCACCCTCCTTTCCCTCCAGACTCCAACGTCGCATCCACGCCACCCAACCCCTACTCTTTCTACCAAAAAAACCCACCACCACACCTCACACACCCTCTTTCCAACACCCACCAATCCAGCGATCCTCACAACACGCATATTAACAAAGACACAAGCAAGCATACACACAAAGACATCCAGCAAAACATAGAAGAAATGTATCAACAGATCACAAACGAACTGGCCATTCAAATCAAAGAGGTTTCCTTTATTAGTTGTTTTGTCGTCACCATCCTCTTCTTCCTCTTCTTCATCACTTTTCTTTTTCTTCATTTTCTTCATCACCATCCTCTTCTTCATCCTCCTCATCACCATCTTCTTCCTCTTCTTCATCCTCCTCATCACCATCTTCTTCTTCTTCATCCTCTTCATCATACATTTTTTCATTTTTATGACCATTCTTCTTTTCTTCCCCATTAGCGTCCTCCTTTTCTCCCTCTCACCCTCTCTTCTCGCCACCCTCCCTCTTCACCACCCTCCCTCTTCACCACCCTCTCTTCTCACCACCCTCCCTCTTCACCACCCTCCCTCCTCACCACCCTCTCTTCTCACCACTCTCCCTCTTCACCACCCTCTCTTCTCACCACCCTCCCTCTTCACCACCTTCCCTCCTCACCACCCTCTCTTCTCACCACTCTCCCTCGTCACCACCCTCCCTCTTCACCACCCTCCCTTCTCACCACCCTCCCTCTTCACCACCCTCCCTCCTCACCACCCTCCCTCTTCACCACCCTCTTTTATCACCACTTTCCCTCCTCACCACCCTCCCTCTTCACCCTCCCTCCTCACCACCCTCCCTCTTCACCACCCTCCCTCTTCACCACCTTCCCTCCTCACCACCCTCCCTCTTCACCACCCTCCCTCTTCACCACCCTCCCTTTTCACCACCCTCCCTCTTCACCCTCCCTCCTCACCACCCTCCCTCTTCACCACCCTCCCTCTTCACCACCTTCCCTCCTCACCACCCTCCCTCTTCACCCTCCCTCCTCACCACCCTCCCTTTTCACCACCCTCCCTCTTCACCCTCCCTCCTCACCACCCTCCCTCTTCACCACCCTCCCTCTTCACCACTCTCCCTCCTCACCACCCTCCCTCTTCACCACCCTCCCTTTTCACCACTCTCCCTCCTCACCACCCTCCCTCTTCACCACCCTCTCTCTTCACCACCCTCCCATGCCAGGTGTTGAGGAAGGATGTGAAGAAGAGGTTAGTAGAGAGCCAGGCATACCCAGTGTACGACCGGTGGTGGAGTGCCAAGAGCGACCACAGCCTGGTGCGTGTGTTTCCCGCGTTGCTAGAGTGCTCCTGTTGCTAGGGTGCTCTTGTTTCTAGGGTGCTCCTGTTGCTAGGGTGCTCTTGTTGCTAGGGTGCTCCTGTTGCTAGGGTGCTCTTGTTGCTAGGGTGCTCCTGTTGCTAGGATGCTCCTGTTGCTAGGGTGCTCTTGTTGCTAGGGTGCTCCTGTTGCTAGGGTGCTCCTGTTGCTAGGGTGCTCCTGTTGCTAGGGTGCTCCTGTTGCTAGGGTGTTCTTGTTGCTAGGGTGCTCCTGTTGCTAGGGTGCTCTTGTTGCTAGGGTGCTCCTGTTGCTAGGGTGCTCCTGTTGCTAGGGTGCTCCTGTTGCTAGGGTGCTCCTGTTGCTAGGATGCTCCTGTTGCTAGGGTGCTCCTGTTGCTAGGGTGTTCTTGTTGCTAGGGTGCTCTTGTTGCTAGGGTGCTCCTGTTGCTAGGATGCTCCTGTTGCTAGGGTGCTCTTGTTGCTAGGGTGCTCCTGTTGCTAGGGTGCTCCTGTTGCTAGGGTGCTCTTGTTGCTAGGGTGCTCTTGTTGCTAGGGTGCTCCTGTTGCTAGGGTGCTCCTGTTGCTAGGGTGCTCCTGTTGCTAGGGTGCTCCTGTTGCTAGGGTGCTCTTGTTGCTAGGGTGCTCTTGTTGCTAGGGTGCTCCTGTTGCTAGGGTGCTCCTGTTGCTAGGGTGCTCCTGTTGCTAGGGTGCTCCTGTTGCTAGGGTGCTCCTGTTGCTAGGATGCTCCTGTTGCTAGGGTGCTCCTGTTGCTAGGGTGTTCTTGTTGCTAGGGTGCTCTTGTTGCTAGGGTGCTCCTGTTGCTAGGATGCTCCTGTTGCTAGGGTGCTCCTGTTGCTAGGGTGCTCTTGTTGCTAGGGTGTTCTTGTTGCTAGGGTGCTCTTGTTTCTAGGGTGCTCCTGTTGCTAGGGTGCTCTTGTTGCTAGGGTGCTCTTGTTGCTAGGGTGCTCCTGTTGCTAGGGTGTTCTTGTTGCTAGGGTGCTCTTGTTGCTAGGGTGTTCCTGTTGCTAGGGTGCTCTTGTTGCTAGGGTGTTCCTGTTGCTAGGGTGCTCTTGTTGCTAGGGTGCTCCTATTGCTAGGGTGCTCCTGTTGCTAGGGTGCTCCTGTTGCTAGGGTGCTCCTGTTGCTAGGGTGCTCCTGTTGCTAGGGTGCTCTTGTTGCTAGGGTGCTCCTGTTGCTAGGGTGTTCTTGTTGCTAGGGTGCTCTTGTTGCTAGGGTGTTCCTGTTGCTAGGGTGCTCTTGTTGCTAGGGTGCTCCTATTGCTAGGGTGCTCCTGTTGCTAGGGTGCTCCTGTTGCTAGGGTGCTCCTGTTGCTAGGGTGCTCCTGTTGCTAGGGTGCTCCTGTTGCTAGGGTGCTCCTGTTGCTAGGGTGCTCCTGTTGCTAGGGTGCTCCTGTTGCTAGGATGCTCTTGTTGCTAGGGTGCTCCTGTTGCTAGGGTGCTCCTGTTGCTAGGGTGCTCCTGTTGCTAGGGTGCTCCTGTTGCTAGGGTGCTCCTGTTGCTAGGGTGCTCTTGTTGCTAGGGTGCTCTTGTTGCTAGGGTGCTCCTGTTGCTAGGGTGCTCCTGTTGCTAGGGTGCTCTTGTTGCTAGGGTGCTCTTGTTGCTAGGGTGCTCCTGTTGCTAGGGTGCTCCTGTTGCTAGGGTGCTCCTGTTGCTAGGGTGCTCCTGTTGCTAGGGTGCTCTTGTTGCTAGGGTGCTCTTGTTGCTAGGGTGCTCCTGTTGCTAGGGTGCTCCTGTTGCTAGGGTGCTCCTGTTGCTAGGGTGCTCCTGTTGCTAGGGTGCTCCTGTTGCTAGGGTGCTCTTGTTGCTAGAGGGCTTGTTGAAAAGTTTAATGTATTTTGATGAACTTCTAAGCCTTTTTCTACATTGCTAAGGGTTTTTGCGTTGCTAAGGCTATTCATTCGTTGCTAAAAAGTTTGATATGTTTTGATGAGTTGCTGAGAATGAAAGTAGTGATGATAATGATAGATCTTGCCTGTGGAGCGCCTTGGCATTGCACCTTGAGTGGCACTGACTCATCCTCCCACAGAAACTCACCTCTCTCTCCAACCTTTCCATTGCCAAGTCCACCTCCCAAACCACCATCTTGCCACCCACCCACTCCTCCTCCCACCCTCTTCCCCCACCCACCCCCACCACCCCTCTCGATCCTCTGAGTGACCTCTTTCTTCCCCTCAAACCGCCTGGCTGGCTTAGTTCTCTGCCTTCCTTCAAGGTGGGGAGAGTGGGTGAGAGGTGGTGGAAGGGGGTGGGTGAGAGGTGGTGGAAGGGAGGGGGGGTGAGAGGTGGTGGAAGGGGGTGGGTGAGAGAGAGTGTTGATTTTTAAACCAATAAATTAATAATTTGAGCTGATTTTTGCTTTCGTTCTTGTTGCTGTTTTGTTTTCGTTCTTGTTGCTGTTTTGTTTTCGTTCTTGTTGCTGTTTTGTTTTCGTTCTTGTTGCTGTTTTGTTTTCGTTTTTGTTGCTGTTTTGTTTTCGTTTTTGTTGCTGTTTTGTTTTCGTTCTTGTTGCTGTTTTGTTTTCGTTCTTGTTGCTGTTTTGTTTTCGTTCTTGTTGCTGTTTTGTTTTCGTTTTTGTTGCTGTTTTGTTTTCGTTCTTGTTGCTGTTTTGTTTTCGTTTTTGTTTCTGGTGTATAGTTGTGTTTGAACGTTGTTGGACACTTCAGAAAAAGACGGCAGCGAAGCAGGAGAGCAAGCACAAGGACAAGGGGGAGGAGCGTAGGGGTGACAAGAAGCCTCTGATGGAGAGAAGAAACAAAAATGACAAAAAACGCATGAATGAACGAAGATACCCCAGTGATGGGGATGGTGAGGAAGAGGAGGAGGAGGAAGAGGAGGAAGTTGGAGGGGAGAGGGGGTGGTCTGGAGGTAAGAAAGTGTTCAGAGGACCCAGAACTCCTGAAGCATCAGGTGGATATTATTGTTACTGTGTTGTAGTGTGTCGTTGTGTTGTTACTGTGTGGTTGTGTGTTGTTGCTGTGTGGTTGTGTGTTGTTGCTGTGTTTTAGTATGTTATTGTATTGTTTTTATGTATCATTGTTGTTTTCTTGTTGCTGCTAAGGTGTTATTGTTATTTTAGGTGTTGTTACAGCACCATCTTAACGCTGCCGTTGTTTTTAGTTGGTGAGGATGGTGTCGTGACGCAACGCCGTTTTAAAATTTATTTTATTATTATTTTTATTGTTATTATTATTATTATTATTATTATTATTATTATTATTATTATTATTATTATCACAGATAACGACGAGAATGTTCCCACGATGGTTGACAGCAACAAAAGCCGACATTCGAGCGAGCGTAAAGATGGCGGCAAGAATCGACAGAGGACCGACCTGAAAGAAAGCAACAGACGCTTTGATGACGTATGGACAAGCAAGGCGGAACATGACGTAAAGAAAGACGTCAAAAAGAAAGAGAAAAACAAAAAGAAGAGGACGATGAGGGGAAAAAGGAAGGAGGGAGAAGTGTGGAGAGGGAGGAAGGAGGAGGGGGTGTGGAGGGGGAGGAAGGAGGAGGGGGTGTGGAGGAGGAGGAAGGAGGGAGGTAGGGTGAAGTCAATAACTTTTGCTTGTTCGTCCCCTTCCTCCCCCTCCTCTCTTTCCTCCGACTCCGATGTTTCCATTGGTGATTACCATGGCGACGCAGGCAAGAGTGATGTGAGGGTGAAAAAGAATAAGTTCGATTTGTCTTCCGATGAAGGGGAAAAGGAGAAGGAGGAAGAGGAGGGGGAGGAGGAGGAGGAGGAAGAGGAGGAGAAGGAGGAGGAGGAGGAAGAAGAGGATGTGTCCGATGTGGATGTTATTGGGTTGGTTAGCAAGTCCACCTCCAACAAAAAACCCTGTAACATATACACCAGCGATGAGGAGGAGGACGACGACGAGGATGACATACGAGTGAGTGATGATGGTGATTACACTACAAATAAATCAAGGGAGGCGCCAAAAGAGGCGTCATCTTCGTCTTCTCCCACCTCATCACTCGAGTCCAGCGCCGATGAGAGCCTCAAAGGTAACTCCCGTTAGGCACTCCATGAAGGGTTTCAATAATTGTGATTTCATTATTTATAATTAAATTGATGTACTATCAACAACGAATGAACAAACGAAGAACTAGGTCAATTTTATATCTATGTCAACTCTTCTCATTCCCATATATTCATCCATCCTCCATCCTCCATCATTCCATCATTCCATCCTCCATCCTCCATCATTCCATCCCCCACCCTCCATCATTCCATCCTCCACCCTCCATCATTCCACCCCCCACCCTCCATCATTTAAAGGAAAGGGCAAGCAGGCCAGCAAGGTCAAGGGTACTAAAAATAAAAACGTCCACAACAACAGCAATAATAATAATAATAATAACAACAATAATAAAATCAATAACAATAATAATAATAATTTCACCAACTATGTTAGCAAAAAACATAAAGCGATGGCGAAACAAAAGAAACAAAAGCAGCAACCAGACAAACAACCAGACAGGAAAGCAGACAGACAAGCAGAAAGACAGGCAGACAGACAAGCAGACAGACAAGCAGACAGACAAAAAGAAGGCAAAAAACATCTCGTGGACCTTCTGGACGATGATAGGTTGCGGAGGAGTCTCAAACAAAGAATCACTAAAAGTGCATTTGACGTCAAGAGCTTGCACCAGGGTGCCTCTAACGTCCACATCTCCAACGGCGCCGATGAGGACAACATCGTTGATGTGGATGACACCAAGAGGTGCTGCTGGCCATTTGTGACCTTTTGTTTATTATTTTTATTTTATTATTTTTATTTTATTATTTTTATTTTATTATTTTTATTTTATTATTTTTATTTTATTATTTTTATTTTATTATTTTTATTTTATTATTTTTATTTTATTACTTTTATTTTACTATTTTTATTTTATTATTTTTATTTTATTATTTTTATTTTATTATTTTTATTTTATTATTTTTATTTTATTATTTTTATTTTATTATTTTTATTTTATTATTTCTATTTTATTATTTTTATTTTATTACTTTTATTTTATTTTTTCTATTTTATTATTTTTATTTTATTATTTTTTTTTATTAGTATTATTTTTTGTTTATTATTATTTTTTAGTTACTTGTTATTATTATTATATATATTTATAATTTTTTATTTATATTATTATTGGATGACGATGCAGTAATGGAAATTTCCACCATCCCTCCCACAGCTCATATTCCACCAAAGACAACAACAACAATTTCAATATAAGCAACAACGACATCAGCAACAATGTTGAAGACTTCAAACCTGATCTCAAACCTGATTTCAAGCCTGACGTCAGCAGCAACAACAACAACAACAATAACAACAATGTTGACTACTACAACAACGACTACCTTGAACTGCTGTGCAATGTTGCCTCTAGTCTCTCCCACAAGAAGATAGAAAACGATAACAACATCAACAACAACAACAATAATAACAATAATAATAATAATAATAATAATAATAATAATATAAAAAACAACAACAACATCAGCTACAACAGCCGCCTCGACACACTCGACACAACAACAACAACAACAACAACAACAACAAGCAAACAGAAGGGGGCAGCAATGAGAAGCAAGCTGGTGGGCAGGAGGTCATCGGAGGGACCACAGGCCAGCAAGGAGGACCGGGAAAGGAGTGACGTGGTGCAGTTGGATCACAGGTACAGTCTGGACAGTAGTCTGAAGATGAAGGTGAGGAAGGGTAGGCGACCGAAGAAGAAGAAGGCGCCATTCGACGTGGCCACACCCGACTCAGACTGCGACACCATCCTCGCTGACGTCATGAGCGATGCCGAAGATGAGAGGCTTAAAAGTGAATCGATGA
>OX387259.1:130661-148161 GCA_947562095.1 Branchellion lobata | reverse complement strand
CCTTGGGTGTTTTCAATGGACACACACACTTGCAGCGTACATCGTCATACTGAGCCTAACGTTGGATGTGTCGCAACGTATTAAATAATATATTGCGATTTGTTTATATTTTATTTTTGAAAATTTAATGTATATGTTGAATTATCAAAATTATTGTCTCACGAGGGCTGGAATGACTAGAATGCATATTGAAAGTAAATTTATTATTATAGCATTTAAATACATTGTTGTTTAACGTAAGCGTAGCTAGCAACGTTTTTAAGATTATTTTTTTTTGAAAAAATACTCAGTTTATATTTATTTTTTTAATATTTTAATTCAAAAATTAAGTAATTGTTTAAAATATAATGTAATCTTTTTTCATATTCTGTTGCTATGCCAACAAAAATCATCTGTTGATTTCATCTTCTAATTAAGCTTCAAAACATTATTATTTGTTTTTGCCGTAATCCGAGTAATGAACAAAAACGAAGGTTTTCATGTTAACTAAACTTTTACATTTCCAAGTTTGGTATGAAATTGTAATTAATTTAAAGCATCCTTCTATGAATTAAAATAAGTTATTCAACTTTAATATTTAACATCACTTCACTTTTTTTTATTAGAAAAGCTTGTGTGCTACTTTTTCGACTGCCCGGATAAAAGAAAATACGAAGCTGCCAAGTTTTTTTGGAGGTTCATTCGCATATAAAATGCATTATTTTAACAAAAGAGGTGTTTATGTTAGCAATTTAACACAGAACCACAAAAATATATACAATTCTATAAAAGATTAAATGAAGTTTGTTCTAAAAACTCCAACAAACTTTTTATTCTTAGTTCTTGCTACATGCCAACACCCCACGAATGTAACATCGAAGCCGAAGCAACTAACCAACGTTTGGCCACTGCCGACATGAAAAAAAGTTAGCACTTTGTTTGTGTTGGAGTGTCTTGTTTTATTTTTGAATGAGTGTTCATTGGTGTAATTTGAAAGTGGAAAAACAAAAATTGAAACATTTCATAACAGCCAGAACAAATAAGAAGACTCCCTTCCAGAAGCCTCTTCAAGAAAGCAGCTACTACGAAAGCGAAGCATTCCGTAAAAAAGCCATAAAAGTGATGGCGAGAAAAAAAGAAGACGAAAAAAGAATGATGATGTTTAGATTCAAACGAACACAGGTATGTGAATTTTTTAACATTTTTGAAAACCCGAAATAACAACAGTGAGATGTGCTGTTAAAGTGGCGCTGGTTAACTTTGAAACGTTTTTATCTGATCGTTTTACTTCTTTCAGAAAACTTTACATTTATCATTACAATCATTTTCTCAACAATACTTTTCATTCAACAGCTCGAGTTGGCATCATGTCAAAAAAGAAATTAGAAAAGTCTCTGAAAACTTTTTGAGAAATTTTCAACAACTTTTGTTTAACAAATTCACTTTTTTTTATAGCTAAAATCATTGTTAGAAATTAATTATACAAACAAAAAGTACTTAATAATAATTTGTCAAACCAATGCGACCATTACTCGTTAAAAGAAATGCAAATATACGGCTGCGGTGTTTAGCGTGATCGGTTAATTATTCTGTTAAATAAATTTTTTAGATGAAAATTTGTGAATTGTTGTGCATTGGTGCGAAGGCTGATCATTGTGAGAAAAGCTTCATTCCAACGAACAATTCGTTTCTCCAATTATTCGCCTGTCATTGATGCACAAAAATTACCATCTTACTTCAAATTGTATATAACTGCCAATTTTAAATTCAACTTGCAATATTTATATAAATTTTTAATTTTTCATGGTTTATTAATTTTATTCAATTTTGTATTGTAAACAGGTATATAAATTTTTAAAAAGCATACATCTGAAAATGAGCTTAGGCGAACCTGAGTTGAAGAAGGCGAAGTATGTGGAAGGTAAGGGAGATTGCGACGACGACGACGACGACGACGACGATGTTGATTTGTATGGTGATGTGATAGAGGACATAGAAGAAGGAGAGATAAATGAAGTGGCTGAAGAAATGAAAAGGAAAGAACAAAAGAAGAAAGTCAAGAGAGAGAAAACCAAAGAAAGACAAAAAATTAGAAAAAAAAATCCCTTGAACGTTAAAAATCCCAATAGTCTTACTGTCAGTAATTGTAGCTTTAGCAACGACACACTGAAAGTTAGTAACTCAAGTTCAAGTCAAATATCCAGTGGCATTAGTGGTGATGATGGAGGTGGTGGTGATGGTGGTGGTGGTGATAATGGTGGTGGTGATGGAGGTGATGATAGTGGTGATGATTGTGGTAAGGGTGATGATGATTGTGGTAAGGGTGATGATGATTGTGGTAAGGGTGATGATGATTGTAGTGATGGTGGTGGTGAAGAATCCAGAAGCAGCATACAAGGCAATGTAACACTCAAGTGTCCTTACATCAGCTCATCAGCTTCCGAGTTCACCAATGCACTCGGAAACAATGGTGACCATGGTGGAAATGAAAAGGGAAGAGGTATGGGCAAGTCCAATAGCTGCACTGACGTTGGTGATGACGTCAGGGAATGTGACAATGTGATGGGAAATGTTGATAATGGGGATTCATTCTCAAAGGAAGGATTTGACTTTCATGTGGTTGATGACTTGGCGGATGAAGAGGAAGAGGAGGAAGAGGAGAATGAAAATTTCAAAAAAGAAAAATCAGATGGGGATATAAAGAAAAGAAAGGGTGAATATGATGATGAAGGGGAGGAGGAGGAGGAGGAAGATGAGGTGGAGATGGGACAGGATGAAATAGACGCCCTGCTTGACAAAGGTGCCTTGCCTGCTCAACACACTCACTCTTCCCATACTTCTCATATTCATATTTCCCAAAACCACCTCAATCCAACCCACCTCACCACCAGCACCCCCACATCAACCTCCATCCAACTCTACCTCCACAACCCTCAAAACTCTACCACCACAATCCATCACTATTCCAACAACAACCCTCCAACCCACCTCCACCATTGAAACTGCTATGCAACCCCCACCAAGGCATGCCTAAGATGCCTCGGACACAGAGCAAGCAGGCAAAGGGAACGTTGAATGCCAAGTTGTTGCTTCCCTTTGGCGATGATGACTTCTTGCTGCCCACCATCTGTGACAAGATCCTTCTCATTGGTTCAAAGGGGGGGAGGGTTGGGGTTTTGAGTGCTTTGACGTATCATCATCATAATGACCCCACTACCCCTCCTCTTCTCAAAACAACCCTATCACACCACACCACATCCCATCACACTTACACCACACCACACCCTTCCTATCCCACCACCCCACACCCCATCACACCACATCCCATCCCACCACACCACATCACACCACACCATGTCCCACCACACAACACCACAACCTCCCCCCCCCCCCCACAAGAGAGGGGCAAGGACCTGTTTGAGATCCTTCCAGAAGGGTGGTTGATTGTCACCCACGCAAGTGGCATGCCTGTATACTTGCACAAGTCCTCACGTGTCTGCACCCTCTCCAGACCCTACTTCCTTGGCGCTGGCAGTGCTCGGGTGTGTGTGTGTGTGTGTGTGTGTGTGTGTGTGTGTGTGTGTGTGTGTGTGTGTGTGTGTGTGTGTGTGTGTGTGTGTGTGCGTGTGTGGGGGGGGGGGGGAAGGGGGGGGTATTTAAAACCCTCTCAAAGCACCTCGACAACACCCACAGCCCTCTTCAACCTCCCCCACAGAAACACAACATCCCCATCAGCTCCATCCCGTGCCTCCAATATAAAAGAGCCCTCCAACAACAACAACAAGAGGAGGAGGACAACAATAAAAACAATAATAATGATGAGGATACTAATAGTAATAGTAATAATAATATCAATATTAATAATAATAGTAATAATAATATCAATACTAATAATAATAGTAATAATAATAGTATTAATAATATTAATACTAATAATAATAGTAATAGTAATAATAATAGTAATAATAATGATGGAGGTGAAGAGGAAACTGTGAGGATAAAAGAGGAGCAAACTACTGAAAATAATAATAATAATAATAATAATAATAAAAATAATAATAATAATGAGGTCACTAAAAATACTGTTGAAGAAACCAGCGAAAATAAAAACAACAATAATAATAATAATTTTGAAACTACCACAAACACCACCAGCACTACCACTAATAATAATAATAATAATGCCAATAATAATAATGATAATAATGCTAATAATAATACTAATGCCAATAATAATAATGATAATGCTAACAGCAACAACAATGACCACATCACCCGGCACATCTCGAGGGGTGTGAAGGTGCAGTCAGCAGAGGAACAGAAGAAACTCAACAGTCTCGGTGATTATGAGTCATTCTTCCTTCCATTTCTATTTATTCTAAACTTCTCACCATTATTGTTCTTATTTTTATTATTTCTTTTGTTATTATTATTATTATTATTATTATTATTATTATTATTATTATTATTATTATTATTATTATTATTATTATTATTATTATTATTATTATTATTATTATTATTATTATTATTATTATTATCATTATTATTCAGACCCATTGGCGTTCAGGGAGTACTGCAAGGGCCTCTTTGAGTTTCGAACCATCACCATTCGCCGCTTCAAGTCACAACAACATATATACTCATGATAATAATAATAATATAAATAATAATAATATTTTTTATTTTAATAACTGGCTCGTTGCCATGGCGACAGGAGGTGGAAGGACAGACGCAAGCACAACAAGATACTCAAGAATGCCGATCGACCCAGCTTGGTGAGTGGATGGGTGGGTGGGTGGATGTGTGGATGGATGGATGGATGGATAGTTGGATGAATAAATGGTCAGCTTGTGGAATGGTTGGTTGCTTGGTTGGTTGGTCATTTAACTACATGACTGGTTGGTTGATTGGTTGGTTGGTCATTTAACATAACTGGTTGGTTGATTGGTTGCTTCTTTAATTTTCCAAGCTTTCATTGTGTCACAGGCTCCGTCAACCAAGCTGATAACCTGCCAACTCCACAACGACAAGAGCCACCACAACAAGAAGAAGGGTGCATAATATCATAATAATAACCTGCATAAGTTAACAACCACCACCACCACAACAACAACTACCACAAAAACCACCACCACTACAACATCCACCACTACAACATCCACCACTACAACCACCACAACAACCACTACCACTACAACATCCACCACTACAACCACCACAACAACCACTACCACTACAACATCCACCACTACAACCACCACAACAACCACTACAACCACCACACAGAATTCGTGTTGAATCCGGCAGGCAAGTCAGCAGTGTGCATCTTGCATGAGTATGCCCAGCACGCCATCAAGGTGCAGCCCAAGTACAACTTCCAAGAGCTAGGTGTGTGGCGTCTTGTGGTGTGGCGTGCTGTGGCATGGTGTGCTGTGGCGTCCTGTGGTGGGGTGTGCTGTGGCGTCCTGTGGTGTGGTGTTCTGTGGCGTCCTGTGGTACAGTGGTGTGCTGTGGCGTCCTGTGGTACAGTGGTGTGCTGTGGTACAGTTGTGTGATAATTTCTCGTGTTATACATCTCTCTCTCTTTCACACACACACACACACACACACAGACATACACACACACACACATACACAAACACACACACACTCATACACACAGAGAACTCACAGACGCCATACAGCGCCACAGTCATCATCAACGACATCCACTACGGCACTGGATACGCAAGCAGCAAGAAACTCGCCAAGCTAGAAGCTGGTATCATCATCATCATCATCATCATCATCATCATCATCATCATCATCATCTTCATCATCACCATCATCACCATCATTATTTTCATCATCATCATCATCATCTTCATCATCATCATCACCATCTTCATCGTCGTCGTCATCATCATCATCATCTTCATCATTATCATCATCATCATCACCACCACCATCATCATCTTCATCATTTATTATTATTATTATTATTATTATTATTATTATTATTATTATTATTATTATTGTTATCGTTATTGTTTTATTATTATTATTATTATTATTATTATTTTTATTATTATTATTTTTATTATTATTTTTATTATTTTTATTTTTATTGTTATTTTTATTATTATTATTATTATTATTATTATTATTATTATTGTTTTATTTTTATTATATTTTTCTAGCAAGGGTTACACTGGACATCTTGATACCAGAAATTAATAAAGGAAAGAAGGATGAGGAAAACAACAACAACAACAATAATAATAATAATAATAATAATAATAATAATAATAATAATAATAATACTAACGACAATAGTAGTAGCAGTAATGGTAATGACAGTAAAAATAATAATAACAATAACAGTAATAATAATAGTAATGATGGTAATAATAATAATAATAATAATAATACTAATAATGATAATAATAATGATAAAGATGCCACAAAGGATAGTAACAAAGATAATACTAGTAATACTACTACTAGTAATAACAATGATAATGTGCGTAATAATAATAGTAATAATAATAATAATAGTAATAATAATAATAGTAATAATAATACTAGTAATAATAATAATTATAGAAACGATAGCAACAACAACTCATCTTACGACGTGAGTTTCTTCTCATCTTGGTGGCCTCGAAGGCCTATGGGCTTGATGTTGCTATGAAGTCATTGGTGTCGCTATGATGTCATTGGTGTCGCTATGATGTCACTGGTGCTACTATGATGTCATTGGTGTCGCTATGATGTCATTGGTGTCGCTATGATGTCATTGGTGTCGCTATGATGTCATTGGTGTCGCTATGAAGTCATTGGTGTCGCTATGATGTCATTGATGTCGCTATGATGTCATTGGTGCTACTATGATGTCATTGGTGTCGCTATGATGTCATTGATGTCGCTATGATGTCATTGGTGTCGCTATGATGTCATTGGTGTCGCTATGATGTCATTGATGTTGCTATGATGTCATTGGTATCGCTATGATGTCATTGATGTTGCTATGATGACATCCTATTGTGTTGTGTTGTGATGAGCGATGGAGGAGGGGTATTTTATTCTGTCTTTCACAATGATTCACCTTATTCATTGCCATGACGTCACTGAGCCTCCGCTGACCACACTCCATCTCTCCTCCTCACCATCCCTCTTTCCTCTTTTCTCCTCCTCACCATCTCTCTTTCCTCTTTTCCTCTCCCCACCATCTCTCTTCCCCCTCCACACCATCTTTTCACCACACAAGCCAACCACCCACCACCGTCAGTTCTTTGATGAGGTGAAGATTGAGGACCCTCGTCTCTTGGACATTTGCACCACCGCAGGCCACCCCACCCCCTTCCAACTCCTCAATGAGTGTCTCCAGAGGTGAGGTGTGGTGTGGTACAGTGGTGTGATGTGATGTGATGTGGTGTGGTGTGGTGTGGTGTGATGTGATGTGGTGTGGTGTGGTGTGGTGTGGTGTGGTGTGGTGTGGTGTGGTGTGGTGTAGTGTAGTGTGGTGTGGCGTGGCGTGGTGTGGTGTAGTGTGGCACCAATGGATAACCTGCACAGGAACTTCGGACTGGGAGACACGAGGGTGAAGATGCTCATGAAGCCGGTGAAGCATCAGAAGAGCGAGTTCCTCATGACGGTCTCATTTCCTCTCTCCTCCTCTTCCTCTCTCTTTCTCTCTTTTTCTCCTCTTCCTCTTTTCTCTTTCTCTCCTTTTCTCCTTCTCTTCTCTCCTTCTCTTCCTCTCTCCTCCTCTTCCTCTCTCTTCCTCTTCTTTTCTCTTTCTCCCATTTCTTCTCTTTTTCTTTGACTCATTTTCTTATTGTTATTACTATTTTCATTGTTATCTTTATCATTATTGTTATTGTTATTATTATCATTATTATTGTTATTGTTATTGTTACGGCAGGTGGGCAAGCACGAGGCGAAGGTGGTGTGTCGCAACAAGAGGGAGGGCAAACAGACTGCATCCCAGGCCATCCTGCAACTCCTCCACCCCCACATCAGGTGCATGAGGGCTCAAGTAGCTCAATGAATGGATGCATGGTTAGGTATTAAGGATGCATGGATGAATGGATGAATGAACAGATGGTTCAGGAATGGATGGAAGAACCAATGAATGGATGGAAGGATGGGTGGATGGGTGGATGAATGAACCGCTTGACCCATCCAGGAATTGGGGTTCCTTGTTGCGCCTCTACTGCAAGTCCAACGAGGTGCAAGAAAGGAGGGTGCGTTTGTTTTCTCGTCTTCTTCATCGCCCTCATCATTCTACTCATCTTCTTCTTCGTCTTCCTCATCATCTTAATTTACTTTCTTTTCACCACCGCATTTCGCTTCTCCTCCTCTTCTTCTTCCTCCTCCTTCTCTCTTCCTTTTCCTCCTCCTTCTCTTCTTCCTCCTCCTTCTCTTATCTTTTTTCTCCTCCTTCTCTTCTTCCTCCTCCTCTCCTCCTTTTCCTCCTCCTTCTCTTCTTCTTCCTCCTCCTCTTCTTCCTCCTCCTCCTCCTCCTCCTCCTCCTCCTCCTCTTCCTCCTTTTCCTCCTCCTCCTTCTTCTCCTCCTCCTCCTCCTCCTCCTCCTCCTCCTCCTCCTCCTCCTCCTCCTCCTCCTCCTCCTCCTCTTTTTCTTCCTTCTCTTCCTCCTCCTTCTCCTCTTCTTCTTCCTCCTTCTCTTCCTCCTCCCCCTCCTCCTCTTCTTCTTCCTCCTCCTCCTCCTCCTCCTCCTCCTCCTCCTCCTCCTCCTCCTCCTCCTCTTCTTCCTCTTCCTCTTCCTCCTTTTACTCTTCCTCCTCCTCTTCCTCCCCTTCCTTCTCCTTTCTTCTCCTCTCCCTAATCCTCACCACCACAGAAGGAGGAACACAGCGTGACGGAGTTGCAGACGAAGGCAGAGCCGAACAAGGCCATCCTCAGCAAACTCAAGTTCGAAATGAGCAAACTCTACGACATCAAGGTCGCCATCACCAATGCTGATGCTCTTATTCGTACTAATTATCAATATTTATATTATTGTGTCAATTATAATTCGAAAATTTTTCTTATTGTTATTATTATTATTATTATTATTATTATTATTATTATTATTATTCTCTTTTTCCAGAAGGGTTTTTTGAGTGGCAGGACGGAGAAGTTCCAGTTGACGGGTCATGAAATCAGGTCTGCTGAGCTGGGAGGCGTGGAGTTGTAGTCTGCGGTTGAAGACTAGTCTACAGTGTGATGTAGTCTGCGGTTGAAAAGCAGCTTTTTGTAATTGAAGAGTCGTCTGCAGTGAACTTTTAGTCTACAGTGGAAAATAGTCTTCAAGGGAGTTAAAGTTTAGAATTGACTTGTTAAAGTTCTTCTTCAAAGCACCCGCTTCCACGTTGAAAGATTTGTTTGTCCGAGAATTTTTGCTACCCAGGAATTTTGTTTGACGCATTCGATTAAATTTGATTTGTCGATTGTACGATCATGATTCTGTCTAGTTTTTCATTATTTTTTATATAAAAAATATTTTTCTACATCGGGTAAAGTATGTTGTTCTCATTGAATAAACGAAAACTTTTTTTTACAATTTTTAAATTGTTTAATCGATGTTCCGAGACATAATTTATGGACGATTCTTGATCTTCGGCACGCCATTGAAGCTTCCTCTCGTTTATGTTTATATCGTTCTCTCCAAAATGAGTGGTCTGTTTATATTATTCAAATCGAATGTTAAATAAATTACTAAGTTTTACTTTCAATTCATTAAATTGTTTTCATAAATTCAGATTACAACTATGGAAATGGAGATAATACGAATGTTGGAGGCTATGGTGGTGGTGGCAGTGGTGGCGGAGGACGAGGCGGTAGAGGAGGAGGGTAAGAAATTTCCATCGAAGTTCATGGAAATCATCATCAAGTTCAATCAAATTTCAGTTTTTACGTGCAATCTTCCGTGCAAATAACCGGCATTTTTGAATCGTTTTCAAGCCGCAACCTTTATTTCAGATACAGCGCTGCGGGCGGTTACGGACCAGATGCGGCAGATACCGGAGCTGGAGGAGGTTATGCCGGACCTCCTCAGTACGGCGGTCCTCCTCCGAGCCAGGTTGGTGCGTCAGCGTCACAGCGGAAAGTATTGAACGTTCACTGTTTCAAGAACTTGAATGGCACTTTGTCAAAATCTTTCAACATTGTTTCTACGTTAACTGCCAAAAATGACGTTGTGATATGAGTGCTGATTGTGGTGGCATCGTAGCATGAGAATGACAAGCCACCATTGTCCACAGGGGTATGGAGGCTACGACCAAGGCGGCTATGGAGGAGACTCCTACTCAAGTTTGCAACTCCCATCCTTCTCTATTATATCATATATATATTTCTATATATATATATTTCAGCCTCTAAATAATTCAACCTTCAAGTTTTAAATGGCGCTTTAAAAAATTTCTGATTAGATTAGAAGATAAATAATATCTTTTTTCACCTGAATGATATAACTACATATTGATAAATCTGTATATTGTTTATGAGTTTATTTTTCATAATTCAACTCTTCTTCATTGATTCGCAACCACACAGGGGGTTACAGCAAGGGTGGCAGTGGTGGAGGATACAACGATGGTGGTTACGGGGGTGGTAATGATGGTGGTTATGGTGGTGGTGGTGGCAACACTGGCAGTGGTGGAGGAGGCTATGGAGGTAGTGGAGGGGGGTCTTACGAGATGGGCTCCGGTTATGGAAAGTCCCCTGGAGGTCCCCAAAGGAACTCTTATGGATCAGGAGGCCGAGGTGGGTGCTTAAAAGTGCATTGTGTTATGAAATGATGCTCTATATAATGGTTGTTGCTGCTATACAATATTAATTGTTCAATAGTATTTTTATTGCCTCCATTGTTGAAGGATCTTTTGTGAGTACAAAACTCTGGTTGAAACTTTGTATTCTTAAGTTGTTCCATGGTGTGCATGGTTTTCTTCCACTCATAATTATCTCGATCATTAGTTTCATGGCAACCACTCCATGCAATAAGTACTCCAAATTCAATGGTGAAGGTGCAGACCGTGTGAGAGGAGGAGGAGGAGGAGGTGGTGGTGGTGGTGGTGGAGGTGGTGGCTACGGGTGAGTATCTTCATTTTTTCCACCATTATCACCCATTAACCACACCCGCTTGAGGGGCTTGTCAACATAAGTTCACAACAGAGGTTTCTACCACCAACATAGCACTCATGGCTCTGGCAATTAACCTATATGAGTTCACAAGAGTTCAAAGATGCTAATCAATCACCAGAGCTTGCTGTTAAGAAAGGTATTACTGCCAACAAAGGTGTCACTATCCAGTTGTACTGAGGAAGGTGTTACTGCTCAGTAAAGTATTATTTCACAATTGTACTGAGGAGGGTGTTACTCGGAATATTTTTGAAGAGGGTATTGGTCAGAACAATTGTTATTCAAGCAGTTGGAGTTCAGTGTTGTGGGTAGTTTCCAAAGGGCAAACACGTCTTGGTGGCACCCTTCGAACGGTATTGCACACGTGTGTTGTACACACACACACAGAGGTGTTGTAAACACACATTTGGGCTGCTGCATACAAACGCGTGGTTACACAATGTGATGCGAAGTTTTTACACTCACAAGGGTTGTTTTTACGAGGTCAAAGTGTTAATAACAATAAGAATAATAATAATAATAATAATAATAATAATAACAGTAATGACGACAATAATAGAGTTCCTAAAGCCACAAGGCAAACAACAGAGGCACCAGGTTTTAAAAAACCAGGCAATCTTGAAGAGAGTTCAAAGGCCGATTGATTTAAGGGAGGTGTATGAAAGGCATGAGTCATGGAAACTTATCAACACCTTCGTGTGGGGGAGTTGCGTGTGAAAGTAGTGAAGGAGTTACGTCGGTGAAGGTGGAAGTAGGCGACATTGATGGTGGTGTGACGTTAGACACAGTACAAGGAGGGTTGGTTTGAGAGGAAGCAAGGGGGAGAAGAATAAAGGCAATTGCTAACCATAAAGTTCTCCCCACAAGAGGGGTCGGGTGCATAGAGTGGTGCCACAAAGGCACACAACCACAACTCACACCTCACTCAGCAGGGGCCGAGGAAGTCAATCTGGTCCTGCGGGGGCAGGGTATGGTGGTGAGTGGTCTTTTTCACATTCTCTCTTGTCTTTGTGCCTCTTCCTCCTCTTCCTCCTCTTCCTCCTCTTCCTCCTCCTCCTCCTCCTCTTTCTCCTCTTCCTCCTCTTCTTCCTCCTCCTCCTCCTCATTCCACATGCCACTATGCATTCTGCAACATTTCTCTTCTACTATGGCTTTTCAAACTCGCATTTGTTCAGTTCTGGGTACGCTTAAAAAGGCTCAAACGACCAACAGGCCTGTGTTATATGTGTGAACGTTAACAAGGTCGAGTTATGTACACAAGGGTTAACAAGGTCGAGTTATGTACACAAGGGTTAACAAGGTCGTGTTATGTACACAAGGGTTAACGAGGTCGAGTTATGTGCACAAGGGTTAACAATGTCGTTTTGTATGCACAAAGATTAACAGGGTTGTGTTGTATGCACAAAGATTAACAGGGTGTGTTGTATGCACAAAGATTAACAGGGTTGTGTTGTATGCACAAAGATTAACAGGGTCGTGTTGTATGCACAAAGATTAACAGGGTCGTGTTGTATGCACAAAGATTAACAGGGTCGTGTTGTATGCACAAAGATTAACAGGGTCGTGTTGTATGCACAAAGATTAACAGGGTCGTGTTGTATGCACAAAGATTAACAGGGTCGTGTTGTATGCACAAAGATTAACAGGGTCGTGTTGTATGCACAAAGATTAACAGGGTCGTGTTGTATGCACAAAGATTAACAGGTTCGTGTTGTATGCACAAAGATTAACAGGGTTGTGTTGTATGCACAAAGATTAACAGGGTCGTGTCGTATGCACAAAGATTAACAGGGTCGTGTTGTATGCACAAAGATTAACAGGGTCGTGTTGTATGCACAAAGATTAACAGGGTCGTGTTGTATGCACAAAGATTAACAGGGTCGTGTTGTATGCACAAAGATTAACAGGGTCGTGTTGTATGCACAAAGATTAACAGGGTCGTGTTGTATGCACAAAGATTAACAGGGTTGTGTTGTATGCACAAAGATTAACAGGGTCGTGTTGTATGCACAAAGATTAACAGGGTCGTGTTGTATGCACAAAGATTAACAGGGTCGTGTTGTATGCACAAAGATTAACAGGGTTGTGTTGTATGCACAAAGATTAACAGGGTTGTGTTGTATGCACAAAGATTAACAGGGTTGTGTTGTATGCACAAAGATTAACAGGGTTGTGTTGCATAAATTTAAAATCAACAGAGTGTTTTTGTTGAAAGAAGTTGCGTAGTCGCAAAATTTGAGAGAAGTTGCAAGGTGCTGTGTACGTTGTGGTGATGGTGGTAGTGCTGTGCGTGTTGTGGTGATGGTGGTAGTGGTGGTGTGTGTTGTGGTGATGGTGGTAGTGGTGGTGTGTGTTGTGGTGATGGTGGTAGTGGTGGTGTGTGTTGTGGTGGTGGTGATGGTGATGGTGGTGGTGTGTGTTGTGGTGATGGTGGTAGTGGTGGTGTGTTGTGGTGATGGTGGTAGTGGTGGTGTGTGTTGTGGTGGTGGTGGTAGTGGTGGTGTGTGTTGTGGTGGTGGTGGTAGTGGTGGTGTGTGTTGTGGTAATAGTGGTAGTGGTGGTGTGTGTTGTGGTGGTGGTGGTGGTAGTGGTGGTGTGTGTTGTGGTGGTGGTGGTAGTGGTGGTGTGTGTTGTGGTAATAGTGGTAGTGGTGGTGTGTGTTGTGGTGGTGGTGGTGGTGGTAGTGGTGGTGTGTGTTGTGGTGGTGGTGGTAGTGGTGGTGTGTGTTGTGGTGGTGGTGGTGGTAGTGGTGGTGTGTGTTGTGGTGGTGGTGGTAGTGGTGGTGTGTGTTGTGGTGGTGGTGGTAGTGGTGGTGTGTGTTGTGGTAATAGTGGTAGTGGTGGTGTGTGTTGTGGTGGTGGTGGTGGTAGTGGTGGTGTGTGTTGTGGTGGTGGTGGTAGTGGTGGTGTGTGTTGTGGTGATGGTGGTAGTGGTGGTGTGTTGTGGTGGTGATGGTGGTAGTGGTGGTGTGTGTTGTGGTGATGGTGGTAGTGGTGGTGTGTGTTGTGGTGATGGTGGTAGTGGTGGTGTGTGTTGTGGTGGTGGTGGTGGTAGTGGTGGTGTGTGTTGTGGTGGTGGTGGTAGTGGTGGTGTGTGTTGTGGTAATAGTGGTAGTGGTGGTGTGTGTTGTGGTGGTGGTGGTGGTAGTGGTGGTGTGTGTTGTGGTGGTGGTGGTAGTGGTGGTGTGTGTTGTGGTGGTGGTGGTGGTGGTAGTGGTGGTGTGTGTTGTGGTGGTGGTGGTAGTGGTGGTGTGTGTTGTGGTGGTGGTGGTGGTAGTGGTGGTGTGTGTTGTGGTGGTGGTGGTAGTGGTGGTGTGTGTTGTGGTAATAGTGGTAGTGGTGGTGTGTGTTGTGGTGATGGTGGTGGTGGGTTGTGGGGATAGTGGTGGTGGTGTGTGTTGTGGTGATAGTGGTGGTGGTGTGTGTTGTGGTGATAGTAGTGGTGGTGGTGGTTTTTGTTGTGATAGTAGTAAGTTTTGTTGGTTATTGATAAAATTTTTACCCATCTGCCTCCTTAAACACTTTCCAAAACACACCTCATCACTCACTCTTAACTCATCATCACTTCCTGCCCAATCCTCCACCTCCAAACTTCACACTACCAACCTCCTCCCCATCACCCCCCAACCCCCTTTTACCTCCCATCACCCTCCAATCCCCTTCCTCCCTCTCATCACTCTCCCAACCCCCCTCCTCCCTCTCATCACCCTCCCAACCCCCCTCCTCCCTCTCATCACCCTCCCAACCCCCCTTCTCCTTCCCATGATCCCTTTCAAATCCACCTTTTCCATCTCCCAGGTGGCAGTGACAGGTATGGCGGTGGGGGTGGCAGCAGTGGGGGAGGAGGTAGTTATGGCAACGGGGGAGGGGGGTACAGCAGCAGGAGTGGGGGCAACGACTCATACGGGGGAGGGGCGGAGTTGCAGGAGATGCCCGACACCATCTTCGTGCAGGGCCTGCCCACCTACATGGCCGAGGAGGACATCGCTAACAAGTTCGGCTCCATCGGGGTCATCAAGGTACGACTAATCTCCTTGTATTCTGCGCTATATAATTTTCGTGCCTGTATTTCCAACACTATATAAATCACATTACTAATATTAATAATGGCATATAACGATCACTATAATAATTACTTCTATAGCGCCAAGTTAGGAAACTGAGTCACAATAGGTTGTATTCACACCGCTATACAAATTGTGTTTTTAGCATTACACAAATTATGCGCAGTGCTATACAACTGGCACGTAGCCATTACGTGAAGCGCTTCAAGCTGAGGCTTGCTTGCAGATGGACAAAAAGACGAACAAGCCAAAGATCTGGATCTACAAGGACAAGCAGTCGGGCCGCTCCAAGGGGGAGGCCACCATCACCTATGACGACCCACAAGCCGCCCAGGCCGCCATTGGGTGGTTCCACAGTGGGTGGCCTTGGTGGTGCTGTGGTTGGAGTTGTTGGTGGTGCTGTGGTTGGAGTTGTTGCTGTTGGTGTTGTTGTTGATGGTGGGTGTGTTGGTGTTGTTGATGGGGATAATGTTGGTCACTTGAGACTTCTGAGGACAATTCTCAGCAGCGCCGTGGAGTTGTTGTCATTTTGAAGTTTTGTCTCACGATTCACTGCCACCTTTCTACCACCACACAACATTCACCATGCACCACACCCAACTACCACAACAATGCAGACAAGGAAGTGGAGGGCAGTATGGTGAAGGTGATGACTGCCTCCAGGAAGGTTCCTCCCGGAGGGTTCTCTTACCAAAAAGGCAGAGGTAAGTGGTGCTGTGGTGTGCTGTGGTGTGCTGTGGTGTGCTGTGGTGTGCTGTTTGTTGTCAATGGCAACTTCTTTTACTTGCTACCGATGACTGTTGTACAACTGCTCTCCAGGTGGAGGAAGGGGTGGTTTTGGAGGGGGCGGAAGAGGCGGAGGGGGTGGTGGAGGTCGAGGAGGAGGCAATGGTGGTAGGGCTGGGGATTGGCCTTGTCCCAACCAGTGAGTGTGTGCATGTGTGTTCTTGCGCCAATTCCGTCCATTCAATCATCCATCCATTCATTCATTCATTTTTCAATCCATCCATTCATTCATTCATTTCTTTTTTCATCCATCCATCCCTTCATTCATTCATTCATTTAATTTTCCATCCATCTATTCCTTCATTCATTTCGTTTTCCATCCATTCATTCATTCATCCATTCACCCCTCGACAGGTCCTGTGGCAACCGCAATTTTTCTTGGAGGACAGTGTGTCACCGCTGTCAGGAGCCCAAGCCGGAAGGGGCTGGCGAGGGGGGTGATGGTGGAGGAGGGGGTGGATGGGGGGGTGGTGGCGGTAATGGTGGTGGTGGATGGGGAGGAGGAGGAGGGGGTGGTTATGATGGCGGCTATTCAGGAGGTGGTGGAGGTAAAATGTTTGTCTTTATTTTGTGAGAATTTCTATTCGATCACCTCCAACTTTAATTTACTTTGTTGTTTGCTCAAACATCACCAATCAACATCAATTCCAACGCCAATCGATTAATTCAACTGCGCGCAAAAATTTCTTTCAATTTGTCCCAAGGATACGGAGGTGGTGGCAGGGGTGGTGGAGGCGGTGGATGGAGCAGGGGAGGAGGAGGAGGAAGAGGAGGAGGAGGAGGAGGAGGAGGAAGGAGCGGAGAGTACGGAGGGTAAGTGATCGATCTACTGATGCCTCTGTGATGATATTCTTGTTTGTGTACTTGTTCAACTGGTGTCATTCTATGTGACAATATGCTAATAGTTGTGGTGCTACCTCATTATTATTATTATTATTTTCATATTTTTATATACTACCTGTATGGTTGTTTTTATTGTTTCTTCCATACTCCGCGTGTTCCTCCTCACACAGGGACAGAGAACAAAGACGGGATAGGCCCTATTGAGGCGTCTGCATCCATCCTACTGACTCCATCATCATCATCATCCTCTTCCCCTTCATCATCATCATCATCATCATCATCCTCCTCTCCTTCATCGTCATTTTTTCCACCATGCTTTTCTTCACCATAATCCAGGTCAATATCTTCCCTTCGCCACCATCATAATTTGTCATTTCCAATTTATTTCAATTCACACTGACACCTTGCAAACTCCCTTCAAAACTGATTTACACATTATTCTCTCTTGTCAGTCTCTTTTGATTGCCGCCTCTGCTCTTTTGTCTCCCTGCGTCTGTATATATTAATAACACGTCTTCTATGTCTTGGTGTTAATGGCTCTGAAACTATCCGGGCTCAAAGCCCTCATGATAATATTCGTGTTTTTATTGTGTTGTCTTGATGCCACCACCATAATAATCGTTTTCGTCAATAAAGAGGCCACTGCGACCACTCCCTGTTGCAAGCTCTCAACCTTTTCATTGCCGTCACACTGTCGTCTTC
>OX387259.1:115661-125661 GCA_947562095.1 Branchellion lobata | reverse complement strand
CTAGGCAACTGTTCAATGCAATGAATGCTTTAATGAACACCATCAACGCTTTAAAAAAACTTCATCAGAATCAAATTAGATTTTCAAAATTTTCATAGACAAAAAATTGCAATTAAATACGAACAAACGCTAAAATGGTTGAAAACCATGGCGAAAAATCGAAATAAAAAAGTCAAATAACCAAACTTTAATGTTATGAAAAAGTTTTTGCAAAAACAAAATGGGTTATAATCTAATCTAATCTCATCTAATCGAAGCATTTTTGAAGCGCGTTTTAACACTTTGTTCCAAGATTGAAACGGTTTGTTGGCTGTGGGCTACCAGATTCAAGTGCCTTTGAACATAATGCTAGAGGGCACACTACAAATATCTTGATAAAATTAGATTAGATTAGACCAGATGACTGAGTCAATTTTGCACGGCGTCTGTCTTCACTTTAGTAGCCGCTATAGAATGAACTTCGTCATTTCCTCTCGTCCATGGCTGTTGCCGTTGTTATTTTTACTTTATTTTTTCATAGTTTTCATTTTAGTTTTTTTAAAAATTTTTACGACATTTTTGGTTAATTTTTAAATTCCAATTCGCCAATCATGAACATATTAAATAAATTTAATCGATACTTAATGACCTTATAAGGCTTAACTACCTTCCTTCTAACTGTCCTGAAATGAAATCAATATTTGTATCTTTTGATGAACGTTTGTCCTCAAGAGTTACCAGTAACCCGAACCATGTACTCCATCAGATCCTCCCATCTGTCAAGTCTACAGCCCGTGATATGCGAAGACGAACGCACAATTACACCAAAATGGTTTGTTTACCAAAACAAAACATTCCTTCCTCGTTCCTTCAATGGAAGCTCATTTTTCATCGTTTCAAATTTGAACCTTTTTCTGACTATTTTTTCTTAGTATCTTTTTTTTCATGTATATCCATGCTGACTTTAGTGACCGATAACATTCAGTTTTCGTAAATGTTATTTTTTTCATTTTTCAGTTCGATTACAAATGCTCAGATCAGATTAAAGTAATCGGATATTCTCCATGCTCTGTACCATCTTCAGCATCTGTTTGAAGTTGATTGAATAAAGTCTATGAGAAAAAAAGTATTACAAAAAAGTTTATTTTTTAGATAATTTTAAAATTGATTAATATTTTAAGATTTTGAAAATTAAAATTTGAATCGACCATTTTTTCAATAAAATTTTGAATTACTTATATTTTTATTATTAATATTTAGCTTTTAGCGTAACCAGCTTTCACGACGTCCGTTGATACACGTAACTTGTATCGCATTTCATAAGCTTTCAAAAATCTGTTTTACTGGTATTTAATTTGTCCAAGTAAGAAATTATTTCAAATAAATTTCCATAAATTTTTTAAGGAATTTTAAAAAATTATATTTCAAACCAAAGGAACATCAGGAAAATAATGCTTAAGCTTTACAATTAATATCCACCAACTCTAGTTTTAGTATACTTACCTAGTTCGCACAAATAACTTATTTTTAATTTTCAATTTTATTAGTTCCAGTTCATAAAGCAGGCTCACAAACAAAAAGTCTACATAACTGCCAACACCAGATGCATTTTCATTCCAACAAAATGATCACTTAAATGTTTATTTTTCAGTACAAAGCATCAATTTCGAAAAGAAATCTATTGCAAAGATCAGTGAATAGACGCACACAGCCTGAAGAGATGATCTACATGACGATGATTGGGAGGATAGGTGATGGCTTGCCGCTGGTGTCCTTCCAACAGGACGACATGATGGCCAACAACTTGCTTGAGTACCAGAGCCAGGCCAAGCAGCTTTTCAAAAAAATGACTGTCAACTCACCAAACAAGGGCAGTCTGGAGTCGAACAACTACTTCTTCCACTACTACATTGACCGATCTATTTGCTACCTCACCCTATGTGACCAGAACTTCTCTAAACGACTGGCTTTCCAGTTTCTTGAAGACATCCAGTTAGAATTCTCTTCCCTCTATGGACAGAAGGTGATATTTCCATGTCAAGATAATGTTTTGATAATATCGGCGTGTTCATGTACACACACGTGTGTATGATTAGCTGTATGATTATGCTCAAAAACATGTGTAATCATGATGATATAATCTTCTTATACACACCACACCCACCACTGCACACCACCTGCCACCATTGCACACCACCCACCACTGCACACCACACCCACCACTGCACACCAGCTGCCACTGCTGCACACCACCTGCCGCCACTGCACACCACCTGCCACCATTGCACACCACCCACCACTGCACCACACCCACCACTGCACCACACCCACCACTGCACACCACCCACCATTGCACACCACCCACCACTGCACCACACCCACCACTGCACCACACCCACCACTGCACACCACCAACCACTGCACACCACCTGCCACCACTGCACACCACTGCACACCACTTGCATTTTTTGCTCAATTTATGGCAAACCAATTGGGAGTTAGTCTTAATTTATTTTTGCTCTGAGTCACTAGCACCATGCCACACACTGCCCCATCACAAACAACATTCACTATACCACTCTACCACCCTATCCACTAGACCACACCATCACCATAACAGCCATCCCACACTACACCACAACAGCCACACCATACCACAACAGCCACACCACATCACAACAACCACACCACACCACCACAGGTGCACACAGTGGTGCGTCCATACAGCTTCATTGAGTTTGACAAGTTCATAATGAAGACCGCCAAATCGTACGCAGACTCTCGCACCCGCAGGAACTTGGCGCAGATCAACGTGCAGTTGCAGGACGTGCAGCAGATCATGATGCAAAACATTAACGACGTCCTACAGAGGGGCGAAGCTCTGACGCTGCTCGACGACAAAGCCTCGAACCTGGCCTCTTTGTCCCACAAGTACAAGAAGAACACCTCCTTCCTCAACCTCGAGGCCTCCTACGCCAAAATCTTCGCTCTCGCCGTCTTCGCCGTCGTCCTCCTCCTCCTTCTCAGATACTACGTCTTTTGAGCCATCACCATCATCATCATCATCCTCATCATCATCATCATCGTCATCATCACCATCACTACCACCATCACTACCACCATCGTCACCATCACCACTTCATCATCATCACCACCATCACTACCGTCATCACCATTATCACCATCGTCTCTCCATGTTTCTTATCTTATTCCACCATTATTAACCTTTCCAATTATTTCTTTTTTTTTTCATTTAATTCTTCAAAAAAATATTTTCCATTTTTTTTAGTCGGTGATGATGATGATGATGATGATGATGATGATGATGATGATGATGATGATGATGATGATGATGATGATGATGATGATGATGATGATGATGATGATGATGATGGTGATGATGATGATGATGATGGTGATGATGATGAATATTGTTTTTATTATTGGTATTATTGTTATGGTGATGATAATGAATAATAATGATAAATCCGATTTGTGAAGCGCCAAAGCAAACAAGTGAAGCGAACAACTTCCGGTCGTTAAAAAAAATCAGGTATTAAAGATTAAAGCTGGTTCAAGTGAATATGTTTTGAGTTCAGATTTGAAAAAGAAATTCAAATGAAACGTTTCATTGTTAGTTGCAAGGATCAGCAGGATATGATGGTGATGGTGATGATGATGATGATGGTGATGGTGATGATGATGAAGATGCTAATGATGATGATGATGATGATGATGATGATGATGGTGATGATGATGATGATGATGATGATGATGATGAAAAACAATAGTGTCAGAAGGGGAAACAAAGAGAAAGATTGATTATTTTCATGAGGCTGCCTCGGTACCAGAGCATGAGGCGATGAATGGTGAATGGTGAATGATGAATGGTGAATGGTGAATGATGAATGGTGAATGGTGAATGATGAATGGTGAATGGTGAATGATGAATGGTGAATGGTGAATGATGAATGGTGAATGATGAATGGTGAATGGTGAATGAGGAATGAGGAATAGTGAATGATGAATGGTGAATGAGGAATGATGAATGATGAATGATGAATGGTGAATGGTGAAGCAACATGCTGGAAAACTCTGAAAGCGCTCAGGTGGCATTGACTGGCTCAAAGACAAAAGTTGCTGGAGTCCATTTCTAATAAAATAATAAAACCACTATTTTGAAATTATTATCATAATAATAATTATTATTATCATAACAATAATAATAATTATTATTATCATAATAATAATAATAATAATTATTATTATTATTATAATTATTATTATTAGTAGTAGTAGTAGTATTATCAGGGCAAAAAAGCCATTTGACGTATTTTCTCTGCTGTGTGCCCTTGCAGCACTAACCTGTTGGCACGGCCTCGTCGTATCCATGGCGATCAAACGGTGTGTTTGTTTGCTGCGTCTCTTCTTCTCCTTGTTGTTGATCGTCTGTATAAAATAAAATAATATGAAATAATTCAATATAATATAGAATAAAATAATCAAATATTAAAAAATAATCCAATGTTGTATAATATAATATAATATAATAAAATATAATATAAAATAAAATAATATAAAATAAAATAATCAGAGCATTCATAAAGAACTTTTTGGCACGTTGTTCGCAGGCGCTGCCAAGAAAAGGAAGCTCTCACTGACCACACATGGCCTCAGCTGATGATCACGTGACGGAAGAGACAGACCGGAAACAAAAGTTCGGATTGGTCAAAGGTGCGTGCGTTTGTTCACAACTTCACTACACGGCTCAGCGGCCTGTTGTACGTACTGTCCAATGCCACTTCAAAGTTAACAAATGCAAATGTTCCAATGCCACTTCCATTGTCTGTTCCTTCATAGCCCACCTTGAACCACTCCTCACGACTCCAAGCTCATCCGAGTGCGCAGTTGAAGCTTGAAACTCAAACCTCTCGCAACAAACTGATTATCACCTCAGACCACTCCACACCTTTCCTTCAGAGCCGCCATTCTCATTCAATCCCTCTTCTTAATTTTTCATCTCGTCTCCCCTTTTACACCCACCCACACCTCTTTTTCTACCCACCCACACTTCCTTTCCCCCCCCATGGCAACAGGACTAGTTTCTAGGGCGGTGGTGAAGTTCTCAGCTCCTCCTGCCTCCAGGCCTCTCAGCTGCTGTTTCCACTTCCCCTCCACCTTCCTCACCCACAAGTACGTCTTGGAAATGGTCCAGGCCACCCTCAACAAAGCCCGAGAAGCAGGTGGTTGCGTGGGGCTGCAAGTGGCTGTGTGTGGCTGCAAGTGGCTGTGTGTGGTTGCAAGTGGCTGTGTGTGGTTGCAAGTGGCTGTGTGTGGCTGCAAGTGGCTGTGTGTGGTTGCAAATGGCTGTGTGTGGAGATTGCAGTACAACCATTACAAACTCAATAAGTATTGCGCTACATTGAAACAAAAAAGAGGAAAAGACAGAAAAAGGTGATGAGAAGAAAAAAGAAGAGGAAAAGAAGAGGAGAAAGAAGAGGAGAGTGACTGAAATCCAGTTTGTGGACAGAAACACCATGTTTGGCGCCCAAGGGATGGACAACCGATGGATCGTTTCCTTCGAAGATGTGCAGGTGGTGGCGGTGGTGGTGGTGGTGGTGGTGGTGGTGGTGGTGGTGGTGGTGGTGGTGGTGGTGGAGGTGGAGGTGGTGGAGGTGGTAGTAGTGGTGGAAGTTGTGGTGATGCGGATGACTTGATTATAATGGCTGGATGGTTTGTGTTTGCTTGATTGAGATTCTGATTGGATTGATGGGTGTGCTTGATAAGCTTGAACATGCGGAGTTCCAAGGCCGATCCGCTTGAGTGCTTCAAGAAGTAGGTCACAGAGGGGAGAAGGGGTGTTCGTGGTGGAGGGGGTGCAGGTGGTTGAAACCACGTGACTCGAGTGACCTCCTTCCTGGGACAGTCGAAAGAGCTGCTGGTGCGGAACGGTTTGATGCTCTTCAACAGGAAGGTCCCCGTCAAGGACTTTGACCAGGTGCCTCCAACTCACTCCACCTGTTTCCTGCCTTTGCTAATTTCGCTTTTCCATCAATCGTACTTAACACCTTTCCTCCTCCTCCTCCTCCTCCTCTTCTTCCCACACCTCCCTCTTCTTCTTCCTCTTCTCACACCTTCCTTCTCCTCCTTCTCCTCCTCCTCTTCTTCCTCCTCCCACACCCCCTCCTCTTTCTCTTTTTCCTTGTTCTCTTCTCTTCTCTTTCCATTAATAGTTCCTCCTTTCGCCTCTCCCAGGTGTTGCAAGCAGAATACCAAGAGTACCACGACTACTTGCAACTTAGAGACAAGCTCTACGCAACACCCAGAAACAGCAACACAAACAACAACACCAACAGCCACGCCAACTACACTACCACCAACAACAACACCGACAACAATAATAACACCAACAACAACACCAACAACAACACCAACAACAACTACAAAACTATCAACAACAACAACACCAACAAAAACACCAACAGAAACAAAACTACCAGCAACACTATCAACAACAACACCAGCAACCACACCAACACCAACAACAATACCGACAACACCAACAACAATACCGACAACAATAGCAGCAACACCAACAACAATACCGACAACAATAGCAGCAACACCAACAACAATAGCAGCAACACCAACAACAATAGCAGCAACACGAACAACAATAGCAGCAGCACCAACAACAATAGCAGCAACACCAACAACAATAGCAGCAACACCAACAATAGCAGCAATAACAACACAAGCAACAAAAACTAAAATATAGCGATTGCAACATCAGCAATGACTACAACAATGTACCTCATGATTATGAAGTGAAAAAACTTTTGTTTGGAGCTTTTTATGGAGGAATGAGGAATTGAAGGGGTGGGAGGGGGGTAGGATGGAGGAATTGAAGGGGTGGGAGGGGGGTAGGATGGAGGAATTGAAGGGGTGGGAGGGGGGTAGGATGGAGGAATTGAAGGGGTGGGAGGGGGGTAGGATGGAGGAATTGAAGGGGTGGGAGGGGGGTAGGATGGAGGAATTGAAGGGGTGGGAGGGGGGTAGGATGGAGGAATTGAAGGGGTGGGAGGGGGGTAGGATGGAGGAATTGAAGGGGTGGGAGGGGGGTAGGATGGAGGAATTGAAGGGGTGGGAGGGGGGTAGGATGGAGGAATTGAAGGGGTGGGAGGGGGGTAGGATGGAGGAATTGAAGGGGTGGGATGGGGGTAGGATGGAGGAGGATGGAGGAATTGAAAGGGGGGTAGGATGGAGGAGGACGGAGGAATTGAAGGGGAGGAGGGTAGGATGGAGGAGGATGGAGGAATTGAAAGGGGGAAAGGGTAGGATGGAGGAAGAATGAGGAATTGAAGGGAGGGGGGTAGGATGGAGGAGGACGGAGGAATTGAAGGGAGGGGGGTAGGATGGAGGAGGATGGAGGAATTGAAGGGGGGGGGTAGGATGGAGGAGGATGGAGGAATTGAAGGGAGGGGGGTAGGATGGAGGAGGATGGAGGAATTGAAGGGAGGGGGGTAGGATGGAGGAGGACGGAGGAATTGAAGGGAGGGGAGTAGGATGGAGGAGGACGGAGGAATTGAAGGGAGGGGGGTAGGATGGAGGAGGATGGAGGAATTGAAGGGAGGGGGGTAGGATGGAGGAGGATGGAGGAATTGAAGGGGTTAAGGGGTAGGATGGAGGAGGATGGAGGAAGAGAGTGGAGTAAGAAGGAGAAGTGGGATAAGAAGGAAGAGAGGAAGAAAGAAGAGGTGAAGAGGCATTATAATTCATGGCGAATAAAGTTACGCCTTCAAACTGTGTTCAATTCGTCGTGGCGGTGTGAGTCGAATTCAATCATGCACGCTTCTCGTAATAAAACACCTCGTTGCTCGCCTTCAAAGTGGAAACAAGTTGAAGTTGTTGTGACAACAAGTTGAAGTTGTTGTGACAACAAGTTGAAGTTGTTGTGACAACAAGTTGAAGTTGTTGTGACAACAAGTTGAAGTTGTTGTGACAACAAGTTGAAGTTGTTGTGACAACAAGTTGAAATTGTTGTGACAACAAGTTGAAGTTGTTGTGACAACAAGTTGAAGTTGTTGTGACAACAAGTTGAAGTTGTTGTGACAACAATTTGAAGTTGTTGTGACAACAAGTTGAAGTTGTTGTGACAACAAGTTGAAATTGTTGTGACAACAATTTGAAGTTGTTGTGACAACAATTTGAAGTTGTTGTGACAACAAGTTGAAGTTGTTGTGACAACAAGTTGAAGTTGTTGTGACAACAATTTGAAGTTGTTGTGACAACAAGTTGAAGTTGTTGTGACAACAAGTTGAAGTTGTTGTGACAACAATTTGAAGTTGTTGTGACAACAAGTTGAAGTTGTTGTGACAACAAGTTGAAGTTGTTGTGACAACAAGTTGAAGTTGTTGTGACAACAATTTGAAGTTGTTGTGACAACAATTTGAAGTTGTTGTGACAACAAGTTGAAGTTGTTGTGACAACAAGTTGAAGTTGTTGTGACAACAAGTTGAAATTGTTGTGACAACAAGTTGAAGTTGTTGTGACAACAAGTTGAAGTTGTTGTGACAACAAGTTGAAGTTGTTGTGACAACAAGTTGAAGTTGTTGTGACAACAAGTTGAAATTGTTGTGACAACAAGTTGAAGTTGTTGTGACAACAAGTTGAAGTTGTTGTGACAACAAGTTGGGCTTTTTTGAGCCTGCAGGAGAAGAAAAGATGCAAGGTGTCACTGGAAACCAGGTAGACGAACATTCAACGTTGCAATATGGCAAAAATACAATACCATACAATACGATACAATACAACACAATACAATACAACACAATACAATACAATATAATAAAATACTATACAATACAATACGAAACAATATAATAAAGTACCGTACAATACAATAAAATAAACTAAAGTACAATACAATACAGTACAATACCTTAAAATACGATACAATACAATGCCAGACAATACGATAAAACGCAATACCATACAATACGATATGATAATCTAGTCTAATCTAGCCAGTACATATGCAGCACACACGGCAGAGAAGAGTGCATGTGAAGGTCCAGCTGAGAAGGATAAGCGAGGTGAACACCAGTCAGGAGCTCTTCAAGGCTGAAGTGGCCCTTGAAGCCAAGTGGATAGATGAAGCTTTGGATGGAAGTGCTTGTGTAGGTGGTGTGGTGTGGTGTAGTGTGGTGTGGTGTGATGTGGCGTGGTGTGGCATGGTGTGGCGGGGTGTGGTGTGGCATGGTGTGGGGTGATGTGGCGTGGTGTGGTGTGGTGTAGTGTGGTGTAGTGTAGTGTGGTGTGGTGTGGTGTGGCGTGGTGTGGGGTGATGTGGCGTGGTGTGGTGTGGTGTAGTGTAGTGTGGTGTGGTGTGGTGTGGTGTGGTGTGGTGTGATGTGGTGTAGTGTAGTGTGGTGTGGTGTGGTGTGGTGTGATGTAGTGTAGTGTAGTGTGGTGTGGTGTGGTGTGGTGTGGTGTGATGTGGTGTGATGTGTTCTTTTGCATACCTTCCACTCGCAACAACAGACTTCAGTGGACTGGATGAAGCAATGGAATCCTCTTTTAACCCTTGAAAACCTTAGTGGTAACTCTTGAAAACCATCAATAACTACAGCATCTCTTGCTTGAGCGCCTCAACAGCAGCAACACAACACCACACCAGCACACAGCGACGACAGAGTGAGTCACGAGTTGCTCTTCAACAGCTCTGGAGAAGCACTGGTTTGTGAAAAGAGAAGGCTGCTTGGCACTTTCAAGCAGCCCATGGACCTCTCCTTTTTTCCCTTCGACAGCCAAGTAATCACCACCATCTCCCCTTCAATTCAACCTCTCAACCTCCTCATCAACCACACCACCACCTCCCCTTCAACCCAACCTCTCAACCTCCTCATCAACCACACCACCACCTTCCCTTCAACCTATCTTCTCAATCTCTTCATCAACCACACCACCACCTTCCCTTCAACCCATCTTCTCAATCTCCTCATCAACCACACCACCACCT
>OX387259.1:98161-103161 GCA_947562095.1 Branchellion lobata | reverse complement strand
TTCCATCACTCAAGCAGTCACTCAGGCAGTCATTTAGGCAGTCACTTAGGCAGTCACTTAGGCAGTCATTTAGGCAGTCACTTAGGCAGTCACTTAGGCAGTCACTTAGGCAGTCACTTAGGCAGTCACTTAGGCAGTCACTTAGGCAGTCACTTAGGCAGTCACTTAGGCAGTCACTTAGGCAGTCAGTGGAGCAGTCACTCAAGCAGTCACTCAAGCAGTCAGTGGAGCAGTCACTCAAGCAGTCACTCAAGCAGTCACTCAAGCAGTCACTCAAGCAGTCACTCAAGCAGTCACTCAAGCAGTCACTCAAGCAGTCACTCAAGCAGTCAGTGGAGCAGTCACTCAAGCAGTCAGTGGAGCAGTCACTCAAGCAGTCAGTGGAGCAGTCACTCAAGCAGTCAGTGGAGCAGTCACTCAAGCAGTCAGTGGAGCAGTCACTCAAGCAGTCAGTGGAGCAGTCACTCAAGCAGTCAGTGGAGCAGTCACTCAAGCAGTCACTCAAGCAGTCACTCAAGCAGTCACTCAAGCAGTCACTCAAGCAGTCACTCAAGCAGTCAGTGGAGCAGTCACTCAAGCAGTCAGTGGAGCAGTCACTCAAGCAGTCAATGGAGCAGTCAGTGGAGCAGTCACTCAAGCAGTCAGTCAAGCAGTCAATGGAGCAGTCAGTCAAGCAGTCAATGGAGCAGTCAGTGAATTTTATTGGAGAAAAATTAATTTTCAAGCAGACAATTGAAAGGATGATGATGATGATGATGATGATGATGATGATGATGATGATGATGATGATAATGGTGATGATGATGAAGAATATGATGATAAAGATGATGATGATGATGATGATGATGAGGATGATGATGATGATGATGGTGATGATGGTGATGATGATGATGAGGATGATGATGATGAGGATGATGATGATGATGAGGATGATGATGATGAAACATTAATGAGTTGGCTCAAAAATAATAATGTATTAGGCATATTTGATGATAATTTATAGATTATTATAATAATAATAATAATAATTATTATTATTATTATTATTATTATTATTGATCGCCGTCATTGTTGCTGCCTCCTCTTCAACCTCTGCAACACATCATGAGTGCCCTCCATTGTCCATGTCACCAAGTGGTCCTGAGGAGGAGAAGGAGGAAGAGGAGAAGGAGGAGGAGGAGGAAAAGGAGGAGGAGGGAAAGGAGGAGGAGGAAAAGGAGGAGGAGAAGGAGGAGGAGGAGGAGAAGGAGGAGGAGGAGGAGAAGGAGGAGGAGGAGGAGGAAGAGAAAAAAATGATAACGAAGATGATGAAGAGCGGGAGCACCTGAGGCAGGTAGAGGCACAAGCCCTTGAGCTTCATGACGTCACTATGATTCTTGCTCTGCTGTGTGGCGTGTGGTGACTCAGTAGCATGCAACAACAACAACAAAAACAGTTTTCAATCAAGAAACAACAACAAAAACAGCAGTGAAACAACAACAGCAGTGGAACAACAACAGCAACAACAATAGTGGAAAAACCACCTTTTGGACGAAGAGAACCAGGTTGTGGTTGCTGACCACTTGTTGCATGTTGTTGTTGTTGTTGTTGTTGTTGTTGTTGTTGTTGTTGTCATCCAGCACACCCCACTCTTCACGCTCCATCCTGTACTCCACCTGTGTGTGTGTGTGTGTGTGTGTGTGTGTGTATGTGTGTGTGTGTGTGTGTGTTTGTGTGTGTGCGTGTGTGTGTGGGCCATCACCTTCAGTGCTTTCACAACAAAACACCTCACCACTTCAAATCTTCATCACCACAGCACCCCAGCATCAACAAAACGCCACAACAACAACAACAAGAGTTGGTTAGGGCCACCCAAGACAGACGCCAGAAATGACACACAACAACGTCTCAAAAAACACCACAACAACACAGCACCTGTATGCTCCTGTACGGAGCCGCGTCAGAGGCCTTCCAACGGGACAACAACGCCACCTCCAGCGCCTGCACGTCGTTGCGTGGGTGGAGAAAAAAGTCCACCTGCTGCTCCTCCTTGCAAGTGCTCTGTCATGGCGTTGTGGTGGTAGTGGTCATGGTGGCATTGTGGTGGTTGTTGTGGTGGTGGTGGTTATGGTGTTGTTGTTGTGGTGGTCATGGTGGTATTGTGGTGGTGTTGTTGTGGTTGTGGTGGTCATGGTGGTATTGTTGTGGTGGTGTTGTTGTGATGGTGTTGTTGTGGTGGTGTTGTTGATTGGTGGGAGTTGTTGATTGGTGGGAGTTGTTGATTGGTGAGAAAGCGAATGAATTTAAACAAACTTATTAACTTTAATACTATTAATAATTATTATTATTAGTCTGTAAAAGGGTGATGATATTATTATTATTATTATTATTATTATTATTATTATTATTATTATTATTATTATTATTATTATTCTCACGTGCAAGGGTCTCCAGTGGAATATGTGCAACTGCACAAAATCGCTATCAAAGCACCCCACCCTATCCAACCCCATTCCCCCCATCCTATCCAATCCCATTCCTCCCACCCTATCCAATCCCATTCCTCCCACCCTATCCAATCCCATTCCTCCCACCCTATCCAACCCCATTCCCCCCCCCCTATTCAACCCCACCCCCTTCAACCCCCCTGTCTTTTTGTTGTCTTCATCACAATGGCTCCCATTTATGTTGTTGCTTTTATTTTGTTTATTGTTGTTATGATCCCCATTGCTTTTCTTGACATTTTTATTATTTTCATCAAAGTTTTTATTTTTATTATTATTATTATTATTATTGTTGTTTTTGTTGTTATTATCATCGTTGTTGTTATTATTATCGTTTTTGTTGTTGTTACTATCAAAGTTGTTGATGTCATTATTGTTATTATCAATGGTATTATTATTATTGTTATTATTATTATTGTTATTATTATTATTATTATTGTTGTTATTTTTGCTCACGTCGGCACAATTGATACAGTGTTTTGTTGTGTGTCCATTGCCGACCTCAGCGTTGTTTTTGTTGCTGTTGATAACATCAGCCTCGTTATTATTATTATTATTATTATTATTATTATTATTATTGTTATTATTATTATTATAGAAACTTTTATTATTGTTATTTTTATGATTAACATGAGTTTCACTATTTTTATGATTTTTGTTGTTGTCATGCTTGATATTGTTAACTGCGGTTTTGTTAGTGGTATTATTATTATTATTATTATTATTATTATTATTATTATTATTATTATTAGTATTGTTATTATTTTTGTTGTTATTGCAGATTATATTGCTAACGCAAAAGAGGTCATCTTTCCTCTCAATGGATGCACCCTCTTTACCAACTTCATTGTAAACACTATCATTATAACTATTATTATTATTATTATTATTATTATTATTATTATTATTATTATTACTAAAATTGTTATCACCATCATTGACCGCATCAACCTTTTCAACAATACCAACATTTTCACTTTTATTGTTATTGTCCATTAGATTGTTATTATTATTATTATTATTATTATTATTATTATTATTATTAGTATTATTATCGTTATGATGGGTATTATTATTCAAATGGTTGTTGAGAGTGCGGGCAAGAGGATTCTGTGGGTTGTTGACAGAGATGTGTGTGACAAGGACGAAATAAATGATGAAGATGCAATGAGGATAACAAAAACCATGTATTCACTGACAAATACACCATACCACTGTACCACTGTACCACACCACAGCACACCACAGCCCACCACACCACAGCACACCACAGCCCACCACACCACACCACACCACACCACAGCCCACCACAGCCCACCACACCACACCATATGTTGCTTGAGAGTGGTGAGCATAACCTGCTGCACTTTGTAACTCTCATACACTGAACTGGGCTGTTTGGTGGTGGGGGTTGGGAGGTGGTGGGGGTTGAGAGGTGGTGGACAAGTAGTGGTGGTGATGATGATGCTTACTGTAATTTTATTATCATTCCTGTATGTGTAGTGGTGGAAAATCATATGGAAAATAGAATGAAAAAAAAAGCAATTTGTGGATAGGTGGGTTGGTGGGTGAGTGGATGATGAAGTTGATGTAGAAGAGGGACAAACCTTCTCCTTGAAGTGGAATGCTATAAGCACTTTGAACTGGAAGTGATCGCTGAGGCTCTCATTCCTTCTCTCCAGCCTCCTTCGCAGTCTTTCATGCACCCTCATCTTTCCCTCATACATTCCTCTTCTCTTTCTTCTTATCACAACTGCAAATTATTCTCCTATTTTTCGTAAGTCATCAGACTGCTCCTTCCACATTTGCAAAAGTTGGAAAGGTGTCAATACTGTCGTTAAGGTTTCTATGCACTTTCACTTCTTCCACATGTCGCTTTTCCTACCCCTAAGCACCACTTTAACTTCAATTTAGTCATAATAGTTTAAAAAAAAGCAATTTGAAGTTGTTAGAAGTGAAACTTTTTCAAAGCGAACGCTTGGAGTGTGGTTAAGGCTCCAATAGTTTTTCAAAAAGTTAAAATAAAAAATAACTTAATTTCGTGTTATGAGTTTCTCGTTTCTAACTGGATCCCTTTCAAGATGGGAAACTTTGGCTTGGCGCACTCTGGTCGTCCCCACTGGAGATATTTCACAAAACACCCCGCAAACATCACACCAGAAGCCATTTAGCTTGCATACTTGCTTTAGAATTATTGAATTTTTCTACCAATGGTTACAAACCATATTTTCAAGTGGCTCAGCTTGAGCTGTAAATTTTGAAATAGTGGCAAAATAATCCCACAGAAATAGCTTAAAATGTTTGTCACTAAATGATAAAACAGAAAAAAGGGTCGAATTATACGCAGATTATTTCTACTTCATTTCCACTGTTTTTACCGCTAAGGCCATAGTAAGAAATTCTTTTTTTTGAATAAATGTGTTTTTCATTTTAAATTTCGTTAAATTTATTCCTTACAATACTTGTGTACATTTTTTGAAAGAATATAAACTGAATGATATTTTTTTAAACTGAATA
>OX387259.1:90661-93161 GCA_947562095.1 Branchellion lobata | reverse complement strand
GGAGTCAAAGAAATTGCATTGGAACACTGCCCCACCACAACACCGCTGCTTGGCAACCATCGACCACCACAACACCGCTGATTGGCCACCATCAACCACCACAAAACCGCTGATTGGCCACCATCAACCACCACCAACAACCACCACAGACACCTACCAGCAACCACAACCACCAGAAACCACAACCAACTACCATTACCATCAACCACCACGACCAACTTCTACAACAACGACATCTACCACGTGATCAGTAAAATGTACGCCAAAGGGAAAGGCTCAACCGCTCCGTCTGATGCGCAAGCCCGAGAGAAGTAAGAGTACTACTACTACTACTACTACTACTACTTCTACTACTACTACTACTACTACTACTACTACTACTACTACTACTACTACTACTACTACTACTACTACTACTACTACTACTACTACTACTACTACTACTACTACTACTGCTACTACTACTACTACTACTACTACTACTACTACTACTACTACTACTACTACTACTACTACTACTACTACTACTACTACTACTACTACTACTACTACTACTACTACTACTACTACTACTACTACTACTACTACTACTACCCCTACCACCACAGACTAGCTTTGTATGTGTACGAGTATTTGTTGCACACAGGAGCTCAAAAAAGTGCTCAAACATTCCTTTCCGAGGTAGTTGTTGCTGTTGTCGTTGTTGTTGCTGCTGTTGTTGCTGTAGTTGCTGTTGTTGATGTTGAAATTTACTGTTCTCGTTGCTGTTTTTGTTGAACACTATTCTGATCGCACTGAAGCCAACGAAGCTGGAGGAGGCGGTTTTTTGAGGACTTAATGAGGTCGTAATCGCTTTTGTGGTTCAAACATTGCACGTTGTTGTTGCAAGCTGTCCTTTTCCTGTTCCTCCTCCTGTTCCATCTCATATCTTCAATTCTTTCCAACAAACAACAACAAACAACAAAAAGCAACAACAACAAACAACAACACTGCAGATAAGGTGGGAGAAGAACATCAGCCTGGGTGAACCTCCCGGCTTCCTGCACTCCTGGTGGTGGTCAGTACTATTCATGTCTCTCTCTCTCTTTCATTCTCTTCTCTCTTTCTCTTTCTTTTTCATCCTCTTCTCTCTTTCTCTTTCTTTCATTCTCCCCTCTCTTTCTTTCATTCTCTTCTCTCTCTCTTTCATCTTCTTCTCTCTCTCTTTCATTCTCTTCTCTTTCTCTTCCATCCTCTTCTCTCTCTTTTTCATCCTCTTCTCTCTCTCTTTTATTCTCCCCTCTCTTTCTTTCATCCTCTTCTCTCTTTCTTTCATCCTCTTCTCTCTCTCTTTCATTTTCCCCTCTCTTTCTTTCATCCTCTTCTCTCTCTCTTTCATCCTCTTCTCTCTCTCTCTCATTCTCTTCTCTTTCTCTTCCATCCTCTTCTCTCTATCTTTCATCTTCTTCTCTCTCTCTCTTTCATCCTCTTCTCTCTTTCTTTCATCCTCTTCTCTCTCTTTTTCATCTTCTTTTTCATTCCCCCTCTCCCTCTCTCATTCCTATTCACTTTCATCTTCATCTTCTTCTTCTTCCTCTTCTTTTTTCTTTACTCCTCTTTCTCCATTTTTTTTCTTTTTATTTTTACTTTTTCCTTTTCATGATTTTATCCTTCTCTTTTTCATCTTCCTTTTCATTTTAAACTTTTATTAACTCAAACCCAGTCAACTGCTGAAACTTGTACATGGCATGACAAAGCCAAACTAAGAGAAAAAATCTAATCTAATCTAATCTAATCTAATCTAATCTAATCTAATCTAATCTAATCTAATCTAATCTAATCTAATCTAATCTAATCTAATCTAATCTAATCTAATCTAACCTAATCTAATCTAATCTAATCTAATCTAATCTAATCTAATCTTATATAATCTAATATAATATAATATAATATAGAATAATATAATATAATATAATCTAATCTAATCCAATCTAATATAATATAATCTTATCTAATTTAATCTAATCCATTATAATCTAATCTAATCTAATCTTATTTTATCTGAAGGCGTCCTACAAATAACTTGACGAAGTGAGAGTGAAGATTCGAAGCATGGTGGATGACATGAAAAATTACATTTGTAAAGCCCTAAAAACTTTGTTGTTCAAACATTTTGTAACAGAGCGCCTTTGAACAGTGTGTAATCAGCGCTATATAAATGATTTGATAAGATAAGATTAGATTAGATAAGATTAGATTAGATAAGATTGACCAGTACAAGCATGAGACACACTTTCGAGGAGACTTCAAGCACCAGTGAGCGGGAGTGATTGTGGGTGGAGAGGGAGAGTTAATGACCGAAGCACAGACAGCTCCTGTGGAGACGGGAAGTGGGCGAGTGTTTTGGTTAGATAAGCTAATTGGAGTGAATAACTTTAATTGGAAAACACAGAGAAGGAACGAACAGGGAGAAGCTAAGTGATTGGATTAATGTGTGAACTTTTTTGAATATAATGTTCAC
>OX387259.1:75000-77500 GCA_947562095.1 Branchellion lobata | reverse complement strand
TCCATGCACCCCCATGCACCTCCATGCACCTCCATGCACCTCCATGCACCTCCATGCACCCTTATGCACCCCCATGCACCTCCATGCACCCCCATGCACCCCCATGCACCTCCATGCACCTCCATGCACCCCCATGCATCTTCATGCACCCCCATGCACCTCCATGCACCTCCATGCACCCCCATGCATCTTCATGCACCCCCATGCACTTCCATGCACCTCCATGCACCTCCATGCATCTCCATGCACCCCCATGCACCCCCATGCACCTACATGCACCTGCATGCACTTCCATGCACTTTCATGCACCTCCATGCACCTCCATGCACTTTCATGCACCTCCGTGCATCTCCATGCACTTCCATGCACTTCCATGCACTTCCATGGACTTCCATGCACCCCCATGCACCTTCAAGCGTCTCCATGCACCTCCATGCACTTCCATACATCTTCCATGTACCCCCATGTTCCTCCGTGCACCTCCATGCACCTTCATGCATCTCCATGCACCTCCATGCACTTCCATAGACTTCCATGCACTTCCATGGACTTCCATGCACTTCCATGCACCCCCATGCACTTCCATGCACCCCCATGCACCTTCATGCATCTCCATGCACCTCCATGCACTTCCATACACCTCCCATGTACCCCCATGTTCTTCCGTGCACCTCCATGCACTTCCATACACCTCCATGCACTTCCATACCACCACAAATACAACTTTAACTACAACCACACATACAACCACAAATACAACCGCACATACGACATATATATAAAACAGAGCAATGTTTGCGAATGTTACTGTAACCATTACATTCCAAAAACGCATCCATCTACGTTTGCGCGCGCACACACACACACACACACACACACACACACACACACACACACACACACACACACACACACACACACACACACACACACACACACACACACACACACACACACACACACACACACACACACACACACACACACACACACACAAACACACACACGATGTACATACGAACACGTGAGGAGCAATAGTGGACCACACGTGACGCCGTTGATTTTCAATTGTCCATAAATGATTATGTGTCGAGATTTTTTAATATGAATTGTCAATACGGTATGGCGTGATTTTGATGACGTGGTGTTGATGACGTGATGTTGATGACGTGGTGTTGATGGCGTGGTGTTGATGGCGTGGTGTTGATGACGTGGTGTTGATGACGTGGTGTTGATGACGTGGTGTTGATGACGTGGTGCTGATGACGTGGTGTTGATGACGTGGTGTTGATGATAATGATTAACTCACTTCACAAGTGAAGATAATTGATGACACATTTGTGTCTCTGCACTTGTGTGTTTGTGTGTGTATGTGTTTGTGTGTGTGTGTGTGTTTGTGTGTGTTCGTGTGTGTATGTGTTTGTGTGTGTGTGTGTGTGTGTGTGTGTGTGTGTGTGTGTGTGTGTGTGTGTGTGTGTGTGTGTGTGTGTGTGTGTGTGTGTGTGTGTGTGTGTGTGTGTGTGTGTGTGTGTGTGTGTGTGGGTATGTGTGTGTTGGTGTCATATGACATTTGCGTGAGGGAACATTATTATTGTTGTCAGTGTTGTTGTTGTTGTTGTTGTTGTTGTTTGAGAGTGTGTCTGCAAGGCCTCACAGTTCGTTGCATCGACGCCACTTTCATCGCCTCCTCCACCATGCCATTTGTATATCGTTGCTGTCTTCTCGTCTGAGTAGAACGCAATCTGTTTCCATGTTGCCATAGAAACAATGCTGTCATGGCGTCATGGTGTAATTGAACTAATGTCAAAGATATTTTTGACATTTCAATAAACTATTTGATTCCTTCTTTGTTTTTTTCCTTTTTCCATCCTTTCCTCTATCACCCCCCCCCCCTCTTCATCACCTCCCCCCCCCTCCCCCTTCATCACCCCCTCCTCCATCAACCCCTCTTCCATCACCCCCCTCCTCCATCACCCCCCTCTTCCATCACCCCCCTCCTCCATCACCCCCTCCTCCATCACCCCCTCCTCCATCACCCCTTCCTCCATCACCCCCTCCTCCATCACCCCTTCTTCCATAACCCTTCCTCTATGACCTCCTACTCCATCACCCCCTCCATCAGTTGAGATTATTTTTTGTTGGAGTGGTTGGTTAAGATTATTTGTTGTTGGAGTGGTTGAGATTATTTGTTGTTGGAGTGGTTGAGATTATTTGTTGTTGGAGTGGTTGAGATTATTTGTTGTTGGAGTGGTTGAGATTATTTGTTGTTGGAGTGGTTGGTTGAGATTACTTGTTGTTGGAGTGGTTGGTTGAGATTATTTGTTGTTGGAGTGGTTGGTTGAGATTACTTGTTGTTGGAGTGGTTGGTTGAGATTACTTGTTGTTGGAGTGGTTGAGATTATTTGTTGTTGGAGTGGTTGAGATTATTTGTTGTTGGAGTGGTTGAGATTATTTGTTGTTGGAGTGGTTAAGATTATTTGTTGTTGGAGTGGTTAAGATT
>OX387259.1:42500-70000 GCA_947562095.1 Branchellion lobata | reverse complement strand
AACAACTACTACAACAGCAACAACCACAACAACATTCAAGCCATAACAGAAAAAACATAAACGCAACACAACAACGAAAACTACAACAACCACAACAACAACTACAACTAAGACCACAACAAAAACTAAAACCACAAAAACAACATCAACATAATAACAACTTTTTAACAACAACTAGAAAAATAATAATAGCAACTACGACAACACAACAAATAATACTACAACAGCAACAACTACAACGACAAAAAGTAGAAGAAAATGAGTTTCAAGGGCGAAAAGTTGTCGGAGACGGAGATGAAGAAGAAGAAGAAGATTAAAAGTTTGTGTCCTGCTAGCCTTCATTTGCGACTAATCTCTCAGTTGCGCAAGCAGTCAATTGAACCATCATCACCCCACCTTCCACCATCACCCCACCTCATTCCCTCTCCACCTTCTTGCCACCCCACCTCCTTCCCACCCCACCGCACCTCCCTCACCACCTCTCTCCCACCCCACCTCCCTCCTACCCCACCTCCCTCCCACCCCACCTCCCTCCCACCCCACCTCTCTCCCACCCCACCTCCCTCACCACCTCCCTCCCTCACCACCTCCCTCCCTCACCACCTCCCTCCCTCACCACTTCCCTCCCTCACCACCTCCCTCCTTCACCTCACAGACGACAAGGAGGCAGACAAGTTCGCAGGAGAAGGTGTCAGCTTCAAGGCCAAGCTGATCGGCAGTGAAGCTGTCAACGAAAATAAAGGAGACAAGATGTGTCAGGTGTTAACCAACACTCCACCACACTACCCCACACCACTACACACCGTTCCACACTCCACCACACCACACCAAACCACACCACACCACACCACACTACCCTACACCACTCCACACCGTTCCACACCGTTCCACACTCCACCACACCACACCACACCACACCAAACCACACTACACCACACAACACTACACCACACCCCACCACACTACGCAGGTCTCAATGGCGAAGTTGAAAGCAGGAGCGGTGGCTTTAGGAGAGCACAAAGCCAAGATTGTCATTAACCTTTCCTCTGGTGGAGTATCCATCTATGATGAAAAACAGGAGGTGGCTGACCCCCCACACCACACCACACCACACCAAACCACACCAAACCACACCACAACACAGCACACCACACCACACCACACCAAACCACCCCACACTACACCACACTACACCGCACTACACCACACTACACCACACCACACTACACCACATCACATCACACCACACCACACTACATCACACCACACCACACCACACCACACTACACCACACTAAACCACACCACACCACACTACACCACACTACACCACACTACACCACACAACACCACACTACACCACACCTCACCACACCACACCACATCACACCACATCACACCACACCACACCACACCACACCACACCATACCACACCACACTACAGCAACTACTGCACCGCCACCAAGTTCCTCAGATCTCCTTCGTCTCACGTGATGTCAACGACCACAGAGCATTCGGGTACGTTTTTTGTCAGCCCGACAACAACTGCAACTACACCTTCTGGGCCTTCAAAACTGAAAAAGCTGTGAGTTGTGGTGTGGTGTGGTGTGGTGTGGTGTGGTGTGGTGTGGTGTGTTGTGGTGTGGTGCGGTGTGGTGCGGTGGGGTGTGATGTAGTGTGGTGTAGTGTGGTGTGGTTTGGTGTGGTGGGGTGTGGTGTGGTGTGGTGTGGTGTGGTGTGGTATGGTGTGGTGTGGTGTGGTATGGTGTGGTGTGGTGTGGTGTGGTGTGGTGTGGTGTGGTGTGGTGTGGTGTGGTGTGGTTTGGTGTGGTGTGGTGTGGTGTGTGTGGTATGGTATGGTATGGTGTGGTGTGGTGTGGTGTGTGTGGTATGGTATGGTGTGGTGTGGTATGGTGTGGTGTGGTATGGTGTGGTGTGGTGTGGTATGGTGTGGTGTGGTGTGGTGTGGTGTGGTGTGGTGTGGATTGGTTAGGTGGGTGGATGAGTGATGGGAGCATAAGTTACTAGCATCCATGTATGACACACAGAAAAACAAAATTATAACAACAACAACAACTTAACAACAACAACATAGCAACAGCAGCATAAAAAAAACAACATAACAACAAGAACAACATAGCAACAACAGCAACATAGCAACAGCAACACAATTCGCAACAACAACGCAGGCAGAGCCTGTTATGCAGGCTTTGAAAGAGTTGTTCCAGTCGGAAGAGTGCTTGTCTGTTCAAGAGGGGACGAGGGGAGGGGATGAGGGTGATGGGGATGCAAGTGGTGTGGATGGGGAGGGTGGAGGGGGAGGTGAAAATGTCGTTGTGGATAAAAGTGACGACCTGATTGCTGAAGATCAAACGGTGATACATCAAACGATACACCATGCATCCTCCCCACAACACCCCACCATTCACCCCACTATGCACCCACCATGCATTCCACCATGCACCCACCATGCATCCCACCATGCACCTACCATGCATCCCCCATGCACCCACCATGCATCCCACCATGCACCCACCATGCATCCCACCATGCATTCCACCATGCACCCACCATGCACCCACCATGCACCCCACCATGCACCCACCATGCACCCACCATGCACCCACCACGCACCCACCATGAATCCCACTACAACACTCACGTGACACCATGTGACACCACATGGCACCACATGACACCACCACAGATCACCGCTGGAGGCCTTTCTGGCGTCGAGAAGGATGTCTTATCACTCAGTCTAGTCTGTCATGTTTTTGTTAACATATCTTTGTTTGCAATAACTTTTTGTTGTTGCTGAAGTATCTTTGTTTGCAATAACTTTTTGTTGTTGCTGAAGTATCTTTGTTTGCAATAACTTTTTGTTGTTGCTGAAGTATCTTTGTTTGCAATAACTTTTTGTTGTTGCTGAAGTATCTTTGTTTGCAATAACTTTTTGTTGTTGCTGAAGTATCTTTGTTTGCAATAACTTTTTGTTGTTGCTGAAGTATCTTTGTTTGCAATAACTCTTGTTGTTGTTGAAGTATCTTTGTTAGAGCATTTTCCTTCTTTGAATCATTGCTGCGTTGACGAAAGCTTTTTCCGAGCCATGCCCTCCACAATGGCGCTGCTCCGACAAGCAGTCCTTTCAAAGCCTTCCGAATGACGTCATTGACGAGTGCTTTGGTGTTTGCCTTCATATGTTTCCAGAGTTACTTCTCGAAATTTCAAGAATATTATCGTTATTTTTTTCATTTATTTATTAATATTTTCACCATCACCATCACCACCACCATCACCATCACCACCACCATCCCCACCCCCACACCAGTCACCTGAAGAGTCTCCAGCTTCATCTCAACTCACAGCCGCCTACCTACAACAACAACAAAATCAACAACAACAACATCAACATCAACAACAACATAAACAGCTTTCTTCCTCCCTCAACCACCCATTCTCAAGTCCTCCAGGCTACTCTTTCCTCTCCCCCCACTACGCCCCTCACCCCTTCTACCATCCGACCACGGTGACTCACACCTTCATCTCATGACGTCATACTTCAGTCCGTCTCCTCCCACCATTCTTCCTACCACCACCTTTCCCACCCCCACCCTCTCCATCACCCTCTTCCACCACCACCCTCTCTCTATCGCCCTCTTCCCACCACCACTATCACCACCACCACCCCCACTCTTTCTCCATCACCCTCTTCCACCACCCTCTCTCCATCGCCCTCTTCCCACCACCACCACCACCACCCTCTCTCCATCGCCCTCTTCCCACCATCACCACCACCACCACCACCCCCACCACCATCACCACCACCACCACCACCATCACCACCACCACCACCACCACCACCACCCTCTCTCCATCGCCTTCTTCCCACCACCACCACCACTCTTCCCACCACCACCACCACCAGTCTTCCCACCACCACCACCACCACCACCACCACCACTCTTCCCACCACCACCCTCAGGTTGCCCACCAACAGTCAAGCACCAGTCCATTCCAGTCCTACCACCACCCCCACTTTTCACCCCCTGCTCCCTTCTTGCAGCATCATGCTCTTTCCAGAGTCCAACAGCAACAACAACATCTACAACAGCACCCACAACAACTTCAACAACAACTCCCACAACAACACTCACAACAACTTCCACAACAACTTCCACCACCACCACAACTTGCACCACCACAACAAGCACACCATAAGCAATGGACTCCATTCGAACAGAGCAGCAACCCCTTCCTTCGCTCCACCGCCTCACAGCCCGACTTTTCGGAAGGCGTGATGGACGAGGATCTGGGCGACGAACTCATCATTGACAGCCTCAGCAACCTCACTACTGCCTACCCCAACGGCAGGCTGGTCAGCAGGGAAGACTTCAACAAGCAGGCACCTTCCAAACCATCCCTCTTCGCTCTCGCCTGCATGCAAAACAAGGCCGCCATCCAACCACCTTCTCAACCCTCCTCTCTTCCCCCTCCTCAACCTTCCTCTCTCCCCCCTTCTCAACCCTCTTCTTTCCCACCTCCCCAACCTTCCTCACTTCCCCCCCTCCATTGCCCCCTTCCCCGCCACAGTTTTGACGGCAACAGCGACAGCAGCGGCTCCGACCACTGTCGCAACGACGAAAAACAGTTGCAGAGGCCCAAGCCAGAGAAGCAGCAGCAGCAGCAGCAGCAGCTTGGGAGCAAGGCAGCAGCTGGACTTAGGAGGCCTGTGACCATCGACATGAGCGCCATGCGGTACTCCCCCTTCGAAGACAAGAAGGGCTTGTCGGAGGGCACCCTGGTGGACTGGCAGGGCTCACCCTCGTCTAAGCCTGCCCCTGTTGAGCCTTGCCACTGGAGGTACAAGAAGTAGGAAAAGATGCGAGAAGTTGGGAGAAGTTAGGAGAAAATAGGAAGGAGTAAGAAATGAATAAGAGTCAGGAGGGGGAGTTATAAGGAGTTTAAAAGAATTAAAAAGAGGGGTTAGAAAGAGGAGTTGGAAGGAGGAGTTGGAAGGAGGAGTTGGAAGGAGGAGTTGGAAGGAGGAGTTGGAAGGAGGAGTTGGAAGGAGGAGTTGGAAGGAGGAGTTGGAAGGAGGAGTTGGAAGGAGGAGTTGGAAGGAGGAGTTGGAAGGAGGAGTTAGAAGGAGGAGTTGGAAGGAGGAGTTAGAAGGAGGAGTTGGAAGGAGGAGTTAGAAGGAGTTGGGAGAAATTAAGAAAAGTTGGGAGAAGGAAGAAGAAAAAAATGTAGAAAGGTGGTAAGGTGAGTCAGAAAGTGGAGTTAAAAACTAGGACTTAAATTGAGTTAAAATGAGTTATGAGTCGGGAGGTGTGAGTTATAAGTTGGGAGATGGGAGTTATGAGTTGAGAGAGGAGTTTGGAATAAGAAATAGTTGGAAGAAGTGAAGGCAAGAAGTTGGAAGGCTTAAAAATTGGAAGTTATGACGACGTGAGTGGATGTGAAAATGGCCTTCCAGAGGACAGGCGCTTGATGAGCGATTGCGGTAGCATGGTGGGATATGTGGAGATATGGTGGGATATGGGGAGATATGGTAGGATATGGTGGCATGGTGGGATATGGTGGCATGGTGGGATATGGGAAATATGGTGGAATACGGGAAGATATAATGGAATATGATGGAATATCGCCAAGTCCCTGCAGTCTTCTGAAGGCCTTCTAGTGCACACTTTCAAACTATCAAGACACCACTTGACACTGAAAAACACTACACGAAACCACGTGACATCACATGAAACCACGTGACACCACATGACTTTATCAAGTTTCTTCGAAACCTCTATGACCAGTATTGAATTATTTTTTTGAAAAACCCCATATTACAACTTCGAATACTACTACTACTACTACTACTACTACTACTACTACTACTACTACTACTACTAATACTACTACTACTACTACTACTACTACTACTACTACTACTACTACTACTGCTACTACTACTACTACTACTACTACTACTACTACTACTACTACTACTACTACTACTACTACTGCTACTACAACTTCGAATACTACTACTACTACTACTACTACTACTACTACTACTACTACTACTACTACTACTACTACTACTACTGTTACTACTACTACTACTACTACTACTACTACTACTACTACTACTACTACTACTACTACTACTGCTACTACTACTACTACTACTACTACTACTACTACTACTACTACTACTACTACTACTACTACTGCTACTACTACTACTACTACTACTACTACTACTACTACTACTACTACTACTACTACTACTAATACTACTACTACTACTACTCTAGTAGTAGTATTACTAGTATTAGTAATACTAGTAGTACTACTATCCTTTCGATTGACTACTTTTTATTGACCTAGTTCATTTTTAAGCGTCTGATTGCTCACCATGTTGATAAATTCCAATAAAAGAAAATTTTTGCACTTGGAGCGAGATGAAATGATGACGATGGATGGATGGATTGGTGGATGGATAGATGAGATGGGTGGATGAATAATAATAGTAATAATAACAAATCCAAGTTGAAAGCACCAAGAAAGGAACTGAGGCACTGGTTCAGTCATCACAGAACACCAAGGTTTCTCCATGCACCAAGTTTGCAGCCATATTGCAGAGGTGGCAGGCGGAGGAGGGTGGGAGAGCAGTACTTTGTTGGTGGGATTGTGTGGGGATTGTTTCAGTTGTGGGATTGTGTGGGGATTGTTTCAGTTGTGGGATTGTGTGGGGATTGTTTCAGCTGTGGGATTGTGTGGGGATTGTTTCAGTTGTGGGATTGTGTGGGGATTGTTTCAGTTGTGGGATTGTGTGGGGATTGTTTTAATTGTTTGATGCCACGGAGATGGAAAAGGAGAATTCAGATACAAATTTATTTTTGGTGAGGAATGGTGAAGAATGGAAGAATGGAGGTAATTATTTTATGAAAAGCTACAAAAGTCATGAGAGTCTTGACATAATGTCACGATGATGAACACCCCTCATCCACCACCCTCATCCATCACCATCATCCTCCTCATCCACCACCCTCATCCATCACCATCATCCTCCTCATCCACCACCCTTATCCATCACCATTATCCTCCTCATCCACCACCCTCATCCATCACCATCATCCCCCTCATCCACCACCCTTCATCTTCCTCATCCACCACCCTCATCCTCCTCATCCACCACCCCCCCCTCAACACCCACCCTCCTCGAAGCCACCCACACCAGAGCCCACTTGAGGTTAGTGAGCAGGAACTTCAATGCCTTCGACCACTGTTCTTCCGAGTTGAACTGGATCCTGCGGGCATACATCCATCATTCATCCATCTATCATCCACATTCATCCATTTATCCATCCATCCATCATCCATCATTCATCCACATATGCACCCATCCATCCATCATACATCCACATATGCATTCATGAATGCATGCAAAAGTGACTTAATTGAGTATGAAATGCCGGTTGAGGGGTCTTCGAGGCGGCCCTTGTGCATGTAATAGGGCAGGCAGCAGTCTGCATTCAAACGCTCCAATTCGTCCTTGAACTTGCATGCATGCATGCATGGAAGAATGCATTAATGGATGGAAAGAAGGATGGATGGATAAATAGATGAATGGATTAGTGGATTAAGGGATAAAGAGGTGGACGGATGAACGGATAAATGTGTGAGTAAATAGACGAAAGAATGAAAGGATGGATGAGTGGTTGGGTGAGCAACGAACCTGTTGGAAACATTCCAGGAAAGCGAGCATGGCCTGGTCGAACCTGTAATTCAACACATCTACCATACTACAACACCACACCACACCACACCAGCCCACATCACACCACTCCACACCACACCACACCAATCCAACCACACCACACCAGCCCACACCACGCCACACCATACTTGGTGTCCCAGAGAAACTTGAAGCTGCCGACTCCATAGAGGGGCAGTTCCTTGCCCTTCTCCTCCACGCTCCTCAAGTGCGACTGGTTGCCATACGGAACCAACTGGTATCTAAGCAATCATTGTCATAGAAACCAGCAAGCTAACAACTTGGCCATCAGAGCCTCATGCAGCAACAACCCATGTGAACACTGAAACAACGTTGCTTCGAATTCTTTCAACTGCTGAGCCACACACCACACCACACCACACCGCACCGCACCACACTACACCACACCACACAACACCACACAACATCACACCACACCACACTACACCACACCACACAAAACCACACAACACCACACCACACAACACCACACCACACCACACCACACCACGCCACACCACACCACACCACACCACACCACACCACACCACACCACACTGCACCACACTACCACACCGCACCACACCCCACCACACCGCACCTCACCACACCAAACCACACCACACCACACAACACCACATCACACCACACCACACCACACCACACCGCACCGCACCACACTACCACACCACACCACACAACACCACACCACACCACACAACACCACACCACACACACCACACCACACCACACCAAAGCAAACCACAGCACAGCACGACACACACCGAGAGAAGGAGAAGTTGATGTGTCGAGAGAGGGCGCTAAGAAGCAGGACCGTCTGTCCCCACGCTGCATTGATCTCGTTCCAGTCAACCTGGCAACAACAACAATAATAATAATAATATAATAATAAGAAGAATAATAATAAGTAATTATAGAAAAGAAATAGATAAATTAATGAATGAAAAAGTTAATAGTAATAATAATGTAAGGAGGAGAGTATGAGAGAAGTAGCGACAGGAACTGAAGGGAGTCTGCCCAGTCTGAAGCCGTTGATGGTGCCAAAGTGGCCACTGTGCCTGTGTGGTGTGGTTGGTGTGGTGTGATGTGGTGTGGTGGAGTGTGGTTGGTGTGGTATGGTGTGGTATGGTGTGGTGGGGTGTGGTGGTTGTGGTGTGGTGCGGTGTGGAGTGGTTGTTGTGGTTTGGAGTTGTTGTTATGTGGTGTGGTCACCGACAACCCAGATTAAGCTGTAGAAATTCCGTAGCAAGCAGTGATGGATCAAGCCAGCCTCTGCAGATAGACTGAGGATAACAACGTTGCTTCTGCGCATGTGCAACCACCACTCCTCTGCTGGTTTACAACAGCCGGATGAGAGTTGGAACCTTCTCAAGGTGTCTAGTGATATGACGTCATCGTACGACACATGAAGCCAACATCCAAGCTGCATTTGAAAGGCCTAAACAGCCACCTCAGCTCACACCTCTGAGCTTCCTTCTCAAGCGGGTGAAGTCGAGATGAATCCTCTCAGTTCAAGTCCGTATTGGTCAGTCAACATGCAATCACTTACCCATCTTTTCTGCTTGCAGTCAGTCTTTCCACAAGAGTGCGTCGGCCTTCCTCAGGCACAAAGAATACGCAAGGCCTCGTCTGCAGATTCTGTTTTGAAAGTCAGGTCGCCAAACAATTTTTGAAAAGCCAGCGTTGAAAGTGAATATCATGAAACGTTTGCTGATTTCCCTCGACCAAATATTGCGCCTTTCACAGTCTGCAACAGCGCATCTGAGGATCATCCTCAGGCGCCAGAAAGAACACACAACAACAACAACAGGAGCAACAAAACAATAACAGCAACAACACCAACAGCAGCAGCAACAACACCAACAACAGCAGCAACAACATCAACAGCAGCAGCAACAACATCAAAAGCAGCAGCTACAACTACTCCAACTACAACAACATCAACAGCGGCAGCTACAACTACAGGAACTACAGCAATATAACCATATTCGGAATGCCAGGTTGAAGACGTTAACTCCCTTCAGCCTCTGCAACTGCTTACTTGTGTACTTCAGTTGGTAGTCCACGCTGTGGTGATGGTGATGATTGTGATGATGATGATGATGATGATGATGATGATGATGATGATGATGATGATGATGATGATAATGTTGGTGATGATGATGATGATGACGATGATGATGATGATGATGATGATGATGATGATGATGATGATGATAATGTTGGTGATGATGATGATGATGATGATGATGATGATGATGATGATGATGATGATGATGATGATGGTGATGATGATGATGATGATGATGATGATGATGATGATGATGGTGATGATGATAAGGTTGGTGATGATGATGGTGATGACGATGATGATGATGATGATGATGATGATGGTGGTGATGATGATGATGATGGTGGTGATGATGATGATGATGATGATGATGGTGATGATGATGATGGTGATGATGATGATGATGATGGTGATGATGATGGTGGTGATGATGGTGATGATGATGATGGTGATGGTGATGATGATGATGATGATGATGATGGTGACGATGATGATGATGATGATGATGATGATGATGATGATGGTGATGATGGTGATGATGATGATGATGATGATGATGATGATGATGATGATGATGATGATGATGATGATAATGTTGGTGATGATGATGATGATGACGATGATGATGATGATGATGATGATGATGATGATGATGATGATAATGTTGGTGATGATGATGATGATGATGATGATGATGATGATGATGATGATGGTGATGATGATGATGATGATGATGATGATGATGATGATGATGATGATGGTGATGATGATAAGGTTGGTGATGATGATGGTGATGACGATGATGATGATGATGATGATGATGATGGTGGTGATGATGATGATGATGGTGGTGATGATGATGATGATGATGATGATGGTGATGATGATGATGGTGATGATGATGATGATGATGGTGATGATGATGGTGGTGATGATGGTGATGATGATGATGGTGATGGTGATGATGATGATGATGATGGTGACGATGATGATGATGATGATGATGATGATGATGATGATGATGATGATGACCTTTTTTGAGCTACTTCGTATTCAAACAACTGCCTTTTGTACTCACTGTAGTCTCTGTGGTAGCTGATGGTTCATGTAGATATATATATATATATATATATATATATATATATATATATATATATATATAACCCTAATTTTAACACACACACACACACACACACACACACACACACACACACACACACACACACACACACACACAAACACAAATACACACCTCAAAGCTTCTCTAGTAAGCTCCTCCTGCAGCTGTTTCTCCAGTTGCAGCTTTCCAGCCAGTTGCTCATGCTGTCTCTCCACCTCCCTCACCTCCTTCTCCAACTCTCTCTCCTCTTTCTCCAGCTCCTCCATCTCTCTATCCAGCTTCTCCATCTCTCTATCCAACTCCTCACCAGCAACAGCATCGTCATTGAAACTCCCACCTGCTTTTTCGCCTGTGAAAGTGGCGTGGTTGCTGTTGTCAAAAAATTAAACACACACCACACCGCACCACACCACGCCACACCACACCACACCACACCACACCAGACCAGACCACACCACACCACACCAGACCACACCAAACCACACCAGACCACACCAGACCACACCAGACCACACCAGACCACACCACACCACACCAGACCACAGCAAACCACACCAGACCGCACCACACCACACCACACCACACCACACCACACCAGACCACACCACACCACACCACACCACACCACACCACACCACACCACACCACACCAAACCACACCAGACCGCACCACACCACACCAGACCGCACCACACCACACCACACCAGACCACACCACACCCCACCACACCACACCACACCACACCACACCACACCACACCACACCACACCACACCACACCACACCACACCACACCACACCACACCACACCACACCACACCAAACCACACCAGACCGCACCACACCACACCAGACCGCACCACACCACACCACACCACACCACACCACACCACACCACACCACACCACACCACACCACACCACACAAGACCTTGCAGCTGCTCCAGCAAGCGACTGTACACCTTGTACTCCTCCTCACAGACCCTCAACTGCCCGTCCAACTGGTCTAACAGACAGTCCGTGCACTCCTGTGTCGTTGAAGCGTCGTGTGGTGGTGTGATGTGGTGTGGTTTGGTGTGGTGTCACGTGGTGTAGTATAGTGTCGTGTTGTGTCGTATGGTTTAGTGTCGTGTCATATGGTGTCGCGTCGTGTGGTGTGGCGTTATGTGACGTGGTGTAGTGTGGTGTAATGTGATATGGTATGGTGTATTGTGGTGTAGTGTGGTGTGGCGTAGTGTAGTGTGGTGTGGTGTGGCGTAGTGTAGTGTGGTGTTGTCATCATCCTCCACACCACACCTGACACAGTGGGTGGTCAACAGAGGACTCTCCAGACAGCAGGCCAAACAGCACCACCATCACCTGCAGGCAGTAATGTGAGTAACCACATCAGCGCTTGTGGTAGCATTCCCTCATCATCCCCCCATAAGCCTATTTTGGCGCTGTCGAAATCAATGACAACAACTGTCATTGTGAAGCACTGTGGTAATTATTTGTTTCTCACAAACCACCACCAATCACCCTCAACCACCACAAACCACCATAAACCACTACAAACCACCACAAACCACCACCAATCACCCTCAACCACCACAAACCATTACAAACCACCATAAACCACTACAAACCACCACAAACTACCACCAACTACCCTCAACCACCACAAACCACCACCAACCACTCTAAACCCCCATAAACCACCATCAACCACTACCAACCTGCATAAATCACCATCAACCACTACCAACCATCATTTTTCTAGACAGCACTTCACTGGCATGCATTTCAGACTCTCCCAGCAGCACAAAGCCCAGCAGCGACTCTAATTTTGAAGAGTTTCCAGTGCATGTGGGCTCTTCCCTCACTAGGCCTCCATCGCTTGCTCTGTCAGTGGCCTGCTCACTATCAACCTGCGTCTTGTCGTCCAAGGTGATGTTGCTGCTGTTGTTTGCTGCTTTGTTTGTTTGATAGATGTCAATGCTGTCGAGAAGTCCCTTGAAAGTGACTGCTTTGTCCCCCTCCACCAGTCCTTTGTTTGATTGAATAGCCCATTTTGAAAAGCAAGTCATATTTTATAGATATTAGATGGTTGATATATTAAATTGCACATTGCTTAAATAGACAGAGTTATCAAAAGATAGTTAATCATATCTTGAACCTTCCCGATTTGATCATTATGAGAAACAAACCTAAAAGCTCATTGTAAGTTTGATGATCAAGTTTTGAAAAAGAAACGTCCAACTTAAGAGGTTGTCCGCAGTACTGACACAGAAAGTTCATCAAAGTTGACTTTTTAACTTTATCCGCCATATTGAAATTTGGAGAAAATTTCAATATTGATGAATTTTTTATTATTAATTAAATGAGTATATTTTCAAATGCTAGTTGATCTTCGATTCGTGGGCGTATTCGAATGCATTAAACTGTTCAGATAGCCATTTCGACCACTTTTAAATTGCTAAAAGTATCTTAAAAGTTGGTAAATAAGTATTTTTATCAATAATAACCAGAGAAATAAATAAAATTAATAATATAAAAACCTATCTAAAAAGTTATTTTTTTCTGAACTTTATGAAGTAAAGGACAGCTAATAAAGACTATGAAAAAAAAGTTGAACAGAGACTGGAAGCATTAGGCTTAACTACCTTCCTCCTATCCTGAAACAAAATCAATATTTCCATCTGTTGATGAACGCTTGTTCTCAAAAATTACCAGTACTCTATCAAATCCTCCCACCAGTCAAGTGGAAACGAACGAAAACTCACAAAAAAAAGTTATTCTTCCTACCAAAACAAAACATTCTTTTTTCATTTTAAAAAGATTCAATAAGCTCATAATACTCATTGTTCGTCGTTTTTACTTTGAATCTTTTTTCTTACTACTTGTTTGCCGTTTGTTGTTTGTCCAATGCTTACTTCTATGACTATAACATTCAATTTCGGAAATTTTAATTTCTCTTTTCTTTAATCGATTGTTTTTTTGAAGTCTTCATTTTAAAGTCTATATATGTTCCATCCATCCATCCATCCACCTTCTTCTTCCATCCATCCTACCACTTTTAGACGCTGTGTTAGAGTGGTTCAGTCACTCGGTAGCCCACAGCGAAAAAAACTTCTCCAATAGGAGTGCTTTTGAATAATGTGTAAGGCACCACACAAAGGCTATGACCACATTAGATTATTTGACTAATGAGAAAACTGAAAACGACTTAAAGGAATTCTATGAAAAATTGTGAAATTTATCAAAAAAATCCACAAATTGTTGAAAAATAATTCGTTTTGTATTTGCTTCAATGAAAACTGTGAAAAAAAAACATCAATGAAATTTTACTTTTAAAAATAACTCACGTTTCACGCACGGAGAATTACTGGGGGCCCAAATATGTTTTATTTTTATTGAAATGATTAAATAAAAACAAATTTTCAAAGTTTTAAAGCGACAAAGAAATAAGTGTAAGCATAAAATATAGTTCAAGTGAGCCATCGAATAACATTTAAAAAGTGTGACTGAAACGACATAATATATAACAGCTTTCCAAAATGAACGCTATCACGTGCATGACGTGGATGAAAAAGGGTTTGGAGGAATGGATTCCGCAACAAATGCAGAATGACGGCCCACCCTCCCAGAAGTTTCTCCGCGGAGAGGAGGAAGATGACGACGACGAAGATGAAGGTAACTTGAGAACACAAATTGATTGGTTTGCTTGCCCTTGTGATGTCATAAACATTAATTTTTCAGAAAAACAGATGTTAATTGACTTTATACAATTTATAAATTTAAAAAAATTATTATGAGAAGAATGGTTTTGTTGTTGGTTAATAATGTTGATTGCTTTGATTTTGTTGCTGTCATGGCCTGCTTGTGTCTACAGAAACAGCTCGCATAGTAGCTCGTTATGACTTGGATGACTACAGTGACAACGAGGGCCACAGCAGCCTGGCCTACTACCCTGACAACCGCAAGGACCCCTATCTGTTGCCTGCTGAGGAGGAAGAGGAGGAGGATGAGATGAAGATACTGGCAGATGATAATTTGTTGATCATTGGCAAGGCAGACAGGGGTGTGCACTTGCTGGAGATGTGGGTGTACAACCAAGCCACCTGTGCTCTTTACTGCCACCATGACTACATTTTGCCTTCTTGTCCACTGAGTGTGGAGGTGGTGGCAGGAATGCAGCGGGTGGTGGCCGAGGGTAGCTTTGATGGCAACATCCAACTGTGGAATCTGGAAGCTGTCAGTTGTCTGGACCCCCTGGCCTGTCTGCAAGCCAGTACTGAGAAGAAGAAGAAGAAGAAGAAGAAGGAGGAGGAGGATGCTGCTGGAAAAGGCATGTTTCAAGTACATGTACATGTACACACACACACACACACACACACACACACACACACACACATATATATATATATATATATTTATATATATATATATATATATATATATATATATATATATATATATATATATATATATATATATATATATATATATATATATATATATATATATATATATATATATATATATATATATATATATATATATATATATATATATATATATATATATATATATATATATATATATATATATATATATGCAGGACACACAGCTGCCATCTTGGGACTGTCGAGTAATCGCACGCAACAACATCTGCTTTCGAGTTGTTCGGCAGATGGCAGGGTGGCCATATGGGACGTGCACCAGCCTCACAAGGGATGCTCTTTCGTGGGCGCAAAAAGGCCACATAAGGTGGTGTGGTGTGGTGTGGTGAGGTGAGGTGTGGTGTGGTGTGGTGTGGTGTGCTGTGGTATGATGTGGTAACAACAACTCTGGCAACAGGTGCTGGGAGTGCAGTGGCATGAGGAGGAGACTCACTTGTTGCTGATTGGCTGTGCCGATAAGACTGCCCATGTGTGTGTGTGTGTGTTTGTGTGTGTGTGTGTGTGTGTGTGTGTGTGTGTGTGTGTGTGTGTGTGTGTGTGTGTGTGTGTGTGCGTGTGTATGTGTGTGTGTTTTTTTTGTTTTGTTTGTGATTTAGAAAAGTATTACAAAAGATATAATAATAATAATAATAATAATAATAATAATAATAATAATAATAATAATAATAATAATAGTAATAATAATAATAATAATTTTTTAAATTATTTTTTCAATAAAATTACTACTACTAAGAATAATAATATTGATAAGGTAATTTTTATTTTAGTTTTATTTTATCATTTGTTTGTTTTATCGTTTATATTATTATTTATTTCCTTTTCTATTCAATTATTGAATCATCATTATAGAAGAAAAAGGTTTTCTACTGATGGACTTCAAACTGTCGAATTCCAATCATTTTTTTGTGGGAAGTTCAGTCAACAAGCGAGTCACTTCAAGCCAGAGAAGAACCCATTTATTCAGCCCATGCACAAGAAGGGGGTCTCAGTAGGCTCCAGCATGTGGATGAGGATCAGCCTTTCAAGGCTATTCAGAGGCTTCCCAACAAAAAGTAGGCGTCTGATTCAATACCCACTTGGCTTCTGGTAAGGATCTCAGTATAGGTTTCACCTTTTGTAAAAAGTGGTCAATCAGTCTTTCCCTGAGGAAATTGTCCCAAAGTCTTAATCGGCTTATGTTACACCACTGTTGAAAAGCCTAGTTTTTATAACGACGTTGCGTCATCCTTCATAAACTTCTGAAAAACAAAGATTGAAATCGGCTTAGTCGAAGAATGCTCTTCCCAACAAGCGCAAGCTTAAATCACTAGGACAAAGAAGGTTCAGCCTCAGCGGACCTAAGTCGCGGAACCAGCTGTCTAACGGTTTGAAATTTTAAAGTTGAAACAAATCATTTTGCCGAGCTCTGAAGATCTATCTGTCAAGTGGCTCCTTCCCCGACTCTTCCGCCCTCGTGTATTCTGTCTCCCTTCCTCACAAGCATCCTTCAGTCATAAACATACTAATGATACCATTTGAGTCACTTTGAAACCCCCCGTACTATCGTTCTCTTTGTATTTCAATGTTTTGTATTGTATTCTGATAGTCTTAAGCGTACAAATAATGTGCATAATAATAATAATAAAATAACGAGTGACCATCATTGCGCCTGGAAAGGTATTTGATTGCAGATGCCCTGCGGATGCAGCTAAGAGCTGGCAGCTGTCGGCAGAGGTAGGTGTGGTGATGATGGCAGTGGGGTGGTGATGACGATGGTGATGACGATGGTGGTGGTGATGCAACTCCATGGCAGGTGGAAAAGGTGTTGTGGCATCCAGGACAGCCATTCAACTTCTTCACGGCCCTGTCGGACGGTCGTCTGTGCCACTTGGACGTGCGAGAGGACCAGCCACTGGAGAACTTTCAAGCGCACCAGGACGCACTGAGTGACCTCGCATACGTGCATGAGTCTGCCTGTGTGGTGACCACTGGCGAGGAAGGGTGTCTGAGGGTGTGGTCGTTGTCGGGAGGGATGCTGTTGGTAGGAGAAAAGAACATGGAGGCGCATTGTGTGGCGTCGTGTGTCGACTTGGACGCAGTAGCGGTGGGCACGGAACGCGAGGTGTCTGTGATGCCTTTGAACAAGGTTCCTCGTCCTTGTGCTGCTGGTGGTGGTGGTAGGAAGGAAAAGGATGAGGATGATTATGACGATAATGGTGATGATGATGATGATGATGATGATGATGATGATGATGATGATGATGATGAGGAAGAGGAGGACGATGATGATGAGGATGATGATGATGATGAGGAGGACGATGATGATGATGATGATGATGAGGAGGAGGACGATGATGATGATGATGATGATGATGAAAAAGAAGACGTAATGGCAAAAATACCGGTGACAAAAAAAAGAAAAATTATTTTAAAAAAGAAAAAGTGTAAAAATTATGAAAAAAAAAATTAAAATATTGTTTTTGATGAATTTTTGTGTTCGAAAATTCTAAATGAAAATCAAAAATCGTCTATTTTTCAAACGCTGTAAACCGATCACCAACCTAGTTGAATCCAGCCGGAGCACCTCTCATATACCTTTTCGTAGTTTATTAAATCAAATTCAGACAAACGTTGGAAATGTTACAAAACACCGATAAATAAAGAATTGAAACGAACCGACTGAGGCGTGAGGTCACTTACTTCCTTGTACTAATAAATACTCCAGTAAACTCTCCTTATTTTCTTACACTAGTCACCTTTAAAGGAGATCACCCCTAAGTCAGTAACCTCACGGTCGAAATTAAAGGTATTCTTTCTCCCGATTACCGCCCAACCCATTTCATAAAACGATCTCCTCGCAAGAGACTCGGATCTTCTAATTAATCTCACTGTTTCATGATTTTATAGACAAAACTTATTCTTACTGCGGTACACCCGACTTAAGAGGCTTCAATAGACCACTGCAGTGCCATCTGCAGAGGCGTCTGGCCATCCGTCTTCGCAGCCTCAGATGCATTTGAGCACCGAAGAAGCATAAGGAGTGGTGTCAATTTGAGGCATCTTGTTTTAAAAGTTGAAAAATTATACATACTGTTACGATGGCCTTCAAATCGACGTAATTTCTTTATTTAAAATGAAGCCGATACATTTGAACTATATTGAAGAGTTTCAGTGTTGTGATCAACAAAAGGTTATTGATAGTTTGAAGGATAAATGACCGAAAAGAAGCCGATCATTTTGGCGGTACATGTTCGTATTTGGAGCCCCAAATGGGCACATACTGCAGCACAGCCTTCCAGTCGCTAAAGTAGAGCCCAGCAACCCCTGCAGTGCAGTAGAAGATGGCCGCGGTGGGAGACCTGGTGTGTTGGTGAAAAATGCTCTTCTTATCTAATCTAATCTAAATATTTATACAGCACTGATTACACACTGTTCAAGAACGATCTTCAGCATCAGTCACATATTTGTGCTCATAAGCTAAACTGAAGTTCAAAATAAGCTTAAATTTAGATTGAGCATGAATAATAAGCTTAATAAGACCAGTTAGGTGAGCAGGTGATTTTTTATTTTATACATTTTACATTTAACAATGGAAATCTGAAAAAATAATAAAACATTTGAGCATTAGCTTTAAAAACGAATAATTGGACTTGTATACTTCAAGACCCAATAAAGTTTATAGTATATGACTGAAGTTGCTGGCATAGAATTAAGTTACACTATTCACTCTATACATAAAAAATTCTAATTGGAATTTTAAAAAGAACCAAATTTTAGCCAGCTCCAAATGTTTTTTTCCAAATGCACGAAAGACACTCATCGTGAAGATGTAAGCAAATTACGAAAACAATCCGACGAGCAAGGTTAAAGACAGGGTTAATCTAAAAGTCGAAATAAAAAAGTAAAATATTCAAATACCTATATTAGAATAGCAAAAATTTTAGCGTAACCGAAAACAAAAAAATCAACAGTTGTTCTTTTTCTTTATCATTTGTGTGAGCCTGTGAGATGTTTGAAAATGATTAAATGCTAGTAAGGTATAATGTTGAGAAAGCAAGAGCGACAAAGCAGATAAAGAAAGCACCTGGTATCGGGACAAAAAGCCAACAGCCCACCGAGCTCTGCTGTGGCAGTCAATGATGACATCATTTTATAAGTTTCAAAAAAAGTTGCCTAGCAGCGTGTCAACAGGTGTTTTCAACAAAGTAACTTGCTATCTATTCTAATCCAATCATAGCAGAGTTGAAAAACGCTTTTAAAAACTTTGAGCAGAAACAAAAGTACAATATATGATTATAGAAAGTATAATATATAACTATGAACAGTATGATATATAATTTTGAACATTACAATACATCAAAAGATATCATTACAAAAAAATTAATTATAAAATTCACACCCACTCAAAAATCTCCATTATTACAACGACATCCACGCATACGCACACATCTGCACACATACGCACACAGACACCTCGGGTGCACACGAGAGCGCCTGCAGAGAGGGCCACCTGCAGAAACTGACACAACCGCTCCATTACCCTATGATGGTTTGGTGTGGTGTGGTTGGGTGTGGTGTGGTGTGGCGTGGTGTGGCAGGGTACGGTGTGATGTGGTATGGTGTGATGGTGTGGCGTGGTGTAGTGTGGTGTGGTGTGTTGTGGTGTGGCGTAGTGTGACGTTGACAAAAAATGGCAGTGTGTCGAGGTACACTGACTGGGGTGTGGCACCATCAGTGGAGACGTCATGGAAAAGTGTGAAAAGGGAAGAGGGGGAGAGAAAGGAAGAGGAGGAGGGTTGGAGAAGGGAGGGAGGGCATGCAGAGATGCACAGCATCAGCAGCAAGCGCAGACGACTCCATTCTTTTTGACTCCTTTCTGTTGTCTGCTCAAAAATGACTCACCCATTCAGTCATGAAAATTATTGGTAAAATTCGTTCAATACTCGTCACATTCTCATTAAGCATTCAATTGAGGACATCAGAGTCCAAAGGAACTTGATGCAGAGGATTCCTACCTTCGGATGTTTCACTGACCAGTGCAACAGAGTCAAAATCGCTGTTGTTGAAGAGCTCTTGTTTTTTACAGGTCCTTGAGCAGATGCATATAAAATAAATGGGTCAGTCTCCATCCAATCACATAGAAGCTGGATTACATCCAAACCAACTTCATTTGTTGTAATCTGGTTGTTGGCTGAGTAAATAGATTTTAGAAGGAATTATTTATTTCACAAAATGCATGCAGGAAAAAGTGAATGATTAGACAATTAAAATGAAAAAATAGGAAAATTTGACGATGGACCCACAGGTGATTGTACTCACGGGAAAGAGGGTACAGATGGGTGATTGTTGTAATGGTGTTGCACACAAATCGTGTGTTACAGATGGTTTGGAGAAAACCTTTTGAGGCCCCTCCTCCTCCTCCTCCTCCCCCTCCTTCTCTCTCTCCTCCTCCTCTTCCTTCTCCTTCTTCTCCTTCTTTTCCTCCATGCTTCTTGCAGTGAAGAGATCCTTCATGCAACAAACGTTTTATGAAATTTTTCACTGTTGTGGAAGCCAAACCATTCAACTGAAGTGACATTTGAAATCAAAGACTCAATGTTATGGAATTTCAAAAAGTTTTCAATCAAAACTGTTTGATTTCAAGTCGTTCACCTCCATCCAGTAGGCTGCAGCGTCAAGTAAGTTTTCATTCCCGAGGTGGAGTGCAGACGACACAAGGTTGTGCAGCAAGTCAATGAAAGGTGCTGAAGTTTTGCAAAAGATGAAAATGAAGGCTTCATGCCAGATTGATTTGTTTTCCGCATTTGAGTAAAAGTTGAGAATTAATGTGGTCAGTTGGAAACGAATCAAAGCTGTGGAGTGGTTATATTCAAACTCAAAAATTATTGAAACTTTTAATTTGAGTGAATGAATAGAGGATGTCATAAATTTACTAACCGGAGTCATTGGAGGGCCTTAGAATGCAAGACTCCACCAAATTCTCAAGCATCCCTGGCCTCAACTTTTTCACACCAGTCATTTCGGAAATCATTAAATCTATTGTCATCTCGGAGCATTTGGGTAGAGGCGTTTTTTTAATAAAACGCACTAATTCCATTTTTAAAACTTTTTAACAAAATCTTGATGTGCACAACGAAAAGTAAATTCAAAACATACCAAAAAAGAAAAGTTAATTTTTATCAAAAGTCATATAATTTTTTGAGTTGCACGGGTCGGAACTTGAACTAATGTTCAAAATCTAAATCATCATTTCACTTTATTGAGCCACCACTTTGCAACATACTCATGTCTTTTACCCACGCTATCCTTTCATGGTTCCTTTTGACCCAACCTATGCTGAATCTGCACTCTCTCACTGCGGTCCCTTTCTATGTATCACTTCTTTTTTTAACTTCACTTTTTTAACTTTTTCTTTATTTTCTTCAAAACATTTCAAAATTTCTGTTTAAGCAGTTCTTAACGGGAGATCCCAAACAATCAGCAACCAACACCTTACAAATGCCTCGACAATCTCAGAGCAGATGGTTTAGTTTTAAATTAGAATTGTCCATTCCTCCTGTAGCCCACAGCCAATAACGCCCTTTGCATTGAAGAAAGTGCTAATGCTCGCTACAAATGCTCTGATCAGATTAGATTTCAAAAAGCCATACTAATTTTAATAATATTTCTTTGAAAAAACAAAATGAAATTTTTCATTGTTTGCAAAAAAAGTTTTAGAAAAAATAAACAAATCAATACCAAAGTTTTTGATGAAATAATAGCAAACTAGTTTTTGTTAATAATTTTTATCCATAAGTTACTTTTACTTTTAAAACAGCTGTTCAAATTTCGACATCAATTTTATAAAATAACATGAAATAAAAATAACTAATGCATTTTTTCGTTGATCTCAAGTTTTTAATTATTTTAATTTAGTTTTTGTTGATTAAAAAGAACTGTTTAAAATACTAGCTAACGACGTTACTAGCTGTCTCAACCCTAGCCTTCCCTCCTCACCTTATTCTTCACACCGTTCGTAACAGAGACCTTTTGAACATTGTGTAAAAAGTTTCATTTTTTGCATAAAATAGTTTAGGTGTTAGTTCGAAGAGCAATGCGTTTAATCAAGAAGGAGTATTCATTCATGGTTTTATCTAAAATATATATTTTGCGTGAGTTTTTCCGATTAGTTTCCAAAAAAATTTTTAAAGTGAATTTAGGGTGAGAAATAGCAAAACAGACAATGAGACGACATGAGTTGTTCTTTCAAATCAATAAGCAATTTTCAATGATGCCTGGATGGGAGTTACTCCATTGAGAAGGTTATTGCCAGTGGAGCAATGACGCCGTTAGATGAACCTTCTCCAAAACAATTTTTGGTTTGAATTTTATGCACCCAATTGTGTGTCAACTCATCCTAACCTCCTTGCACAGGGTCTTTTCAGCACTCTGCACAGGGTCCTTTGAGCAATCTGCACAGGGTCCTTGGAGCACTCTGCAAAGGCACCGAGGCAGCAACAGAAATGTCAGAGGAAAATGAAGGAACCATGGTGAAGAAGGACTCAATCCCACAACAACCCATTCAACCACCCATGCAACCATCCATTCAACCATCCACACAACCACCCATGCAACCACCCATACAACAACCCATTCAACCACACATGCAACCATCCACACAACCACCCATGCAACCATCCACACAACCACCCATACAACCATCCACACAACCACCCATGCAACCACCCATTCAACCACCCATGCAACCACCCATGCAACCATCCATTCAACCACCCATGCAACCATCCACACAACCATCCATTCAACCATCCACACAACCACCCATGCAACCACCCATTCAACCACCCATGCAACCACCCATGCAACCATCCATTCAACCACCCATGCAACCATCCACACAACCACCCATGCAACCATCCACACAACCATCCATTCAACCATCCACACAACCACCCATGCAACCACCCATTCAACCACCCATGCAACCACCCATGCAACCATCCATTCAACCACCCATGCAACCATCCACACAACCATCCACACAACAACCCATTCAACCACCCATGCAACCATCCACACAACAACCCATTCAACCACCCATGCAACCATCCACACAACCACCCATACAACAACCCATTCAACCACCCATGCAACCATCCACACAACCACCCATGCAACCATCCACGCAACCACCAATACAACCATCCACACAACCACCCATGCAACCATCCACGCAACCACCCATGCAACCATCCACGCAACCACCAATACAACCATCCACACAACCACCCATGCAACCATCCACACAACCACCCATGCAACCATCCACGCAACCACCAATACAACCATCCACACAACCACCCATACAACCATCCACGCAACCACCAATACAATCATCCACGCAACCAGCCATACAATCATCCATACATCCACACATACAATCATCCGTACAACCACACATACAATCATCCATACAACCACACATACAATCATCCATACAACCACACATACAATCATCCATACAACCACCAGGTGTTCCAGGATCCAGTTCACGGGCCTATAGAACTCATTCCAGTGTGCACCAAAATAATTGACACACCATACTTTCAACGATTGCGGTGTGGTGTGGTGTGGTGTAATGTGGTGTGGTGTAGTGTGGTGTGGTGTGGTGGGGTGTAGCGTGGCGTGTAGCGTGGAGTGGTGTGATGTGGTGGAGTGGGGTGTAGTGTGGTGTAATGTGATGTAGTGGTGTGTGGTGATGTGTGGTGGTTTGTGGTGGTGTGTGGTATAATTTGGTGTGGTATGGTGTGGTGTGGTGTGGTGTGGTGTGGTGTGGTGTGGTGTGGTGTTGTGTGGTGGGGTGTTGTGGGGTGTGGTGTGGTGTGGTGTGGTGTGGTGTTGTGTGGTGGGGTGTGGTGTGGTGTGGTGTGGTGAACTAATAGGGTTGATGTCCGCTATAGTGTTTATTATGGTACTTCTGTTTCACCATCACCACAGCTTCATCAAGCCACCACCACCACCACCACCACGGTTTCATCAAGCCACCACCACCACCACCACGGTTTCATCAAGCCACCACCACCACCACCACCACGGTTTCATCAAGCCACCACCACCACCACCACCACAGCTTCATCAAGCCACCACCACCACCACCACCACCACATCTTCATCAAGCCACCACCACCACAGCTTCATCAAGCCACCACCACCACAGCTTCATCAAGCAACTAGGACCCACTTCATTTGTGTATCCAGGAGCTGTCCACACTCGCTTCGAGCACTCCATAGGGTATGTGAATATGCACGCGCACACACACACACACACACACACACACACACACACACACACACACACACACACACACACACGGACACAGGACGTGCTACTTGGCAGCGACGATGGTGAGAGGGTTAATGGGGCGACAGAAGGAGTTGAACATCAGCCAGGATGACCTCAAGTGCGTCTCTGTGGCCGCTCTATGCCACGACCTGGGTGTGTGTGTGTGTGTGTGTGTGTGTGTGTGTGTGTGTGTGTGTGTGTGTGTGTGTGTGTGTGTGTGTGTGTGTGTGTGTGTGTGTGTGTGTGTGTGTGTGTGTGTGTGTGTGTGTGTGTGTGTGTGTGTGTGTGTTTGTGTATGTGTGTGTGCGTGTTATGTAGCGTGGTATGGAGTTGTGGTTGTGGTAAGATAATGATAGTCTATTTTGTCGATGCATGCGTGAATGCAAGGGCTGATGCATGCGTGAATGCAAGAGCTGATGTATGCGTGAATGCAGGGGCTGATGCATGCGTGAATGCAAGGAATGATGCATGCGTGAATGCAAGGAATGATGCATGCGTGAGTGACAAGGGCTGATGCATGCGTGAGTGACAAGGGCTGATGCATGCGTGAGTGACAAGGGCTGATGCATGCGTGAATGCAAAGAATGATGCATACGTAAATGCAAAGAATGATGCATGCATGCACCAGGCCATGGCCCCTTCTCACACCTCTTCGATCGTTCCTTCCTTCCTTCCTTCCATCCTGGCTGGAAGGTTGCCCTTCCCCTTATCCATACTGTGTCATCCATCCAACCACTCATCCATACTGTGTCATCCATCCAACCACTCATCCATACTGTGTCATCCATCCAACCACTCATCCATACTGTGTCATCCATCCAACCACTCATCCATACTGTGTCATCCATCCAACCACTCATCCATACTGTGTCATCCATCCAACCACTCATCCATACTGTGTCATTCATCCATCCAATCATCCATACTGTGTCATCCATCCATCCACTCATCCATACTGTGCCATCCATCCATCCACTCATCCATACTGTGTCATCCATCATCCACTCATTCATACTGTGTCATCCATCCATCCACTCATCCATACTGTGTCATCCATCCAACCACTCATCCATACTGTGTCATCCATCCAACCACTCATCCATACTGTGTCATCCATCCAACCACTCATCCATACTGTGTCATTCATCCATCCAATCATCCATACTGTGTCATCCATCCATCCACTCATCCATACTGTGCCATCCATCCATCCACTCATCCATACTGTGTCATCCATCATCCACTCATTCATACTGTGTCATCCATCCATCCACTCATCCATACTGTGTCATCCATCCAACCACTCATCCATACTGTGTCATCCATCCAACCACTCATCCATACTGTGTCATTCATCCATCCAATCATCCATACTGTGTCATCCATCCATCCACTCATCCATACTGTGCCATCCATCCATCCACTCATCCATACTGTGTCATCCATCATCCACTCATTCATACTGTGTCATCCATCCATCCACTCATCCATACTGTGTCATCCATCCATCCACTCATCCATACTGTGTCATCCATCCATCCACTCATCCATACTATGTCATCCATCCAACCACTCATCTATTCATCTAAACATTTACTCATTTAACCATTTTTCCACTCATTCACCCATCCCTTCATCCATCCATTCATCCACCCATCCATCTATCATCCATCCATTCATTCAAACATCCACCCACCACCACCACCACCAGCACGAGCAGGCATCGATCATGATGCTGGAGCATATGAGGGGGGAAGAGGAGGGAGTGAGGGAGTTTTTGAGTGATCAAGACATGGACTTCATCCGGGAACTTATTCTCCCTACCCCCTCCTGCAAGGTGCTGAAGCCGTCTGCGGGAGGCTTTGAGCTCTACCTCCTTTATCTTCATCATCTTCCTCCTCCTCCTTCTTCCACTCCATCTTCACCTTCCTCCTCCTCCTCTTCTCATTCCATCTTCATCCTCTTCCTCCTCCTCCTCTTCTCATTCCATCTTCATCCTCTTCCTCCTCCTCCTCTTCTCACTCCATCTTCATCCTCCTCCTCTTCCTCCTCCTTCTCTTCTCACTCCATCTTCATCCTCCTCCTTTTCCTTTTCCTTCAACTTCACCTTCTTACTCATCCTCCTCCTCCTCCTCTTCCTTCAACTTCATCTTCTTCTTCATCCTCCTCCTCCTTCCACTAACAGGCTCGAGGCTCGGACAAACAGTTCCTCTATGAAGTACTTATTTTTTTTAGACCACCACCACCATCACCACCACCACCACCACCACCACCACCACCACCACCACTACTCCACCACCACCACCATCACGACTCCACCACCATTACTCTACCACCACTACTCCACCACCACCACCACCAACACCACCACCATTACCACCATCACCACCACCACCACTACTCCACCACCACCACCACCACCACCACCACCATCATCATCACCACCACCACTACCTCACCACCACCACCACCACCACCACCATCATCATCACCACCACCACTACCTCACCACCACCACCACCACCACCACCACCATCATCACCACCACCACCATCATCATCACCACCACCACCACCACCACTCCCACTGCACCCACAAAACATCAAAGGTACACACAACTTCCATACAAAAATGTTTGGCCCACAGCGGTTAGCGTTTGTGAATCACTAGTCCAAGCCGCAGGCACCCGCACCAAACCGACCATTGCGACTTTGTGACTTTTAACATTTACGGCGCCTTCCATGACAAACT
>OX387259.1:32500-37500 GCA_947562095.1 Branchellion lobata | reverse complement strand
GCCGAAGAGGAGGATTAAGAAAAAGATGAAGAGAAGGATGAAGAGGAAGATGAAGAGGAGAATGAAGAGGAGGATGAAGAGGAGGATGAAGAGGAGGATGAAGAGAAGGATGAAGAGGAAGATGGAGAGGAGAATGAAGAGGAGGATGAAGAGGAGGATGAAGAGGAGGATGAAGAGGAGGATGAAGAGGAGGATGAAGAGGAGGATGAAGAGGAGGATGTTGCAAATGAAAAGTTGCAACAATTCATTTGTTGAAGTAGTTAAGGCTGTTGAGTTGTTGAAGTAGTTAAGGCTGTTGAGTTGTTTTTATGTTGCCAGTGAGTCACTGCAGTTCCCATTCAGTTATTTAATTAATTATTCTTCGACTTTCAACTCTTTTTTTCGACTCTTGTATTGATACAATGAATAAAGAAGGCATCAAAGATTGTTGAGTTTTAGATGTTGGTATGTTGTTGTTGTTGAGGTTTAGGTGTTGATATGTTGTTGTTGTTGAGGTTTAGGTGTTGATATGTTGTTGTTTATTTTAACTAAAGCACGTGAGGAAGGTTTTCAGGTACGTTACAGCTGGCTGTGGAAGCCGTCCAAGTGTTGGTTTACAAGTTCACAAAGGTATATCTTGTCGACCAATCACCGTTTTTCTGGCCTCCGGGTCACCGAAGCTCGGTAGCTTGAGGGAGAGTGGATCTGGCTTGGCTTCTGCGTTCGCCAGTTTATTGGTTGTAGTGTCGAGGGACCCAGACGATGTGCAATTTTTTTGAGCGGGTGATTCTGGGACGGACTGTTGGAGAGTGACCACGCCCAAGTATCTTTAGTGTGGATTGCCTGTGGCTTCGACTAGTGATTTTCAATCACAGACAATAACCACGCTGTGTCAGTCATCTTGAAGCAGCTCCTAGTGCTGTCGTTTGCTGACTAGGCACTGCTGCATGTGCCTGTTGCATCGTGCCAGCAGTGGAAGACTTCTTGGTTTCCGGCTATAAGCTTGCTTAGTTGTTGTTGCCTTTTTGAAAAAGTATACTAAAGTAAGTTTTTTCCATAGAATTTTAGTTAATTTATTGAAGCAACTGCACACGGGAAATCTTATAAAGATAAAAAAAGGGTTTAGGGTTAAGTCACCATCCAAAAAAATTGCAGAGTACATGAAAGAAAGGTTTGAAATCAAATCAAGGAAGTAGGCACGAGTTATTTAGGCTGCACAAAATGTTACAAAGAATGGGAAACTCCAAGTATGGAAAGAGTCAAATTAAGCAAAACTGTAATGTTACAAGAAGTCAAAGCTGTCCACGGTTAGTCGAATAGTTGGTTGATATTACTTGGTTGAAGTTATTCTTCACTTTGACTCCATACTCATTCCTCTTCTTTGTTCGCCCTTATTTTTCGTAAAATTATCAATATTTTCAATTTGTCTGGCCTGTGGCATAATGGTTAGTTTTTAAAGCTGTAAAGCCTAAACGGCTGAACCCAGCTTTGAGTTTCGAAAGCGGCAACTTAAAAAACAGATTCCGTGGTAGGTAGCTTAGATTCATAGTAACACGCCTTCGAACATAATGCTTGAGGACGTTCTGAGAGTTTAATGATTAAATTAAGAGAGTATTTCAATGGCAGTGCTTTGAGTGGATTAAAAAAGATCAGACAACTCTGCTCTCATATTTCTTAGGTTCATTGTAACGTTCGGCATGCTTTGAAGCATCTTTAGCGTGTCCGAGGTTGATTGAAACTCTATGCTGCTATCAGTGCAGTTTTGGTTAATTTGACGAAATAATGTTCAAGTTATTCTGTGAATATAAATCATAATTGAAACCCACCTTTAAGACGCATTAGCTTGTTATACAGTCTATTTTCTATAACGGACAGCGACAGTCCTTATGTCATTCAGTTATTATTAACTTCAATTTTTTCTTATTTCGATTGTTTGCCATGTTCTGTAACCTTTCAAGCGTTTGTGTGGATTTGAGTTGAAAAAGACTGAATTTTTTGTTAATTCGTAGCATTTGGTGTAGCGTTGATAACACGTAAGGTTTTATTGAGGCCCAGAAGCCACTGCTGCGAGAGGAAATTGTCAGTGACACAGCGACAACACATGAAGGGACTTTATGAGGGAAGATTATAAAAGAATGAAAGTGACGACATATTAGCAGTGAAAGTAGTAGTAGTAGTAGTAGTAGTAGTAGTAGTAGTGGTAGTAGTGGTAGTAGTAGTAGTCTTGGTAGTGGTAGTAGTAGTAGTCTTGGTAGTGGCAGTAGAAGGAAGGAATAGGATGAGTAGTAGTAGTAGTAGTAGTCTTGGTAGTAGTAGTAGAAGGAAGGAATAGGATGAGTAGTAGTGGAAACTGTGGAAAGAGAGAAGATGAAGAGGTGAAAAAGAGGAGAAGATAAAGAGGAAAAGAGGAAGAAAAGAAGAAGGGAAAAAGTGGAAAAAAAGAGAAAACGAAAGAGAGGAGAAAGAAAAGAGAAAGAGAAAGAGAAAAAGAAGAAGAGAGGAAGAAGAGGAAGAGGAGAGAAGGAAAAAGAGAAGGAAGAGGAGGAAGAAGAAGAAGAAGAAGAAGAAGAAGAAGAAGAAGAAGAAGAAAAAGAAGAAGAAGAAGAAGAAGAAGAAGAAGAAGAAGAAGAAGAAGAAGAAGAAGAAGAGTTTGAAGAGGAAGGAGTAGAGAAAGAGGTTGAAGAGGAGCTAAAAGAAGAGGAGAGCGAATCATGTACTCAATGCAAATCTCTTTGCTCTCTTCGCCTTCATCACCTCCATTGACTCCTGCGGGAGAGCACTCACTTTGACGTCAACATAAACATTGCTGACACCATGTGACGTCAATAACATGTGTGAGACAAAAAGTGAGAGGAATGAAAGACAGACACAAAGACAGGAACAGACACAAAGACGGGGACAGACACAGACCGAGACAGACACAAAGATGGGGACAGACACAAAGACAGAGACAGACACAAAGATGGGGACAGACACAAAGACAGAGACAGACACAAAGATGGGGACAGACACAAAGACAGAGACAGACACAAAGACAGGGACAAACACAAAGACCTTGTTGCTGGACGAGACGACGCTTCCAAACCTCTTCTTCCTGGCCTCAAGAGCCTCCCCGGAAGAGGAGGAGTTCTTGAACCTCTCAGCCCGCTTCTGAAGCACCTCTGAGTCCTGCTGGCCAGTCATTGGAGGGTCGTCAGGTTATTATAGGAAATATGGAAAGAAGGGAGGAAGGAAGGAACACTTACTGACGCAACCCCCTTGCAAGCTGATATGCCAAAACGTTTTTGTCTCTCTGCACGCTTCTGTGTTCGTTTGTGTGTGTGTGTGTGTGTGTGTGTGTGTGTGTGTGTGTGTATTTGTGTGTATGTGTGGGTGTGTGTGTGGGTATGTTTTAAAGGCATGAGCACCTGGTTCAAAAGGTCCTCTGAGGTAAGAGGTGCTTTGATGAGTATGAATGGTTTCTTGCTTTTTTCTTCCTCCTTCGAGCCCTCCACCACTCCATTCTTCTTTGCTTTATCAGCACTCTTTGGCACTCCAGTGCTGGCATCCTCTTCACCTGCCTCTTTCAACAACGCCTCTTCCTCCTCCTTCACACCCTCAATACCTCCCACTGCACCCTGTGGAAGAGTCCTCAAGCTCATGATCAACTATATATTATGAAAACTTTTCAAACAGGTCCATCCATTAGTTAATGTGACTCTCATCAATTTGCTGTGACATCTTTCCTTCAAAAAGGCATCGCAAGCCTCTTCACAAACACTAAATATGGCACACATCACAAATGTGCAGCCCTTGCCACTATGACACACATCACATTTCACACACTGTTAACACATGACATACATCACATTTCACACACAGTTAACACATGACACACGTCACATTTCACATATAGCAAAAACCTGACACACATCACACACCACACACAGCAAAGACATGACCAACATCACACATATCACGTACATGCAGCACAGCATCGTCATCTTCGTGTTGGTTCAGTCTGCCAAGCAACTCAGCCTTGCTGCCAGTGCCCGGGAAACCCCTCTCTTTGCACAAGCGCTTCAAATCTGCTACCTGCGGGTTACATATTTTTAATCATTTGCGGAAAAATTATTATTATATGTAAAACCTTCATGCTGAAAGTCAAAGCTCTTAAGGTAATTCGCTAAACATCATTGAAGAAAACATTTTTTCAATAAATTTTGTTGAAAGCTCATACTACAGATGATATGAATCACAATATGTATTGAAAAATTTAATTGTTAATATTTTATTTAAAATATAAAAAAATAGTAATAGGTGGTCAAGAAAATGAAAATGTTCAATAAACGATTTAATAGGATAATATAAAATTCTTTAACGTAAGATTTTATTTTTTAAAAATGAAAAAAAAGTTATACTTTTAATTTTGTTAAATCAATTTCTTGCGACATTTTGATACACGGAACGCACAGGAGAACAGAACGAATTTAAAATAGCGACAATTAAACAAAAACTTGAAATTTTTGACCATAGAAAAGCAATAGCTAATTATAAAAACGTTATAAAAAGTAGCTTTTATTTTTGTTTAGATATTTCAATATTCACTGTAAATTTCAAAATCATTGAAAATTATTTTTTCAATATAAAATATCAAAACAAACTACCATTCAGAAATTGCTTTCAAACTTTTGTAAGACGCTTTCTTCTTTCATAGTTATTATAAAATTAACTCCAGACAAACGTTGGAATGTTACAGAACACAGCAAACAATTTAAATGAAAAGAACAATGACTAGTTATCATAAGAACTGTCCGTTTAAAGAAATCAAAGCTGACTAAAGAATCAAACTAATGAATAATCTTATCTAATATAATAAAAACATTGTTTTTTTTCTAATATAATGAAGACATTGTAATGCGTCCTTTAGCACTATGTCCAAGAGCGGAACCCACGAAATGAACAAATGGCGAAAGAAAAAGTTGAAAATTTTTTAAACTCAATGAAATATTAATTTAAAAAAATAAATCAATAAAAAAAAA
>OX387259.1:20000-27500 GCA_947562095.1 Branchellion lobata | reverse complement strand
ATTCACTCTGTGAGTGCTTCTCGTTGTCTCCCACCATCCACACAACCACACATACAACCACTCATGCATACACACATACAACCAGCCACACAACCACACATACATCCAGCCACACAACCACACATACATCCAGCCACACAACTACACATACAACTAGCCACACAACCAAAAATACATCCAGCCACACAACCACAAATACAACCAGCCACACAACCACACATACAACCAGCCACACAACCACACATACAACCAGCCACACAACCACACATACAACCAGCCACACAACCACACATACAACCAGCCACACAACCACACATACAACCAGCCACACAACCACAAATACAACCAGCCACACAACCACACGTACAGCCAGCCACACAACCACACATACAACCAGCCACACAACCACACGTACAGCCAGCCACACAACCACACATACAACCAGCCACACAACCACACATACAACCAGCCACACAACCACAAATACAACCAGCCACACAACCACACGTACAGCCAGCCACACAACCACACATACAACCAGCCACACAACCACACATACAACCAGCCACACAACCACACACACAGCCAGCCACACAACCACACGTACAGCCAGCCACACAACCACACATACAACCACTGCAGAGCCACCAAGCCGATCGACTGCTACATCTTCCACGACGTGGACATGCTGCCTCTGGAGCCTTTCAGCAATTTCTACGTGTGTGTCGACATGCCCCGTCACGTGGGGGCCTTCCAGGCAGACCAGAACTTCCAGTCAGTCCCTCATCCATCCATCCATCCATCCATCCGTCCTTCCATCCATCTTACCATCCCTCTATCCCTTATCCATCCATCCTTCCATCTCTCATCCATCCATCTTTCCATCCCTCCATTCATCCATCCATACCTCCATCTATCCATCCATCCCTCCGTTCATCCATCCATCTATCTATCCTTCCGTCCATCCATCCATCCCTCCATACATCCATCCACACCACTGCACCATACCATTTCACCACACCACCATACACCGCACCACCACACCACACTATACACTGCACTACACCACTACACCACCAGCACACCATCACCACCACTACCACACCACCACTACACTGCACAGACTCATATATGATGGCATCTTTGGAGGAGCCACTGCTTTCAAGGCGCACCACTTCGAAACTCTCAACGGCTTCTCCAACACCTTCTGGGGGTGGGGCGGTGAAGACGACGATATGTTGTTGAGGTGTTGTGGTGGTGCGTTGTGGTGGTATGGTGTGGTAGTATGGTGTGGTGGTATGGTGTGGTGGTATGGTGTGGTGGTATGGTTTGGTGGTATGGTGTGGTGGTATGGTCTGGTGGTGTGTTGTGGTGGTATGGTGTGGTGGCGTGTTGTGATGGTGTAGTGTGGTTGTTTGTTGTGGTGGTATGGTATGGTGGTTTGTTGTGGTGGTGTGTTGTGGTGCTACGGTGTGGTGGTGTGAAACAACAGCAGCAACAACAACAACACCACCACAGAGTCAAGGCCTGCAACATGAGCGTCAATCGCTTCCCCAGGTCGGTGGCCCGCTACCGCATGGTCTCTCACTCTGCCGACCGAGGCAACCCTGGCAGCACCACCAAGTCAGTGCTGCATGTAGTGCAACCACAACACAACAACAACAACGTCACAACACAACAACATCAACAACAACAACATCTCAACAACAACACAACAACAACACCACAACGTCAACAACATCACAACGTCAACAAAACCACAACAGCAACAACAAAACAACTTAATCCTAATGCTAACAGCAACAACAACAATAGCACCACCGCTGACAGGTCTAGAGCTTTTGACTACGACCGCCACAAGTACCAGCGCGAAGGCCTCAACAGCGTACGCTACCAGCTGCTGCGGTGGAGGCAAGAGGCGCGAGGAAGCAGGCTCTTAGTGAGGGTGCCTCCTTCTCCAGCCCACTACAGCACCTACGACCGCGCCGTGTGGTTCAACGACGCTCTGCAATCAGACATGCATGCATTCCTTCTCCTCCTCTTTCTCGCCTCCGTCCTCCTCCTCCTCTTCCTTCAGAAAATCTGTTCTCTCTGACTCTTTTTCTCTGTCATCGCTTGTGGTCGCTAGTGTGTGAAACTATGTCTTGATGTGTATGTCGATGTATGTGTAGATGTATGTGTAGATGTATGTGTGGATGTATGTGTAGATCTATGTGTAGATGTATTTTTGCATGTATGTGTAGATGTATTTGTAGATGTATTAGTGGATGTATTTGTAGACGTTTTTGTGGATGTATTAGTGGGTGTATTTGTGGATGTATGTGTAGATGTCTTTGTGGATGTATGTGTAGATATATTTGTAGATGTATGTATAGATGTATGTGTAGATGTATGTGTAGATGTCTTTGTGGATGTGTTTATAGATGTATTTGTGGATGTATTTGTAGATGTATGTGTGGATGTATGTGTAGATCTATGTGTAGATGTATTTTTGGATGTATGTGTAGATGTATTTGTAGATGTATTTGTGGATGTATCTGTAAGTGTATTTGTGGATGTATGTGTAGATGTATTTGTGGATGTATGTGTCAATGTTTAGGTGGATGCATGTGTAGATCCTCGTATGAATATGGGTGTGAATATGTGTTGGATGTTTGTATGGATGTATGTGTGGATGCATGCGTGGATGTGTGTAAAGAAATGTGTGCGGATATTTTTTGAAAGAATGGTATCGTTAGAGGTTTTGCCACTGCTACAAGCTGTATGCGCGAACATACACACGAATACACTCACACGTACAAAAAGAGATAAACAAACATTTATAAACACATGAAAACACTCACATAAACAAACATTAACACAAACTTAAGCTCACAGGTTCACTAAAGTATGTAAACATTTTCACACACATCTTCACAAAGCGGCCACTCACATCCTCACAAAGCAGCCACACACACACACACACACACACACACACACACACACACACACACACACACACACACACACACACACACACACACACACACACAAACAAACACACACACACACACACACACACATACACAGATAAAAACACAAACGAACACACATACTCACACGCATACACAGACAGATAAACACAGAAGTATATTTTTAATCATGTAAACCTAACCCTAAGTCTGATTGAATTTACCTTATTCGAATTTCCATTTCCACTTTTTCTTCCACTCTTCCTTCTACTTGTCCTTCCACTTGTCCTTCTATTTGTCCTTCTACTTGTCTTTCTACTTGTCCTTCTACTTGTCCTTCCACTTGTCCTTCCACTTGTCTTTCCACTTGTCCTTCTACTTGTCCTTCCACTTGTCCTTCCACTTGTCTTTCTACTTGTCCTTCCACTTGTCCTTCTACTTGTCCTTCTACTTGTCCTTCCACTTGTCCTTCCACTTGTCTTTCTACATGTCCTTCCACTTGTCCTTCTACTTGTCCTTCCACTTGTCCTTCTACTTGTCCTTCCACTTGTTCTTCTTCTTGTCCTTCCACTTGTCCTTCTACTTGTCCTTCCACTTGTCCTTCTACTTGTCCTTCCACTTGTCTTTCTACATGTTCTTATACTTGTCTTTCTACTTGTTCTTCCACTTGTCCTTCTACTTGTCCTTCCACTTGTCCTTCTACTTGTCCTTCCACTTGTTCTTCTTCTTGTCCTTCCACTTGTCCTTCTACTTGTCCTTCCACTTGTCCTTCTACTTGTCCTTCCACTTGTCTTTTTACATGTTCTTATACTTGTCTTTCTACTTGTTCTTCTTGTTCTTTCTACTTGTTCTTCCACTCGTTTTTTTAATTCAATTGTATGCCGCACCAGAGCACCTTCACTCCCGCTATTGCTTGCTTGACTTAGGAAGCAACATTTAAATCTATTATGTCCGGTCCAGTCAATCAAGTCTATTATGTCCGGTCCAGTCAATCAAGTCTATTATGTCCGGTCCAGTCAATCAAGTCTATTATGTCCGGTCCAGTCAATCAAGTCTATTATGTCCGGTCCAGTCAATCAAGTCTATTATGTCCGGTCCAGTCAATCAAGTCTATTATGTCCGATCCAGTCAATTAAGTGTGATTAAGAACGATTACCGAAGGGTTATTTAATTTTGGAATTTTTTGACAATAAATGCATTTAAAAGATTCAGTCGAAGGCATTTGAATTAATGGCAGTACTCTTGCATTTCCTGCAAACGCTTCTGCTGTAAGATCTCACAATTGATGTCACCTCATTTTCCTCCTCAACCACCATGCAACCATTAAAGGGGTGAAGAAGAGGATTGAGGTGAAATTCAAAAAAAGCAAAAAACGCATTGCATTCATGAAATAAGGTATTGACCACTAACTTGCTGAATAATTCAATGAATTGTAACTAAATTTTCCGTTAATTTATTAATAAGAAAATAATATTCCAAATTTTTTTCAAGCCTTGCTTTTCTCAAACCTGAACATTTGTATGTAATCACTAAGACAATATAATTAACTGAAAATGTTTTAATTAGTTACCTAAATATTTGTGTAACTAAGTCACTTTTTCAAATAATTTGTAACGCTTTTGCTTTTATTTTAAACGTTTTCAAATGGGTTCTTGAAATAAATTACTTCATAATAGTTCCATAGTATCAAAATCCACGCATTTTTATTCAGTGAGTTTACAACAAGAACGTCTGTCTAATGCATGGAGGTTATATCAATTCTACAAATATTTGAAAAGTGAATTGTTGATTATAAATATATTATGGAAACGTCGATGGCTCAGAGAGAAGATTAGAAAAATGGTCACTGGCGGTCAATGCACCACTACAAAAGCGGTTTAATACCGTCTACCTCAATTTGTTCATCATCGCATTTCATCGGTTTTCGAAAAAAAAAAATATTTTGAAAAAAAATGCATAACCCGAGAAATCCAACACATACAGAGAAAATAAATGAGAGCGAATCCAACCCTAAACCTCACAGAGAACTTAAAACAAAGCAAAGGTACCTGTTTGACAATTTTTTAGTACTTGAAAAAAATTAAAAATATATTTTATAAAAAATTTTATAAAAAATACCATGTACTTTTTCGAAAATATTATTTAAATTTTGAATGTGTATTTTGATATCCAATGTTCTATTTAAATTGAAAAAAAAGCGGGAGGAACTAAAAAGTAATTCCGACTTCTATTTGTGCTTTCCTCAAATGATTTGATCGAATATAAATATTTTTGTTTTCTGCAATTCAACTCGGGTGAAATAACCGTTTTTAAAGAAAAATGGAGACTTTACAAAAGTTGAGCGGTTCCAACAACAAATATCACAAAAATATGATGCGCATATTTTCCAAAGTAAGGGGTTGAGGTGTTTTTTTTATAATTTTGGAACATTAAAAAACATTAAATTATTCAATAATCATCTAATCAGAGAATGTATAACGCTGAAGCACTCCTCAAGAGCGCTCTGCCACGAACTGTAAACAACAAAGCTTGAAGAGATTTTCAAAAACAGAGTATAAAATTAATTGGGGGAAAGAGGGTTCCACAGTAGGAAAGTGCAGATTTAGGAAAGTGTGGTTAGAGGGTACTCTAAAAAATGAGAATAAGTAGAAGATCTGAGTTTCCTATGAGGAGGTAACCTAAATCAACCAGTGACTGGGAAGAAATGTAAATGTAAAAATTTGAAGTTTTCTTTTTGAAACCACCTTCAAATGGTGAAATAAACAACTCCCTAGTATGAACGTCTGTCTAAAGATGGTGGTGAGAAAAATCAAATTGAAATGTCTGACTTGAGTATCCGTGGAAGCGACTTAGGTTGGTGGTGGTGGGGTGTGCTTGTATGGTGGTAATATTTCATAATTCATTTCAAAATAGTAACTGAAACAACAACAACAATAATAATAATACTTCCCAAACACAGCAGGGTGGGTGCAGCGAGAAGAGCAAGTGTTTGGAAGGTCTACCATCTTCTCCGACCAGCCTGAACCAGGTGATAATGCTTCAGAATAATAATAATAATAATAATAATAATAATAATGATATTATTATTATTATAAATAAATCACCATCTTCATCCCCCTCATCACCATCACAGACATGAGCGAGATCAAGACGGAGGTTGGGGAGGCTGATGTCTCCAAGTTCAAACACCTTCTCAACACAGGTTCATGCCTCTTCCTACTTCCTCCTCCTCTTCTTCCTCTTCCTCCTTCCTTTTCTTCTTCTCCCTCTCCCTCCTCTTCTTCCTACTTCCTCCTCCTCTTCTTCCTCTTCCTCCTTCCTTTTCTTCTTCTCCCTCTCCCTCCTCCTCTTCTTCCTACTTCCTCCTCCTCTTCTTCCTCTTCCTCCTTCCTTTTTTTCTTCTCCCTCTCCCTCCTCCTCTTCTTCCTCTTCCTCCTTCCTCCTCTTCTTCCTCTTCCTCCTTCCTTTTCTTTTTCCTCCTTTCTTCTCTTCTTTGTTTTCATTCTTATTTTTACTATTATAGTTATATCCTTTCTTCCTTATTTTATTTATTATTACTCTTAATGTTTTATTATTTTTTTGTATTTTTTATCAATCAATGTAACTCTTATTTTCTTTAAAAACATAATAATAATAATAATAATAATAATAATAATAATAATAATAATAATGACAATAATAATAATCATCATCATCACCACCCTCTCACAGTCGTCATCATAGACTATGATGAAGAGATTGATGCTGAAAGTATATCGTCAGTAACTGATAAAGAAGAAGAAGAAGAAGAAGAAGAAGAAGAAGAAGAAGAAGAAGAAGAAGAAGAAGAAGAAGAAGAAGAAGAAGAAGAAGAAGAAGAAGAAGAAGAAGAAGAAGGAAGAGATGATGATGACGATGATGATGACGATGAAGGAGGGGGAGAAAAAAAAAATGGAGGAGGAGAGAAATATGAAGACGAAAAGGAGGAAGAAGACGAGAATTGTTATGATTATAATCCTATCTCTGAGGATTACATCGCCACCTTCTCTGACGTCAAAAAAAATAAACATGATTATGATAATAATAATAATAATAATAATAATAATAATAATAATAATAATAATAATAATAATAATAATAATATTAATAGCCGAAATATCAGTTATGCTGATGTCTTTGAAGTTAATAAAAGTATAAAAAATGATAATAATACTGACACTGGAATTAACAACAGTAGTAATTATATAAATAATGACAGATATTATTATATAAATAACAATAAAAATAATAAAAATAATAATAGTAGTAATAATTATAATGATAAAGGTCACCACCACTCCACCACACCCCACCACCACTCCACCACACCTCACCATCACTTCACCACATCTCACCACCACTCCACCACACTTCACCATCATCCCACCACACCCCACCACCACTCCACCACACCTCACTACCACTCCACCACACCTCACTACCACCCCACTACACCTCACTACCACCCCACTACACCACACCACAAAACTGCCAAAAGCTCACCATCATCATCGTTAAAACTGCCATCATC
>OX387259.1:0-12500 GCA_947562095.1 Branchellion lobata | reverse complement strand
AACATTAATTTCCTCACTACTTTTTGTTACGGGAGTTCACATACGTTAATCGTACACTGATTACCACCATACAGGCGTGACAGCCTAACTTCACACGCAGGCCTGTGTTAGCCACAGAAGTCGGAACGAAGAAGCTTAGGTGTACGCATGCTTGTGTACGCCTTCTCAGAGAGCATATAACGGCTGGAGTGTGCGCTGAGATTCGTTCTCTTGAAAAAGTGCACAAGTGAAATGTAGTTGAGGTCGTACACGTTTAACCGAAATAAAGTTCGTGTTGGTGTTGCTTTTTAAGGCCGAAAAGTCGACAGGTTCGTCACAGTGAGGAGTGAAGACTGGAAGAAGAGGAGAAGGAAGCAGGAAATTAAGGTTGGTCACATTTTTGTTTTCCACTGCGTAGTTGAGTTGCATGCGACACCACGCGGAGTGAGTGCTTCGTCGGTTTGAAATCAAAAACGCCATAAAAACCTTTCAATTGCAGTGAAGGTTTTTGAAGCACCTTTCACACATGCGTGAAGTCACGTGGAACTCAAGTACACACGAGAACACCTGATACGAGCAGAAGGTGTGTGGAATTTATATGTTTCTATTCTTTTGAGGTGTTGTTGAGGTGTTGTTGAAGTGTTGTTAAGGTGTTGTTGAAGTGTTGTTGAGATGTTGTTGAGGTGTTGTTGAGATGTTGTTGAAGTGTTGTTGAGGTGTTGTTGAGATGTTGTTGAGATGTTGTTGAGATGTTGTTGAGGTGTTGTTGAGGAGTTGTTGAGGTGTTGCTGAAGTGTTGAGGTGTTGTCGAGGTTTTGAAGTGTTTAGGTGTCGATATGTTGTTGAGATGTTGAAATGTTGAGGTGTTGAGATGTTGAGGTGTAGTTGAGGTTATAAGAAGTTTGACTGAATTAAAGTTCTTGTTGTTATGAAAATTCGACAGGTTCGTGGCAGGGATGAGTGAAGACATATAGGACATATAGAAACATATAGGACAGAAGAGAAGAGCAGGAAGGTTGGTCACTATTTTTTGTCACTAAAATCGTTATTAAGTTGCATGCGACACCACTTAGTGTATTTGGTGTGTATCGAGTGTTTCTAGGATCATTTTGTATGCATTGAGAGTCTCATGCACGCTTCATTGAGTATTAATTTCTTTACGCTGAAACGTTTCTTGTTTGAATTAAAAGTCACCAACTTTTATGTTTCAAGTTTTTGATGCAACCTCATGTATGTATTAAGGGTTTTTTGTCCATCAAGTGATTCAGACACTTGTAAGTTTCCCTTCAAACACTTTTTGTGCGTGTTTCACGTTATTTGGTGAGTATTTGAAGCACATTTCTCACAGCTTCGCGTATCTTTCGCATGTGTCAGGCACTCATTTTGGAAATTTCTGGCTAACGCAGGCTTGCGCGAGAAGTTGGGCTGTCACTCTTGTATGGTGGTGATTAATGTACAAAGAAGGCATGAACTTTCGAAAAGCAATCGAAAAAACGAATGTTGAAAAAATGGAATGGAAAGCATTGAATGACAAGGCGATTTTAAAATAAATAATCTTAAAATCACACACACACTTGAAGGTTGATGCTGTTCCGTATGTTTTGTGAACCATGCCTCGTCTGAAAATGCTCCTTCGCTGCACCCCTGTTTTTATTATTTGAATATAATAATGCAGTAGTAAGACGGGAGAGGCTTGTATGGAAGTGTCAGCCGTTATATCATAATTAACTAACCAGTCTATTGGTTATGTTGTTCTTGCCTGCTTTAGAAATCAAATCCTTTTTTACAGTAATTAGTTATATTAGCAAATATTTTGCTGAATTTAGATTGAATTTATAAATTTTAAACATATTCAGCTGAAATTAAAACAACTAAAAAATTTCACTGTTTTTATAATTTGATACAATTTCAATTTAATACCATATCATTGTTATAATCTGGTGAATCAAGAATACTTTGAATATCTACTCAACTTATTTCAAACGCTAGGTGGCAGGTTAATTACTCGTTTGCAATGAATTTGCGTCTTCAGAGAACAAAATAGATGAATCGAAAAACACTTTTAATGAAATAAAAAGGGCTAACAGCTATATTGAAACAATTTAAGTTATTTTATTATAATTTAATTCTAATGGACCATTCATTTTTATTTTTAAAAATAGGGTTAGGGTTAGGGTTAGGGTTAGGGTTAGGGTTAGGGTTAGGGTTAGGGTTAGGGTTAGGGTTAGGGTTAGGGTTAGGGTTAGGGTTAGGGTTAGGGTTAGGGTTAGGGTTAGGGTTAGGGTTAGGGTTAGGGTTAGGGTTAGGGTTAGGGTTAGGGTTAGGGTTAGGGTTAGGGTTAGGGTTAGGGTTAGGGTTAGGGTTAGGGTTAGGGTTAGGGTTAGGGTTAGGGTTAGGGTTAGGGTTAGGGTTAGGGTTAGGGTTAGGGTTAGGGTTAGGGTTAGGGTTAGGGTTAGGGTTAGGGTTAGGGTTAGGGTTAGGGTTAGGGTTAGGGTTAGGGTTAGGGTTAGGGTTAGGGTTAGGGTTAGGGTTAGGGTTAGGGTTAGGGTTAGGGTTAGGGTTAGGGTTAGGGTTAGGGTTAGGGTTAGGGTTAGGGTTAGGGTTAGGGTTAGGGTTAGGGTTAGGGTTAGGGTTAGGGTTAGGGTTAGGGTTAGGGTTAGGGTTAGGGTTAGGGTTAGGGTTAGGGTTAGGGTTAGGGTTAGGGTTAGGGTTAGGGTTAGGGTTAGGGTTAGGGTTAGGGTTAGGGTTAGGGTTAGGGTTAGGGTTAGGGTTAGGGTTAGGGTTAGGGTTAGGGTTAGGGTTAGGGTTAGGGTTAGGGTTAGGGTTAGGGTTAGGGTTAGGGTTAGGGTTAGGGTTAGGGTTAGGGTTAGGGTTAGGGTTAGGGTTAGGGTTAGGGTTAGGGTTAGGGTTAGGGTTAGGGTTAGGGTTAGGGTTAGGGTTAGGGTTAGGGTTAGGGTTAGGGTTAGGGTTAGGGTTAGGGTTAGGGTTAGGGTTAGGGTTAGGGTTAGGGTTAGGGTTAGGGTTAGGGTTAGGGTTAGGGTTAGGGTTAGGGTTAGGGTTAGGGTTAGGGTTAGGGTTAGGGTTAGGGTTAGGGTTAGGGTTAGGGTTAGGGTTAGGGTTAGGGTTAGGGTTAGGGTTAGGGTTAGGGTTAGGGTTAGGGTTAGGGTTAGGGTTAGGGTTAGGGTTAGGGTTAGGGTTAGGGTTAGGGTTAGGGTTAGGGTTAGGGTTAGGGTTAGGGTTAGGGTTAGGGTTAGGGTTAGGGTTAGGGTTAGGGTTAGGGTTAGGGTTAGGGTTAGGGTTAGGGTTAGGGTTAGGGTTAGGGTTAGGGTTAGGGTTAGGGTTAGGGTTAGGGTTAGGGTTAGGGTTAGGGTTAGGGTTAGGGTTAGGGTTAGGGTTAGGGTTAGGGTTAGGGTTAGGGTTAGGGTTAGGGTTAGGGTTAGGGTTAGGGTTAGGGTTAGGGTTAGGGTTAGGGTTAGGGTTAGGGTTAGGGTTAGGGTTAGGGTTAGGGTTAGGGTTAGGGTTAGGGTTAGGGTTAGGGTTAGGGTTAGGGTTAGGGTTAGGGTTAGGGTTAGGGTTAGGGTTAGGGTTAGGGTTAGGGTTAGGGTTAGGGTTAGGGTTAGGGTTAGGGTTAGGGTTAGGGTTAGGGTTAGGGTTAGGGTTAGGGTTAGGGTTAGGGTTAGGGTTAGGGTTAGGGTTAGGGTTAGGGTTAGGGTTAGGGTTAGGGTTAGGGTTAGGGTTAGGGTTAGGGTTAGGGTTAGGGTTAGGGTTAGGGTTAGGGTTAGGGTTAGGGTTAGGGTTAGGGTTAGGGTTAGGGTTAGGGTTAGGGTTAGGGTTAGGGTTAGGGTTAGGGTTAGGGTTAGGGTTAGGGTTAGGGTTAGGGTTAGGGTTAGGGTTAGGGTTAGGGTTAGGGTTAGGGTTAGGGTTAGGGTTAGGGTTAGGGTTAGGGTTAGGGTTAGGGTTAGGGTTAGGGTTAGGGTTAGGGTTAGGGTTAGGGTTAGGGTTAGGGTTAGGGTTAGGGTTAGGGTTAGGGTTAGGGTTAGGGTTAGGGTTAGGGTTAGGGTTAGGGTTAGGGTTAGGGTTAGGGTTAGGGTTAGGGTTAGGGTTAGGGTTAGGGTTAGGGTTAGGGTTAGGGTTAGGGTTAGGGTTAGGGTTAGGGTTAGGGTTAGGGTTAGGGTTAGGGTTAGGGTTAGGGTTAGGGTTAGGGTTAGGGTTAGGGTTAGGGTTAGGGTTAGGGTTAGGGTTAGGGTTAGGGTTAGGGTTAGGGTTAGGGTTAGGGTTAGGGTTAGGGTTAGGGTTAGGGTTAGGGTTAGGGTTAGGGTTAGGGTTAGGGTTAGGGTTAGGGTTAGGGTTAGGGTTAGGGTTAGGGTTAGGGTTAGGGTTAGGGTTAGGGTTAGGGTTAGGGTTAGGGTTAGGGTTAGGGTTAGGGTTAGGGTTAGGGTTAGGGTTAGGGTTAGGGTTAGGGTTAGGGTTAGGGTTAGGGTTAGGGTTAGGGTTAGGGTTAGGGTTAGGGTTAGGGTTAGGGTTAGGGTTAGGGTTAGGGTTAGGGTTAGGGTTAGGGTTAGGGTTAGGGTTAGGGTTAGGGTTAGGGTTAGGGTTAGGGTTAGGGTTAGGGTTAGGGTTAGGGTTAGGGTTAGGGTTAGGGTTAGGGTTAGGGTTAGGGTTAGGGTTAGGGTTAGGGTTAGGGTTAGGGTTAGGGTTAGGGTTAGGGTTAGGGTTAGGGTTAGGGTTAGGGTTAGGGTTAGGGTTAGGGTTAGGGTTAGGGTTAGGGTTAGGGTTAGGGTTAGGGTTAGGGTTAGGGTTAGGGTTAGGGTTAGGGTTAGGGTTAGGGTTAGGGTTAGGGTTAGGGTTAGGGTTAGGGTTAGGGTTAGGGTTAGGGTTAGGGTTAGGGTTAGGGTTAGGGTTAGGGTTAGGGTTAGGGTTAGGGTTAGGGTTAGGGTTAGGGTTAGGGTTAGGGTTAGGGTTAGGGTTAGGGTTAGGGTTAGGGTTAGGGTTAGGGTTAGGGTTAGGGTTAGGGTTAGGGTTAGGGTTAGGGTTAGGGTTAGGGTTAGGGTTAGGGTTAGGGTTAGGGTTAGGGTTAGGGTTAGGGTTAGGGTTAGGGTTAGGGTTAGGGTTAGGGTTAGGGTTAGGGTTAGGGTTAGGGTTAGGGTTAGGGTTAGGGTTAGGGTTAGGGTTAGGGTTAGGGTTAGGGTTAGGGTTAGGGTTAGGGTTAGGGTTAGGGTTAGGGTTAGGGTTAGGGTTAGGGTTAGGGTTAGGGTTAGGGTTAGGGTTAGGGTTAGGGTTAGGGTTAGGGTTAGGGTTAGGGTTAGGGTTAGGGTTAGGGTTAGGGTTAGGGTTAGGGTTAGGGTTAGGGTTAGGGTTAGGGTTAGGGTTAGGGTTAGGGTTAGGGTTAGGGTTAGGGTTAGGGTTAGGGTTAGGGTTAGGGTTAGGGTTAGGGTTAGGGTTAGGGTTAGGGTTAGGGTTAGGGTTAGGGTTAGGGTTAGGGTTAGGGTTAGGGTTAGGGTTAGGGTTAGGGTTAGGGTTAGGGTTAGGGTTAGGGTTAGGGTTAGGGTTAGGGTTAGGGTTAGGGTTAGGGTTAGGGTTAGGGTTAGGGTTAGGGTTAGGGTTAGGGTTAGGGTTAGGGTTAGGGTTAGGGTTAGGGTTAGGGTTAGGGTTAGGGTTAGGGTTAGGGTTAGGGTTAGGGTTAGGGTTAGGGTTAGGGTTAGGGTTAGGGTTAGGGTTAGGGTTAGGGTTAGGGTTAGGGTTAGGGTTAGGGTTAGGGTTAGGGTTAGGGTTAGGGTTAGGGTTAGGGTTAGGGTTAGGGTTAGGGTTAGGGTTAGGGTTAGGGTTAGGGTTAGGGTTAGGGTTAGGGTTAGGGTTAGGGTTAGGGTTAGGGTTAGGGTTAGGGTTAGGGTTAGGGTTAGGGTTAGGGTTAGGGTTAGGGTTAGGGTTAGGGTTAGGGTTAGGGTTAGGGTTAGGGTTAGGGTTAGGGTTAGGGTTAGGGTTAGGGTTAGGGTTAGGGTTAGGGTTAGGGTTAGGGTTAGGGTTAGGGTTAGGGTTAGGGTTAGGGTTAGGGTTAGGGTTAGGGTTAGGGTTAGGGTTAGGGTTAGGGTTAGGGTTAGGGTTAGGGTTAGGGTTAGGGTTAGGGTTAGGGTTAGGGTTAGGGTTAGGGTTAGGGTTAGGGTTAGGGTTAGGGTTAGGGTTAGGGTTAGGGTTAGGGTTAGGGTTAGGGTTAGGGTTAGGGTTAGGGTTAGGGTTAGGGTTAGGGTTAGGGTTAGGGTTAGGGTTAGGGTTAGGGTTAGGGTTAGGGTTAGGGTTAGGGTTAGGGTTAGGGTTAGGGTTAGGGTTAGGGTTAGGGTTAGGGTTAGGGTTAGGGTTAGGGTTAGGGTTAGGGTTAGGGTTAGGGTTAGGGTTAGGGTTAGGGTTAGGGTTAGGGTTAGGGTTAGGGTTAGGGTTAGGGTTAGGGTTAGGGTTAGGGTTAGGGTTAGGGTTAGGGTTAGGGTTAGGGTTAGGGTTAGGGTTAGGGTTAGGGTTAGGGTTAGGGTTAGGGTTAGGGTTAGGGTTAGGGTTAGGGTTAGGGTTAGGGTTAGGGTTAGGGTTAGGGTTAGGGTTAGGGTTAGGGTTAGGGTTAGGGTTAGGGTTAGGGTTAGGGTTAGGGTTAGGGTTAGGGTTAGGGTTAGGGTTAGGGTTAGGGTTAGGGTTAGGGTTAGGGTTAGGGTTAGGGTTAGGGTTAGGGTTAGGGTTAGGGTTAGGGTTAGGGTTAGGGTTAGGGTTAGGGTTAGGGTTAGGGTTAGGGTTAGGGTTAGGGTTAGGGTTAGGGTTAGGGTTAGGGTTAGGGTTAGGGTTAGGGTTAGGGTTAGGGTTAGGGTTAGGGTTAGGGTTAGGGTTAGGGTTAGGGTTAGGGTTAGGGTTAGGGTTAGGGTTAGGGTTAGGGTTAGGGTTAGGGTTAGGGTTAGGGTTAGGGTTAGGGTTAGGGTTAGGGTTAGGGTTAGGGTTAGGGTTAGGGTTAGGGTTAGGGTTAGGGTTAGGGTTAGGGTTAGGGTTAGGGTTAGGGTTAGGGTTAGGGTTAGGGTTAGGGTTAGGGTTAGGGTTAGGGTTAGGGTTAGGGTTAGGGTTAGGGTTAGGGTTAGGGTTAGGGTTAGGGTTAGGGTTAGGGTTAGGGTTAGGGTTAGGGTTAGGGTTAGGGTTAGGGTTAGGGTTAGGGTTAGGGTTAGGGTTAGGGTTAGGGTTAGGGTTAGGGTTAGGGTTAGGGTTAGGGTTAGGGTTAGGGTTAGGGTTAGGGTTAGGGTTAGGGTTAGGGTTAGGGTTAGGGTTAGGGTTAGGGTTAGGGTTAGGGTTAGGGTTAGGGTTAGGGTTAGGGTTAGGGTTAGGGTTAGGGTTAGGGTTAGGGTTAGGGTTAGGGTTAGGGTTAGGGTTAGGGTTAGGGTTAGGGTTAGGGTTAGGGTTAGGGTTAGGGTTAGGGTTAGGGTTAGGGTTAGGGTTAGGGTTAGGGTTAGGGTTAGGGTTAGGGTTAGGGTTAGGGTTAGGGTTAGGGTTAGGGTTAGGGTTAGGGTTAGGGTTAGGGTTAGGGTTAGGGTTAGGGTTAGGGTTAGGGTTAGGGTTAGGGTTAGGGTTAGGGTTAGGGTTAGGGTTAGGGTTAGGGTTAGGGTTAGGGTTAGGGTTAGGGTTAGGGTTAGGGTTAGGGTTAGGGTTAGGGTTAGGGTTAGGGTTAGGGTTAGGGTTAGGGTTAGGGTTAGGGTTAGGGTTAGGGTTAGGGTTAGGGTTAGGGTTAGGGTTAGGGTTAGGGTTAGGGTTAGGGTTAGGGTTAGGGTTAGGGTTAGGGTTAGGGTTAGGGTTAGGGTTAGGGTTAGGGTTAGGGTTAGGGTTAGGGTTAGGGTTAGGGTTAGGGTTAGGGTTAGGGTTAGGGTTAGGGTTAGGGTTAGGGTTAGGGTTAGGGTTAGGGTTAGGGTTAGGGTTAGGGTTAGGGTTAGGGTTAGGGTTAGGGTTAGGGTTAGGGTTAGGGTTAGGGTTAGGGTTAGGGTTAGGGTTAGGGTTAGGGTTAGGGTTAGGGTTAGGGTTAGGGTTAGGGTTAGGGTTAGGGTTAGGGTTAGGGTTAGGGTTAGGGTTAGGGTTAGGGTTAGGGTTAGGGTTAGGGTTAGGGTTAGGGTTAGGGTTAGGGTTAGGGTTAGGGTTAGGGTTAGGGTTAGGGTTAGGGTTAGGGTTAGGGTTAGGGTTAGGGTTAGGGTTAGGGTTAGGGTTAGGGTTAGGGTTAGGGTTAGGGTTAGGGTTAGGGTTAGGGTTAGGGTTAGGGTTAGGGTTAGGGTTAGGGTTAGGGTTAGGGTTAGGGTTAGGGTTAGGGTTAGGGTTAGGGTTAGGGTTAGGGTTAGGGTTAGGGTTAGGGTTAGGGTTAGGGTTAGGGTTAGGGTTAGGGTTAGGGTTAGGGTTAGGGTTAGGGTTAGGGTTAGGGTTAGGGTTAGGGTTAGGGTTAGGGTTAGGGTTAGGGTTAGGGTTAGGGTTAGGGTTAGGGTTAGGGTTAGGGTTAGGGTTAGGGTTAGGGTTAGGGTTAGGGTTAGGGTTAGGGTTAGGGTTAGGGTTAGGGTTAGGGTTAGGGTTAGGGTTAGGGTTAGGGTTAGGGTTAGGGTTAGGGTTAGGGTTAGGGTTAGGGTTAGGGTTAGGGTTAGGGTTAGGGTTAGGGTTAGGGTTAGGGTTAGGGTTAGGGTTAGGGTTAGGGTTAGGGTTAGGGTTAGGGTTAGGGTTAGGGTTAGGGTTAGGGTTAGGGTTAGGGTTAGGGTTAGGGTTAGGGTTAGGGTTAGGGTTAGGGTTAGGGTTAGGGTTAGGGTTAGGGTTAGGGTTAGGGTTAGGGTTAGGGTTAGGGTTAGGGTTAGGGTTAGGGTTAGGGTTAGGGTTAGGGTTAGGGTTAGGGTTAGGGTTAGGGTTAGGGTTAGGGTTAGGGTTAGGGTTAGGGTTAGGGTTAGGGTTAGGGTTAGGGTTAGGGTTAGGGTTAGGGTTAGGGTTAGGGTTAGGGTTAGGGTTAGGGTTAGGGTTAGGGTTAGGGTTAGGGTTAGGGTTAGGGTTAGGGTTAGGGTTAGGGTTAGGGTTAGGGTTAGGGTTAGGGTTAGGGTTAGGGTTAGGGTTAGGGTTAGGGTTAGGGTTAGGGTTAGGGTTAGGGTTAGGGTTAGGGTTAGGGTTAGGGTTAGGGTTAGGGTTAGGGTTAGGGTTAGGGTTAGGGTTAGGGTTAGGGTTAGGGTTAGGGTTAGGGTTAGGGTTAGGGTTAGGGTTAGGGTTAGGGTTAGGGTTAGGGTTAGGGTTAGGGTTAGGGTTAGGGTTAGGGTTAGGGTTAGGGTTAGGGTTAGGGTTAGGGTTAGGGTTAGGGTTAGGGTTAGGGTTAGGGTTAGGGTTAGGGTTAGGGTTAGGGTTAGGGTTAGGGTTAGGGTTAGGGTTAGGGTTAGGGTTAGGGTTAGGGTTAGGGTTAGGGTTAGGGTTAGGGTTAGGGTTAGGGTTAGGGTTAGGGTTAGGGTTAGGGTTAGGGTTAGGGTTAGGGTTAGGGTTAGGGTTAGGGTTAGGGTTAGGGTTAGGGTTAGGGTTAGGGTTAGGGTTAGGGTTAGGGTTAGGGTTAGGGTTAGGGTTAGGGTTAGGGTTAGGGTTAGGGTTAGGGTTAGGGTTAGGGTTAGGGTTAGGGTTAGGGTTAGGGTTAGGGTTAGGGTTAGGGTTAGGGTTAGGGTTAGGGTTAGGGTTAGGGTTAGGGTTAGGGTTAGGGTTAGGGTTAGGGTTAGGGTTAGGGTTAGGGTTAGGGTTAGGGTTAGGGTTAGGGTTAGGGTTAGGGTTAGGGTTAGGGTTAGGGTTAGGGTTAGGGTTAGGGTTAGGGTTAGGGTTAGGGTTAGGGTTAGGGTTAGGGTTAGGGTTAGGGTTAGGGTTAGGGTTAGGGTTAGGGTTAGGGTTAGGGTTAGGGTTAGGGTTAGGGTTAGGGTTAGGGTTAGGGTTAGGGTTAGGGTTAGGGTTAGGGTTAGGGTTAGGGTTAGGGTTAGGGTTAGGGTTAGGGTTAGGGTTAGGGTTAGGGTTAGGGTTAGGGTTAGGGTTAGGGTTAGGGTTAGGGTTAGGGTTAGGGTTAGGGTTAGGGTTAGGGTTAGGGTTAGGGTTAGGGTTAGGGTTAGGGTTAGGGTTAGGGTTAGGGTTAGGGTTAGGGTTAGGGTTAGGGTTAGGGTTAGGGTTAGGGTTAGGGTTAGGGTTAGGGTTAGGGTTAGGGTTAGGGTTAGGGTTAGGGTTAGGGTTAGGGTTAGGGTTAGGGTTAGGGTTAGGGTTAGGGTTAGGGTTAGGGTTAGGGTTAGGGTTAGGGTTAGGGTTAGGGTTAGGGTTAGGGTTAGGGTTAGGGTTAGGGTTAGGGTTAGGGTTAGGGTTAGGGTTAGGGTTAGGGTTAGGGTTAGGGTTAGGGTTAGGGTTAGGGTTAGGGTTAGGGTTAGGGTTAGGGTTAGGGTTAGGGTTAGGGTTAGGGTTAGGGTTAGGGTTAGGGTTAGGGTTAGGGTTAGGGTTAGGGTTAGGGTTAGGGTTAGGGTTAGGGTTAGGGTTAGGGTTAGGGTTAGGGTTAGGGTTAGGGTTAGGGTTAGGGTTAGGGTTAGGGTTAGGGTTAGGGTTAGGGTTAGGGTTAGGGTTAGGGTTAGGGTTAGGGTTAGGGTTAGGGTTAGGGTTAGGGTTAGGGTTAGGGTTAGGGTTAGGGTTAGGGTTAGGGTTAGGGTTAGGGTTAGGGTTAGGGTTAGGGTTAGGGTTAGGGTTAGGGTTAGGGTTAGGGTTAGGGTTAGGGTTAGGGTTAGGGTTAGGGTTAGGGTTAGGGTTAGGGTTAGGGTTAGGGTTAGGGTTAGGGTTAGGGTTAGGGTTAGGGTTAGGGTTAGGGTTAGGGTTAGGGTTAGGGTTAGGGTTAGGGTTAGGGTTAGGGTTAGGGTTAGGGTTAGGGTTAGGGTTAGGGTTAGGGTTAGGGTTAGGGTTAGGGTTAGGGTTAGGGTTAGGGTTAGGGTTAGGGTTAGGGTTAGGGTTAGGGTTAGGGTTAGGGTTAGGGTTAGGGTTAGGGTTAGGGTTAGGGTTAGGGTTAGGGTTAGGGTTAGGGTTAGGGTTAGGGTTAGGGTTAGGGTTAGGGTTAGGGTTAGGGTTAGGGTTAGGGTTAGGGTTAGGGTTAGGGTTAGGGTTAGGGTTAGGGTTAGGGTTAGGGTTAGGGTTAGGGTTAGGGTTAGGGTTAGGGTTAGGGTTAGGGTTAGGGTTAGGGTTAGGGTTAGGGTTAGGGTTAGGGTTAGGGTTAGGGTTAGGGTTAGGGTTAGGGTTAGGGTTAGGGTTAGGGTTAGGGTTAGGGTTAGGGTTAGGGTTAGGGTTAGGGTTAGGGTTAGGGTTAGGGTTAGGGTTAGGGTTAGGGTTAGGGTTAGGGTTAGGGTTAGGGTTAGGGTTAGGGTTAGGGTTAGGGTTAGGGTTAGGGTTAGGGTTAGGGTTAGGGTTAGGGTTAGGGTTAGGGTTAGGGTTAGGGTTAGGGTTAGGGTTAGGGTTAGGGTTAGGGTTAGGGTTAGGGTTAGGGTTAGGGTTAGGGTTAGGGTTAGGGTTAGGGTTAGGGTTAGGGTTAGGGTTAGGGTTAGGGTTAGGGTTAGGGTTAGGGTTAGGGTTAGGGTTAGGGTTAGGGTTAGGGTTAGGGTTAGGGTTAGGGTTAGGGTTAGGGTTAGGGTTAGGGTTAGGGTTAGGGTTAGGGTTAGGGTTAGGGTTAGGGTTAGGGTTAGGGTTAGGGTTAGGGTTAGGGTTAGGGTTAGGGTTAGGGTTAGGGTTAGGGTTAGGGTTAGGGTTAGGGTTAGGGTTAGGGTTAGGGTTAGGGTTAGGGTTAGGGTTAGGGTTAGGGTTAGGGTTAGGGTTAGGGTTAGGGTTAGGGTTAGGGTTAGGGTTAGGGTTAGGGTTAGGGTTAGGGTTAGGGTTAGGGTTAGGGTTAGGGTTAGGGTTAGGGTTAGGGTTAGGGTTAGGGTTAGGGTTAGGGTTAGGGTTAGGGTTAGGGTTAGGGTTAGGGTTAGGGTTAGGGTTAGGGTTAGGGTTAGGGTTAGGGTTAGGGTTAGGGTTAGGGTTAGGGTTAGGGTTAGGGTTAGGGTTAGGGTTAGGGTTAGGGTTAGGGTTAGGGTTAGGGTTAGGGTTAGGGTTAGGGTTAGGGTTAGGGTTAGGGTTAGGGTTAGGGTTAGGGTTAGGGTTAGGGTTAGGGTTAGGGTTAGGGTTAGGGTTAGGGTTAGGGTTAGGGTTAGGGTTAGGGTTAGGGTTAGGGTTAGGGTTAGGGTTAGGGTTAGGGTTAGGGTTAGGGTTAGGGTTAGGGTTAGGGTTAGGGTTAGGGTTAGGGTTAGGGTTAGGGTTAGGGTTAGGGTTAGGGTTAGGGTTAGGGTTAGGGTTAGGGTTAGGGTTAGGGTTAGGGTTAGGGTTAGGGTTAGGGTTAGGGTTAGGGTTAGGGTTAGGGTTAGGGTTAGGGTTAGGGTTAGGGTTAGGGTTAGGGTTAGGGTTAGGGTTAGGGTTAGGGTTAGGGTTAGGGTTAGGGGTTAGGGTTAGGGGTTAGGGTTAGGGTTAGG
>OX387258.1:8481089-8524973 GCA_947562095.1 Branchellion lobata | reverse complement strand
CCTAACCCTAACCCTAACCCTAACCCTAACCCTAACCCTAACCCTAACCCTAACCCTAACCCTAACCCTAACCCTAACCCTAACCCTAACCCTAACCCTAACCCTAACCCTAACCCTAACCCTAACCCTAACCCTAACCCTAACCCTAACCCTAACCCTAACCCTAACCCTAACCCTAACCCTAACCCTAACCCTAACCCTAACCCTAACCCTAACCCTAACCCTAACCCTAACCCTAACCCTAACCCTAACCCTAACCCTAACCCTAACCCTAACCCTAACCCTAACCTAACCCTAACCCTAACCCTAACCCTAACCCTAACCCTAACCCTAACCCTAACCCTAACCCTAACCCTAACCCTAACCCTAACCCTAACCCTAACCCTAACCCTAACCCTAACCCTAACCCTAACCCTAACCCTAACCCTAACCCTAACCCTAACCCTAACCCTAACCCTAACCCTAACCCTAACCCTAACCCTAACCCTAACCCTAACCCTAACCCTAACCCTAACCCTAACCCTAACCCTAACCCTAACCCTAACCCTAACCCTAACCCTAACCCTAACCCTAACCCTAACCCTAACCCTAACCCTAACCCTAACCCTAACCCTAACCCTAACCCTAACCCTAACCCTAACCCTAACCCTAACCCTAACCCTAACCCTAACCCTAACCCTAACCCTAACCCTAACCCTAACCCTAACCCTAACCCTAACCCTAACCCTAACCCTAACCCTAACCCTAACCCTAACCCTAACCCTAACCCTAACCCTAACCCTAACCCTAACCCTAACCCTAACCCTAACCCTAACCCTAACCCTAACCCTAACCCTAACCCTAACCCTAACCCTAACCCTAACCCTAACCCTAACCCTAACCCTAACCCTAACCCTAACCCTAACCCTAACCCTAACCCTAACCCTAACCCTAACCCTAACCCTAACCCTAACCCTAACCCTAACCCTAACCCTAACCCTAACCCTAACCCTAACCCTAACCCTAACCCTAACCCTAACCCTAACCCTAACCCTAACCCTAACCCTAACCCTAACCCTAACCCTAACCCTAACCCTAACCCTAACCCTAACCCTAACCCTAACCCTAACCCTAACCCTAACCCTAACCCTAACCCTAACCCTAACCCTAACCCTAACCCTAACCCTAACCCTAACCCTAACCCTAACCCTAACCCTAACCCTAACCCTAACCCTAACCCTAACCCTAACCCTAACCCTAACCCTAACCCTAACCCTAACCCTAACCCTAACCCTAACCCTAACCCTAACCCTAACCCTAACCCTAACCCTAACCCTAACCCTAACCCTAACCCTAACCCTAACCCTAACCCTAACCCTAACCCTAACCCTAACCCTAACCCTAACCCTAACCCTAACCCTAACCCTAACCCTAACCCTAACCCTAACCCTAACCCTAACCCTAACCCTAACCCTAACCCTAACCCTAACCCTAACCCTAACCCTAACCCTAACCCTAACCCTAACCCTAACCCTAACCCTAACCCTAACCCTAACCCTAACCCTAACCCTAACCCTAACCCTAACCCTAACCCTAACCCTAACCCTAACCCTAACCCTAACCCTAACCCTAACCCTAACCCTAACCCTAACCCTAACCCTAACCCTAACCCTAACCCTAACCCTAACCCTAACCCTAACCCTAACCCTAACCCTAACCCTAACCCTAACCCTAACCCTAACCCTAACCCTAACCCTAACCCTAACCCTAACCCTAACCCTAACCCTAACCCTAACCCTAACCCTAACCCTAACCCTAACCCTAACCCTAACCCTAACCCTAACCCTAACCCTAACCCTAACCCTAACCCTAACCCTAACCCTAACCCTAACCCTAACCCTAACCCTAACCCTAACCCTAACCCTAACCCTAACCCTAACCCTAACCCTAACCCTAACCCTAACCCTAACCCTAACCCTAACCCTAACCCTAACCCTAACCCTAACCCTAACCCTAACCCTAACCCTAACCCTAACCCTAACCCTAACCCTAACCCTAACCCTAACCCTAACCCTAACCCTAACCCTAACCCTAACCCTAACCCTAACCCTAACCCTAACCCTAACCCTAACCCTAACCCTAACCCTAACCCTAACCCTAACCCTAACCCTAACCCTAACCCTAACCCTAACCCTAACCCTAACCCTAACCCTAACCCTAACCCTAACCCTAACCCTAACCCTAACCCTAACCCTAACCCTAACCCTAACCCTAACCCTAACCCTAACCCTAACCCTAACCCTAACCCTAACCCTAACCCTAACCCTAACCCTAACCCTAACCCTAACCCTAACCCTAACCCTAACCCTAACCCTAACCCTAACCCTAACCCTAACCCTAACCCTAACCCTAACCCTAACCCTAACCCTAACCCTAACCCTAACCCTAACCCTAACCCTAACCCTAACCCTAACCCTAACCCTAACCCTAACCCTAACCCTAACCCTAACCCTAACCCTAACCCTAACCCTAACCCTAACCCTAACCCTAACCCTAACCCTAACCCTAACCCTAACCCTAACCCTAACCCTAACCCTAACCCTAACCCTAACCCTAACCCTAACCCTAACCCTAACCCTAACCCTAGCTTGGAATATGGGGTTAGAGTGGAAATATTTTGGGGTAATATTCATTTTTAAATTACAAACATAAATGACTTTTTCAATTTTCATTTTTCCATTTTTTTTCATACCTTTAATAGGACTTTAGGTTTCCACTGTACTTTGACCTCAAAGCTTGGAATATGGGGTTAGAGTGGAAATTTTTTGGGGTAATATTCATTTTTAAATTACAAACATAAATGATTTTTTCAATTTCCATTTTTCCATTTTTTTCCATACCTTTAATAGGACTTTAGGTTTCCAATGTACTTTGACCTCAAAGCTTGGAATATGGGGTTAGAGTGGAAATTTTTTGGGGTAATATTCATTTTTGAATTACAAACATAAATTATTTTTTCAATTTCCATTTTTCCATTTTTTTCCATACCTTTAATAGGACTTTAGGTTTCCACTGTACTTTGACCTCAAAGCTTGGAATATGGGGTTAGAGTGGAAATTTTTTGGGGTAATATTCATTTTTAAATTATAAACATAAATGACTTTTTCAATTTGCATTTTTCCTTTTTTTTTCATACCTTTAATAGGACTTTAGGTTTCCACTGTACTTTGACCTCAAAGCTTGGAATATGGGGTTAGAGTGGAAATTTTTTGGGGTAATATTCATTTTTAAATTACAAACATAAATGATTTTTTCAATTTCCATTTTTCCATTTTTTTCCATACCTTTAATAGGACTTTAGGTTTCCACTGTACTTTGACCTCAAAGCTTGGAATATGGGGTTAGAGTGGAAATTTTTTGGGGTAATGTTCATTTTTGAATTACAAACATAAATTACTTTTTCAATTTGCATTTTTCCATTTTTTTTCATACCTTTAATAGGACTTTATGTTTCCACTGTACTTTGACCTCAAAGCTTGGAATATGGGGTTAGAGTGGAAATTTTTTGGGGTAATATTCATTTTTAAATTACAAACATAAATGATTTTTTCAATTTCCATTTTTCCATTTTTTTCCATACCTTTAATAGGACTTTAGGTTTCCACTGTACTTTGAACTCAAAGCTTGGAATATGGGGTTAGAGTGGAAATTTTTTGGGGTAATATTCATTTTTAAATTACAAACATAAATTATTTTTTCAATTTTCATTTTTCCATTTTTTTTCATACATTTAATAGGACTTTAGGTTTCCACTGTACTTTGACCTCAAAGCTTGGAATATGGGGTTAGAGTGGAAATTTTTTGGGGTAATATTTATTTTTAAATTACAAACATAAATGATTTTTTCAATTTGCATTTTTCCATTTTTTTTCATACATTTAATAGGACTTTAGGTTTCCACTGTACTTTGACCTCAAAGCTTGGAATATGGGGTTAGAGTGGAAATTTTTTGGGGTAATATTTATTTTTAAATTACAAACATAAATGATTTTTTCAATTTCCATTTTTCCATTTTTTTCCATACCTTTAATAGGACTTTAGGTTTCCAATGTACTTTGACCTCAAAGCTTGGAATATGGGGTTAGAGTGGAAATTTTTTGGGGTAATATTCATTTTTGAATTACAAACATAAATGATTTTTTCAATTTCCATTTTTCCATTTTTTTCCATACCTTTAATAGGACTTTAGGTTTCCACTGTACTTTGACCTCAAAGCTTGGAATATGGGGTTAGAGTGGAAATTTTTTGGGGTAATATTCATTTTTAAATTACAAACATAAATGACTTTTTCAATTTGCATTTTTCCATTTTTTTTCATACCTTTAATAGGACTTTAGGTTTCCACTGTACTTTGACCTCAAAGCTTGGAATATGGGGTTAGAGTGGAAATTTTTTGGGGTAATATTCATTTTCAAATTACAAACATAAATGATTTTTTCAATTTCCATTTTTCCATTTTTTTCCATACCTTTAATAGGACTTTAGGTTTCCACTGTACTTTGACCTCAAAGCTTGGAATATGGGGTTAGAGTGGAAATTTTTTGGGGTAATGTTCATTTTTGAATTACAAACATAAATTACTTTTTCAATTTGCATTTTTCCATTTTTTTTCATACCTTTAATAGGACTTTATGTTTCCACTGTACTTTGACCTCAAAGCTTGGAATATGGGGTTAGAGTGGAAATTTTTTGGGGTAATATTCATTTTTAAATTACAAACATAAATGATTTTTTCAATTTCCATTTTTCCATTTTTTTCCATACCTTTAATAGGACTTTAGGTTTCCACTGTACTTTGACCTCAAAGCTTTGAATATGGGGTTAGAGTGGAAATCTTTTGGGTAAATATTCATTTTTAAATTACAAACATAAATGATTTTTTCAATTTCGATTTTTCCATTTTTTTTCATACCTTTAATAGGACTTTAGGTTTCCACTGTACTTTGACCTCAAAGCTTGGAATATGGGGTTAGAGTGGAAATTTTTTGGGGTAATATTTATTTTTAAATTACAAACATAAATGATTTTTTCAATTTGCATTTTTCCATTTTTTTTCATACATTTAATAGGACTTTAGGTTTCCACTGTACTTTGACCTCAAAGCTTGGAATATGGGGTTAGAGTGGAAATTTTTTGGGGTAATATTTATTTTTAAATTACAAACATAAATGATTTTTTCAATTTCCATTTTTCCATTTTTTTCCATACCTTTAATAGGACTTTAGGTTTCCAATGTACTTTGACCTCAAAGCTTGGAATATGGGGTTAGAGTGGAAATTTTTTGGGGTAATATTCATTTTTGAATTACAAACATAAATGATTTTTTCAATTTCCATTTTTCCATTTTTTTCCATACCTTTAATAGGACTTTAGGTTTCCACTGTACTTTGACCTCAAAGCTTGGAATATGGGGTTAGAGTGGAAATTTTTTGGGGTAATATTCATTTTTAAATTACAAACATAAATGACTTTTTCAATTTGCATTTTTCCATTTTTTTTCATACCTTTAATAGGACTTTAGGTTTCCACTGTACTTTGACCTCAAAGCTTGGAATATGGGGTTAGAGTGGAAATTTTTTGGGGTAATATTCATTTTTAAATTACAAACATAAATGATTTTTTCAATTTCCATTTTTCCATTTTTTTCCATACCTTTAATAGGACTTTAGGTTTCCACTGTACTTTGACCTCAAAGCTTGGAATATGGGGTTAGAGTGGAAATTTTTTGGGGTAATGTTCATTTTTGAATTACAAACATAAATTACTTTTTCAATTTGCATTTTTCCATTTTTTTTCATACCTTTAATAGGACTTTATGTTTCCACTGTACTTTGACCTCAAAGCTTGGAATATGGGGTTAGAGTGGAAATTTTTTGGGGTAATATTCATTTTTAAATTACAAACATAAATGATTTTTTCAATTTCCATTTTTCCATTTTTTTCCATACCTTTAATAGGACTTTAGGTTTCCACTGTACTTTGACCTCAAAGCTTTGAATATGGGGTTAGAGTGGAAATCTTTTGGGTAAATATTCATTTTTAAATTACAAACATAAATGATTTTTTCAATTTCGATTTTTCCATTTTTTTTCATACCTTTAATAGGACTTTAGGTTTCCACTGTACTTTGACCTCAAAGCTTGGAATATGGGGTTAGAGTGGAAATTTTTCAGGGTAATATTCATTTTTAAATTAGAAACATAAATCATTTTTTCAATTTCCATTTTTCCATTTTTTTTCATACCTTTAATAGGACTTTAGGTTTCCACTGTACTTTGACCTCAAAGCTTGGAATATGGGGTTAGAGTGGAAATTTTTTGGGGTAATATTCATTTTTAAATTACAAACATAAATGATTTTTTCAATTTCCATTTTTCCATTTTTTTTCATACCTTTAATAGGACTTTAGGTTTCCACTGTACTTTGACCTCAAAGCTTTGAATATGGGGTTAGAGTGAAAATTTTTTGGGTAAATATTTATTTTTAAATTACAAACATAAATGTTTTTTTCAATTTCCATTTTTCCATTTTTTTTCATACCTTTAATAGGACTTTAGGTTTCCACTGTACTTTGACCTCAAAGCTTGGAATATGGGGTTAGAGTGGAAATTTTTCAGGGTAATATTCATTTTTAAATTAGAAACATAAATCATTTTTTCAATTTCCATTTTTCCATTTTTTTTCATACCTTTAATAGGACTTTAGGTTTCCACTGTACTTTGACCTCAAAGCTTGGAATATGGGGTTAGAGTGGAAATTTTTTGGGGTAATATTCATTTTTAAATTACAAACATAAATGATTTTTTCAATTTCCATTTTTCCATTTTTTTTCATACCTTTAATAGGACTTTAGGTTTCCACTGTACTTTGACCTCAAAGCTTTGAATATGGGGTTAGAGTGAAAATTTTTTGGGTAAATATTTATTTTTAAATTACAAACATAAATGTTTTTTTCAATTTCCATTTTTCCATTTTTTTTCATACCTTTAATAGGACTTTAGGTTTCCACTGTACTTTGACCTCAAAGCTTGGAATATGGGATTAGAGTGGAAATTTTTTGGGGTAATATTCATTTTTAAATTACAAACATAAATCATTTTTTCAATTTCCATTTTTCCATTTTTTTTCATACCTTTAATAGGACTTTAAGTTTCCACTGTACTTTGACCTTAAAGCTTGGAATATGGGGTTAGAGTGGAAATTTTTTGGGGTAATATTCATTTTTAAATGACAAACATAAATGATTTTTTCAATTTCCATTTTTCCATTTTTTTTCATACCTTTAATAGGACTTTATGTTTCCACTGTACTTTGACCTCAAAGCTTGGAATATGGGGTTAGAGTGGAAATTTTTTGGGGTAATATTCATTTTTAAATTTCAAACATAAATGATTTTTTCAATTTCCATTTTTCCATTTTTTTTCATACCTTTAATAGGACTTTAGGTTTCCACTGTACTTTGACCTCAAAGCTTGGAATATGGGGTTAGAGTGAAAATTTTTTGGGTTAATATTCATTTTTGAATTGCAAACATAAATGACTTTTTCAATTTCCATTTTTCCATTTTTTTTCATACCTTTAATAGGACTTTAGGTTTCCACTGTACTTTGACCTCAAAGCTTGGAATATGGGGTTAGAGTGGAAATATTTTGGGGTAATATTCATTTTTAAATTACAAACATAAATGATTTTTTCAATTTCGATTTTTCCATTTTTTTTCATACCTTTAATAGGACTTTAGGTTTCCACTGTACTTTGACCTCAAAGCTTGGAATATGGGGTTAGAGTGGAAATTTTTCAGGGTAATATTCATTTTTAAATTAGAAACATAAATCATTTTTTCAATTTCCATTTTTCCATTTTTTTTCATACCTTTAATAGGACTTTAGGTTTCCACTGTACTTTGACCTCAAAGCTTGGAATATGGGGTTAGAGTGGAAATTTTTTGGGGTAATATTCATTTTTAAATTACAAACATAAATGATTTTTTCAATTTCCATTTTTCCATTTTTTTTCATACCTTTAATAGGACTTTAGGTTTCCACTGTACTTTGACCTCAAAGCTTTGAATATGGGGTTAGAGTGAAAATTTTTTGGGTAAATATTTATTTTTAAATTACAAACATAAATGTTTTTTTCAATTTCCATTTTTCCATTTTTTTTCATACCTTTAATAGGACTTTAGGTTTCCACTGTACTTTGACCTCAAAGCTTGGAATATGGGATTAGAGTGGAAATTTTTTGGGGTAATATTCATTTTTAAATTACAAACATAAATCATTTTTTCAATTTCCATTTTTCCATTTTTTTTCATACCTTTAATAGGACTTTAAGTTTCCACTGTACTTTGACCTTAAAGCTTGGAATATGGGGTTAGAGTGGAAATTTTTTGGGGTAATATTCATTTTTAAATTACAAACATAAATGATTTTTTCAATTTCCATTTTTCCATTTTTTTTCATACCTTTAATAGGACTTTATGTTTCCACTGTACTTTGACCTCAAAGCTTGGAATATGGGGTTAGAGTGGAAATTTTTTGGGGTAATATTCATTTTTAAATTACAAACATAAATGATTTTTTCAATTTCCATTTTTCCATTTTTTTTCATACCTTTAATAGGACTTTAGGTTTCCACTGTACTTTGACCTCAAAGCTTGGAATATGGGGTTAGAGTGAAAATTTTTGGGTTAATATTCATTTTTGAATTGCAAACATAAATGACTTTTTCAATTTCCATTTTTCCATTTTTTTTCATACCTTTAATAGGACTTTAGGTTTCCACTGTACTTTGACCTCAAAGCTTGGAATATGGGGTTAGAGTGGAAATATTTTGGGGTAATATTCATTTTTAAATTACAAACATAAATTATTTTTTCAATTTCCATTTTTCCATTTTTTTTCATACCTTTAATAGGACTTTAGGTTTCCACTGTACTTTGACCTCAAAGCTTGGAATATGGGGTTAGAGTGGAAATTTTTTGGGGTAATATTCATTTTTAAATTACAAACATAAATGACTTTTTCAATTTTCATTTTTCCATTTTTTTTCATACCTTTAATAGGACTTTAGGTTTCCACTGTACTTTGACCTCAAAGCTTGGAATATGGGGTTAGAGTGGAAATTTTTTGGGGTAATATTCATTTTTAAATTACAAACATAAATGATTTTTTCAATTTCCATTTTTCCATTTTTTTCCATACCTTTAATAGGACTTTAGGTTTCCAATGTACTTTGACCTCAAAGCTTGGAATATGGGGTTAGAGTGGAAATTTTTTGGGGTAATATTCATTTTTGAATTACAAACATAAATGATTTTTTCAATTTCCATTTTTCCATTTTTTTCCATACCTTTAATAGGACTTTAGGTTTCCACTGTACTTTGACCTCAAAGCTTGGAATATGGGGTTAGAGTGGAAATTTTTTGGGGTAATATTCATTTTTAAATTACAAACATAAATGACTTTTTCAATTTGCATTTTTCCATTTTTTTTCATACCTTCAATAGGACTTTAGGTTTCCACTGTACTTTGACCTCAAAGCTTGGAATATGGGGTTAGAGTGGAAATTTTTTGGGGTAATATTCATTTTTAAATTACAAACATAAATGATTTTTTCAATTTCCATTTTTCCATTTTTTTCCATACCTTTAATAGGACTTTAGGTTTCCACTGTACTTTGACCTCAAAGCTTGGAATATGGGGTTAGAGTGGAAATTTTTTGGGGTAATGTTCATTTTTGAATTACAAACATAAATTACTTTTTCAATTTGCATTTTTCCATTTTTTTTCATACCTTTAATAGGACTTTATGTTTCCACTGTACTTTGACCTCAAAGCTTGGAATATGGGGTTAGAGTGGAAATTTTTTGGGGTAATATTCATTTTTAAATTACAAACATAAATGATTTTTTCAATTTCCATTTTTCCATTTTTTTCCATACCTTTAATAGGACTTTAGGTTTCCACTGTACTTTGACCTCAAAGCTTGGAATATGGGGTTAGAGTGGAAATTTTTTGGGGTAATATTCATTTTTAAATTACAAACATAAATTATTTTTTCAATTTTCATTTTTCCATTTTTTTTCATACATTTAATAGGACTTTAGGTTTCCACTGTACTTTGACCTCAAAGCTTGGAATATGGGGTTAGAGTGGAAATTTTTTGGGGTAATATTCATTTTTAAATTACAAACATAAATGATTTTTTCAATTTCCATTTTTCCATTTTTTTTCATACCTTTAATAGGACTTTAGGTTTCCACTGTACTTTGACCTCAAAGCTTGGAATATGGGGTTAGAGTGAAAATTTTTGGGTTAATATTCATTTTTGAATTGCAAACATAAATGACTTTTTCAATTTCCATTTTTCCATTTTTTTTCATACCTTTAATAGGACTTTAGGTTTCCACTGTACTTTGACCTCAAAGCTTGGAATATGGGGTTAGAGTGGAAATATTTTGGGGTAATATTCATTTTTAAATTACAAACATAAATTATTTTTTCAATTTCCATTTTTCCATTTTTTTTCATACCTTTAATAGGACTTTAGGTTTCCACTGTACTTTGACCTCAAAGCTTGGAATATGGGGTTAGAGTGGAAATTTTTTGGGGTAATATTCATTTTTAAATTACAAACATAAATGACTTTTTCAATTTTCATTTTTCCATTTTTTTTCATACCTTTAATAGGACTTTAGGTTTCCACTGTACTTTGACCTCAAAGCTTGGAATATGGGGTTAGAGTGGAAATTTTTTGGGGTAATATTCATTTTTAAATTACAAACATAAATGATTTTTTCAATTTCCATTTTTCCATTTTTTTCCATACCTTTAATAGGACTTTAGGTTTCCAATGTACTTTGACCTCAAAGCTTGGAATATGGGGTTAGAGTGGAAATTTTTTGGGGTAATATTCATTTTTGAATTACAAACATAAATGATTTTTTCAATTTCCATTTTTCCATTTTTTTCCATACCTTTAATAGGACTTTAGGTTTCCACTGTACTTTGACCTCAAAGCTTGGAATATGGGGTTAGAGTGGAAATTTTTTGGGGTAATATTCATTTTTAAATTACAAACATAAATGACTTTTTCAATTTGCATTTTTCCATTTTTTTTCATACCTTCAATAGGACTTTAGGTTTCCACTGTACTTTGACCTCAAAGCTTGGAATATGGGGTTAGAGTGGAAATTTTTTGGGGTAATATTCATTTTTAAATTACAAACATAAATGATTTTTTCAATTTCCATTTTTCCATTTTTTTCCATACCTTTAATAGGACTTTAGGTTTCCACTGTACTTTGACCTCAAAGCTTGGAATATGGGGTTAGAGTGGAAATTTTTTGGGGTAATGTTCATTTTTGAATTACAAACATAAATTACTTTTTCAATTTGCATTTTTCCATTTTTTTTCATACCTTTAATAGGACTTTATGTTTCCACTGTACTTTGACCTCAAAGCTTGGAATATGGGGTTAGAGTGGAAATTTTTTGGGGTAATATTCATTTTTAAATTACAAACATAAATGATTTTTTCAATTTCCATTTTTCCATTTTTTTCCATACCTTTAATAGGACTTTAGGTTTCCACTGTACTTTGACCTCAAAGCTTGGAATATGGGGTTAGAGTGGAAATTTTTTGGGGTAATATTCATTTTTAAATTACAAACATAAATTATTTTTTCAATTTTCATTTTTCCATTTTTTTTCATACATTTAATAGGACTTTAGGTTTCCACTGTACTTTGACCTCAAAGCTTGGAATATGGGGTTAGAGTGGAAATTTTTTGGGGTAATATTTATTTTTAAATTACAAACATAAATGATTTTTTCAATTTGCATTTTTCCATTTTTTTTCATACCTTTAATAGGACTTTAGGTTTCCACTGTACTTTGACCTCAAAGCTTGGAATATGGGGTTAGAGTGGAAATATTTTGGGGTAATATTCATTTTTGAATTACAAACATAAATGACTTTTTCAATTTCCATTTTTCCATTTTTTTTCATACCTTTAAAAGGACTTTAGGTTTCCACTGTACTTTGACCTCAAAGCTTGGAATATGGGGTTAGAGTGGAAATTTTTTGGGGTAATATTCATTTTTAAATTAGAAACATAAATGATTTTTTCAATTTCCATTTTTCCATTTTTTTTCATACCTTTAATAGGACTTTAGGTTTCCACTGTACTTTGACCTCAAAGCTTGGAATATGGGGTTAGAGTGGAAATTTTTTGTGGTAATATTCATTTTTAAATTAGAAACATAAATGATTTTTTCAATTTCTATTTTTCCATTTTTTTTCATACCTTTAATAGGACTTTAGGTTTCCACTGTACTTTGACCTCAAAGCTTGGAATATGGGGTTAGAGTGGAAATTTTTCAGGGTAATATTCATTTTTAAATTAGAAACATAAATCATTTTTTCAATTTCCATTTTTCCATTTTTTTTCATACCTTTAATAGGACTTTAGGTTTCCACTGTACTTTGACCTCAAAGCTTGGAATATGGGGTTAGAGTGGAAATTTTTTGGGGTAATATTCATTTTTAAATTACAAACATAAATGATTTTTTCAATTTCCATTTTTCCATTTTTTTTCATACCTTTAATAGGACTTTAGGTTTCCACTGTACTTTGACCTCAAAGCTTTGAATATGGGGTTAGAGTGAAAATTTTTTGGGTAAATATTTATTTTTAAATTACAAACATAAATGTTTTTTTCAATTTCCATTTTTCCATTTTTTTTCATACCTTTAATAGGACTTTAGGTTTCCACTGTACTTTGACCTCAAAGCTTGGAATATGGGATTAGAGTGGAAATTTTTTGGGTAATATTCATTTTTAAATTACAAACATAAATCATTTTTTCAATTTCCATTTTTCCATTTTTTTTCATACCTTTAATAGGACTTTAAGTTTCCACTGTACTTTGACCTTAAAGCTTGGAATATGGGGTTAGAGTGGAAATTTTTTGGGGTAATATTCATTTTTAAATTACAAACATAAATGATTTTTTCAATTTCCATTTTTCCATTTTTTTTCATACCTTTAATAGGACTTTATGTTTCCACTGTACTTTGACCTCAAAGCTTGGAATATGGGGTTAGAGTGGAAATTTTTTGGGGTAATATTCATTTTTAAATTACAAACATAAATGATTTTTTCAATTTCCATTTTTCCATTTTTTTTCATACCTTTAATAGGACTTTAGGTTTCCACTGTACTTTGACCTCAAAGCTTGGAATATGGGGTTAGAGTGAAAATATTTTGGGTTAATATTCATTTTTGAATTGCAAACATAAATGACTTTTTCAATTTCCATTTTTCCATTTTTTTTCATACCTTTAATAGGACTTTAGGTTTCCACTGTACTTTGACCTCAAAGCTTGGAATATGGGGTTAGAGTGGAAATATTTTGGGGTAATATTCATTTTTAAATTACAAACATAAATGATTTTTTCAATTTCGATTTTTCCATTTTTTTTCATACCTTTAATAGGACTTTAGGTTTCCACTGTACTTTGACCTCAAAGCTTGGAATATGGGGTTAGAGTGGAAATTTTTCAGGGTAATATTCATTTTTAAATTAGAAACATAAATCATTTTTTCAATTTCCATTTTTCCATTTTTTTCATACCTTTAATAGGACTTTAGGTTTCCACTGTACTTTGACCTCAAAGCTTGGAATATGGGGTTAGAGTGGAAATTTTTTGGGGTAATATTCATTTTTAAATTACAAACATAAATGATTTTTTCAATTTCCATTTTTCCATTTTTTTTCATACCTTTAATAGGACTTTAGGTTTCCACTGTACTTTGACCTCAAAGCTTTGAATATGGGGTTAGAGTGAAAATTTTTTGGGTAAATATTTATTTTTAAATTACAAACATAAATGTTTTTTTCAATTTCCATTTTTCCATTTTTTTTCATACCTTTAATAGGACTTTAGGTTTCCACTGTACTTTGACCTCAAAGCTTGGAATATGGGATTAGAGTGGAAATTTTTTGGGGTAATATTCATTTTTAAATTACAAACATAAATCATTTTTTCAATTTCCATTTTTCCATTTTTTTTCATACCTTTAATAGGACTTTAAGTTTCCACTGTACTTTGACCTTAAAGCTTGGAATATGGGGTTAGAGTGGAAATTTTTTGGGGTAATATTCATTTTTAAATTACAAACATAAATGATTTTTTCAATTTCCATTTTTCCATTTTTTTTCATACCTTTAATAGGACTTTATGTTTCCACTGTACTTTGACCTCAAAGCTTGGAATATGGGGTTAGAGTGGAAATTTTTTGGGGTAATATTCATTTTTAAATTACAAACATAAATGATTTTTTCAATTTCCATTTTTCCATTTTTTTTCATACCTTTAATAGGACTTTAGGTTTCCACTGTACTTTGACCTCAAAGCTTGGAATATGGGGTTAGAGTGAAAATTTTTTGGGTTAATATTCATTTTTGAATTGCAAACATAAATGACTTTTTCAATTTCCATTTTTCCATTTTTTTTCATACCTTTAATAGGACTTTAGGTTTCCACTGTACTTTGACCTCAAAGCTTGGAATATGGGGTTAGAGTGGAAATATTTTGGGGTAATATTCATTTTTAAATTACAAACATAAATTATTTTTTCAATTTCCATTTTTCCATTTTTTTTCATACCTTTAATAGGACTTTAGGTTTCCACTGTACTTTGACCTCAAAGCTTGGAATATGGGGTTAGAGTGGATATATTTTGGGGTAATATTCATTTTTAAATTACAAACATAAATGACTTTTTCAATTTTCATTTTTCCATTTTTTTTCATACCTTTAATAGGACTTTAGGTTTCCACTGTACTTTGACCTCAAAGCTTGGAATATGGGGTTAGAGTGGAAATTTTTTGGGGTAATATTCATTTTTAAATTACAAACATAAATGATTTTTTCAATTTCCATTTTTCCATTTTTTTCCATACCTTTAATAGGACTTTAGGTTTCCAATGTACTTTGACCTCAAAGCTTGGAATATGGGGTTAGAGTGGAAATTTTTTGGGGTAATATTCATTTTTGAATTACAAACATAAATGATTTTTTCAATTTCCATTTTTCCATTTTTTTCCATACCTTTAATAGGACTTTAGGTTTCCACTGTACTTTGACCTCAAAGCTTGGAATATGGGGTTAGAGTGGAAATTTTTTGGGGTAATATTCATTTTTAAATTATAAACATAAATGACTTTTTCAATTTGCATTTTTCCTTTTTTTTTCATACCTTTAATAGGACTTTAGGTTTCCACTGTACTTTGACCTCAAAGCTTGGAATATGGGGTTAGAGTGGAAATTTTTTGGGGTAATATTCATTTTTAAATTACAAACATAAATGATTTTTTCAATTTCCATTTTTCCATTTTTTTCCATACCTTTAATAGGACTTTAGGTTTCCACTGTACTTTGACCTCAAAGCTTGGAATATGGGGTTAGAGTGGAAATTTTTTGGGGTAATGTTCATTTTTGAATTACAAACATAAATTACTTTTTCAATTTGCATTTTTCCATTTTTTTTCATACCTTTAATAGGACTTTATGTTTCCACTGTACTTTGACCTCAAAGCTTGGAATATGGGGTTAGAGTGGAAATTTTTTGGGGTAATATTCATTTTTAAATTACAAACATAAATGATTTTTTCAATTTCCATTTTTCCATTTTTTTCCATACCTTTAATAGGACTTTAGGTTTCCACTGTACTTTGACCTCAAAGCTTGGAATATGGGGTTAGAGTGGAAATTTTTTGGGGTAATATTCATTTTTAAATTACAAACATAAATTATTTTTTCAATTTTCATTTTTCCATTTTTTTTCATACATTTAATAGGACTTTAGGTTTCCACTGTACTTTGACCTCAAAGCTTGGAATATGGGGTTAGAGTGGAAATTTTTTGGGGTAATATTTATTTTTAAATTACAAACATAAATGATTTTTTCAATTTCCATTTTTCCATTTTTTTCCATACCTTTAATAGGACTTTAGGTTTCCAATGTACTTTGACCTCAAAGCTTGGAATATGGGGTTAGAGTGGAAATTTTTTGGGGTAATATTCATTTTTGAATTACAAACATAAATGATTTTTTCAATTTCCATTTTTCCATTTTTTTCCATACCTTTAATAGGACTTTAGGTTTCCACTGTACTTTGACCTCAAAGCTTGGAATATGGGGTTAGAGTGGAAATTTTTTGGGGTAATATTCATTTTTAAATTACAAACATAAATGACTTTTTCAATTTGCATTTTTCCATTTTTTTTCATACCTTTAATAGGACTTTAGGTTTCCACTGTACTTTGACCTCAAAGCTTGGAATATGGGGTTAGAGTGGAAATTTTTTGGGGTAATATTCATTTTTAAATTACAAACATAAATGATTTTTTCAATTTCCATTTTTCCATTTTTTTCCATACCTTTAATAGGACTTTAGGTTTCCACTGTACTTTGACCTCAAAGCTTGGAATATGGGGTTAGAGTGGAAATTTTTTGGGGTAATGTTCATTTTTGAATTACAAACATAAATTACTTTTTCAATTTGCATTTTTCCATTTTTTTTCATACCTTTAATAGGACTTTATGTTTCCACTGTACTTTGACCTCAAAGCTTGGAATATGGGGTTAGAGTGGAAATTTTTTGGGGTAATATTCATTTTTAAATTACAAACATAAATGATTTTTTCAATTTCCATTTTTCCATTTTTTTCCATACCTTTAATAGGACTTTAGGTTTCCACTGTACTTTGACCTCAAAGCTTTGAATATGGGGTTAGAGTGGAAATCTTTTGGGTAAATATTCATTTTTAAATTACAAACATAAATGATTTTTTCAATTTCGATTTTTCCATTTTTTTTCATACCTTTAATAGGACTTTAGGTTTCCACTGTACTTTGACCTCAAAGCTTGGAATATGGGGTTAGAGTGGAAATATTTTGGGGTAATATTCATTTTTGAATTACAAACATAAATGACTTTTTCAATTTCCATTTTTCCATTTTTTTTCATACCTTTAAAAGGACTTTAGGTTTCCACTGTACTTTGACCTCAAAGCTTGGAATATGGCTTAGAGTGGAAATTTTTTGGGATAATATTCATTTTTAAATTAGAAACATAAATGATTTTTTCAATTTCCATTTTTCCATTTTTTTTCATACCTTTAATAGGACTTTAGGTTTCCACTGTACTTTGACCTCAAAGCTTGGAATATGGGGTTAGAGTGGAAATTTTTTGTGGTAATATTCATTTTTAAATTAGAAACATAAATGATTTTTTCAATTTCTATTTTTCCATTTTTTTTCATACCTTTAATAGGACTTTAGGTTTCCACTGTACTTTGACCTCAAAGCTTGGAATATGGGGTTAGAGTGGAAATTTTTTGGGGTAATATTCATTTTTAAATTAGAAACATAAATGATTTTTTAAATTTCCATTTTTCCATTTTTTTTCATACCTTTAATAGGACTTTAAGTTTCCACTGTACTTTGACCTTAAAGCTTGGAATATGGGGTTAGAGTGGAAATTTTTTGGGGTAATATTCATTTTTAAATTACAAACATAAATGATTTTTTCAATTTCCATTTTTCCATTTTTTTTCATACCTTTAATAGGACTTTATGTTTCCACTGTACTTTGACCTCAAAGCTTTGAATATGGGGTTAGAGTGGAAATCTTTTGGGTAAATATTCATTTTTAAATTACAAACATAAATGATTTTTTCAATTTCGATTTTTCCATTTTTTTTCATACCTTTAATAGGACTTTAGGTTTCCACTGTACTTTGACCTCAAAGCTTGGAATATGGGGTTAGAGTGGAAATTTTTCAGGGTAATATTCATTTTTAAATTAGAAACATAAATCATTTTTTCAATTTCCATTTTTCCATTTTTTTTCATACCTTTAATAGGACTTTAGGTTTCCACTGTACTTTGACCTCAAAGCTTGGAATATGGGGTTAGAGTGGAAATTTTTTGGGGTAATATTCATTTTTAAATTAGAAACATAAATGATTTTTTCAATTTCCATTTTTCCATTTTTTTTCATACCTTTAATAGGACTTTAGGTTTCCACTGTACTTTGACCTCAAAGCTTTGAATATGGGGTTAGAGTGAAAATTTTTTGGGTAAATATTTATTTTTAAATTACAAACATAAATGTTTTTTTCAATTTCCATTTTTCCATTTTTTTTCATACCTTTAATAGGACTTTAGGTTTCCACTGTACTTTGACCTCAAAGCTTGGAATATGGGATTAGAGTGGAAATTTTTTGGGGTAATATTCATTTTTAAATTACAAACATAAATCATTTTTTCAATTTCCATTTTTCCATTTTTTTTCATACCTTTAATAGGACTTTAAGTTTCCACTGTACTTTGACCTTAAAGCTTGGAATATGGGGTTAGAGTGGAAATTTTTTGGGGTAATATTCATTTTTAAATTACAAACATAAATGATTTTTTCAATTTCCATTTTTCCATTTTTTTTCATACCTTTAATAGGACTTTATGTTTCCACTGTACTTTGACCTCAAAGCTTGGAATATGGGGTTAGAGTGGAAATTTTTTGGGGTAATATTCATTTTTAAATTAGAAACATAAATGATTTTTTCAATTTCCATTTTTCCATTTTTTTTCATACCTTTAATAGGACTTTAAGTTTCCACTGTACTTTGACCTTAAAGCTTGGAATATGGGGTTAGAGTGGAAATTTTTTGGGGTAATATTCATTTTTAAATTACAAACATAAATGATTTTTTCAATTTCCATTTTTCCATTTTTTTTCATACCTTTAATAGGACTTTAGGTTTCCACTGTACTTTGACCTCAAAGCTTTGAATATGGGGTTAGAGTGGAAATTTTTTGGGTAAATATTCATTTTTAAATTACAAACATAAATGATTTTTTTAATTTCCATTTTTCCATTTTTTTTCATACCTTTAATAGGACTTTAGGTTTCCACTGTACTTTGACCTCAAAGCTTGGAATATGGGGTTAGAGTGGAAATTTTTTGTGGTAATATTCATTTTTAAATTAGAAACATAAATGATTTTTTCAATTTCTATTTTTCCATTTTTTTTCATACCTTTAATAGGACTTTAGGTTTCCACTGTACTTTGACCTCAAAGCTTGGAATATGGGGTTAGAGTGGAAATTTTTTGGGGTAATATTCATTTTTAAATTAGAAACATAAATGATTTTTTAAATTTCCATTTTTCCATTTTTTTTCATACCTTTAATAGGACTTTAGGTTTCCACTGTACTTTGACCTCAAAGCTTGGAATATGGGGTTAGAGTGGAAATTTTCCGGTTTTTTCTGGTTCTTGTTTTTCTGGTTTTTCTGGTTTTTCTGGTTAGGGTTAGTGTTAGGGTTAGGGTTTTCTGGTTTTTCCGGTTTTTTCTATTTTTTCCGGTTTTTTCCGGTTTTTTCTGGTTCTTGTTTTTCTGGTTTTTCCGGTTTTTTCTGGTTTTTCTGGTTAGGGTTAGGGTTAGGGTTAGGGTTTTCTGGTTTTTCCGGTTTTTTCTGGTTTTTTCCGGTTTTATCCGGTTTTTTCCGGTTTTTTCTGGTTCTTGTTTTTCTGGTTTTTCCGGTTTTTTCTGGTTTTTCTGGTTAGGGTTAGGGTTAGGGTTAGGGTTTTCTGGTTTTTCCGGTTTTTTCTGGTTTTTTCCGGTTTTATCCGGTTTTTTCCGGTTTTTTCTGGTTCTTGTTTTTCTGGTTTTTCTGGTTTTTCTGGTTAAGGTTAGGGTTAGGGTTAGGGTTTTCTGGTTTTTCCGGTTTTTTCTGGTTTTTCCGGTTTTATCCGGTTTTTTCCGGTTTTTTCTGGTTCTTGTTTTTCTGGTTTTTCCGGTTTTTTCTGGTTTTTCTGGTTAGGGTTAGGGTTAGGGTTTTCTGGTTTTTCCGGTTTTTTCTGGTTTTTTCCGGTTTTATCCGGTTTTTTCCGGTTTTTTCTGGTTCTTGTTTTTCTGGTTTTTCCGGTTTTTTCTGGTTTTTCTGGTTAGGGTTAGGGTTAGGGTTAGGGTTTTCTGGTTTTTCCGGTTTTTTCTGGTTTTTTCCGGTTTTATCCGGTTTTTTCCGGTTTTTTCTGGTTCTTGTTTTTCTGGTTTTTCCGGTTTTTTCTGGTTTTTCTGGTTAGGGTTAGGGTTAGGGTTAGGGTTTTCTGGTTTTTCCGGTTTTTTCTGGTTTTTTCCGGTTTTATCCGGTTTTTTCCGGTTTTTTCTGGTTCTTGTTTTTCTGGTTTTTCTGGTTTTTCTGGTTAAGGTTAGGGTTAGGGTTAGGGTTTTCTGGTTTTTCCGGTTTTTTCTGGTTTTTCCGGTTTTATCCGGTTTTTTCCGGTTTTTTCTGGTTCTTGTTTTTCTGGTTTTTCCGGTTTTTTCTGGTTTTTCTGGTTAGGGTTAGGGTTAGGGTTTTCTGGTTTTTCCGGTTTTTTCTGGTTTTTTCCGGTTTTATCCGGTTTTTTCCGGTTTTTTCTGGTTCTTGTTTTTCTGGTTTTTCCGGTTTTTTCTGGTTTTTCTGGTTAGGGTTAGGGTTAGGGTTAGGGTTTTCTGGTTTTTCCGGTTTTTTCTGGTTTTTTCCGGTTTTATCCGGTTTTTTCCGGTTTTTTCTGGTTCTTGTTTTTCTGGTTTTTCCGGTTTTTTCTGGTTTTTCTGGTTAGGGTTAGGGTTAGGGTTAGGGTTTTCTGGTTTTTCCGGTTTTTTCTGGTTTTTTCCGGTTTTATCCGGTTTTTTCCGGTTTTTTCTGGTTCTTGTTTTTCTGGTTTTTCTGGTTTTTCTGGTTAAGGTTAGGGTTAGGGTTAGGGTTTTCTGGTTTTTCCGGTTTTTTCTGGTTTTTTCCGGTTTTATCCGGTTTTTTCCGGTTTATTCTGGTTCTTGTTTTTCTGGTTTTTCTGGTTTTTCTGGTTAGGGTTAGGGTTAGGGTTAGGGTTTTCTGGTTTTTCCGGTTTTTTCTGGTTTTTTCCGGTTTTATCCGGTTTTTTCTGGTTCTTGTTTTTCTGGTTTTTCTGGTTTTTCTGGTTAGGGTTAGGGTTAGGGTTAGGGTTTTCTGGTTTTTCCGGTTTTTTCTGGTTTTTTCCGGTTTTTTCCGGTTTTTTCTGGTTCTTGTTTTTCTGGTTTTTTTGGTTTTTCTGGTTAGGGTTAGGGTTAGGGTTAGGGTTTTCTGGTTTTTCCGGTTTTTTCTGGTTTTTTCCGGTTTTATCCGGTTTTTTCCGGTTTTTTCTGGTTCTTGTTTTTCTGGTTTTTCCGGTTTTTTCTGGTTTTTCCGGTTTTTTCTGGTTTTTCTGGTTAAGGTTAGGGTTAGGGTTAGGGTTTTCTGGTTTTTCCGGTTTTTTCTGGTTTTTTCCGGTTTTATCCGGTTTTTTCCGGTTTATTCTGGTTCTTGTTTTTCTGGTTTTTCTGGTTTTTCTGGTTAGGGTTAGGGTTAGGGTTAGGGTTTTCTGGTTTTTCCGGTTTTATCTGGTTTTTTCCGGTTTTATCCGGTTTTTTCCGGTTTTTTCTGGTTCTTGTTTTTCTGGTTTTTCTGGTTTTTCTGGTTAGGGTTAGGGTTAGGGTTAGGGTTTTCTGGTTTTTCCGTTTTTTCTGGTTTTTTCCGGTTTTATCCGGTTTTTTCCGGTTTTTTCCGGTTTTTTCTGGTTCTTGTTTTTCTGGTTTTTTCTGGTTTTTCTGGTTTTTCTGGTTAGGGTTAGGGTTAGGGTTAGGGTTTTCTGGTTTTTCCGGTTTTTTCTGGTTTTTTCCGGTTTTATCCGGTTTTTTCCGGTTTTTTCTGGTTCTTGTTTTTCTTGTTTTTCTGGTTTTTCTGGTTAGGGTTAGGGTTAGGGTTAGGGTTTTCTGGTTTTTTCGGTTTTTTCTGGTTTTTTCCGGTTTTATCCGGTTTTTTCCGGTTTTTTCTGGTTCTTGTTTTTCTGTTTTTTTCTGGTTTTTCTGGTTTTCCTGGTTAGGGTTAGTGTTAGGGTTAGGGTTTTCTGGTTTTTCCGGTTTTTTCTGGTTTTTTCCGGTTTTATCCGGTTTTTTCCGGTTTTTTCTGGTTCTTGTTTTTCTGGTTTTTTCTGGTTTTTCTGGTTTTTCTGGTTAGGGTTAGGGTTAGGTTTAGGGTTTTCTGGTTTTTCCGGTTTTTTCTGGTTTTTTCCGGTTTTATCCGGTTTTTTCCGGTTTTTTCTCGTTCTTGTTTTTTTGGTTTTTCCGGTTTTTTCTGGTTTTTCTGGTTAGGGTTAGGGTTAGGGTTATGGTTTTCTGGTTTTTCCGGTTTTTTCTGGTTTTTTCCGGTTTTATCCGGTTTTTTCCGGTTTTTTCTGGTTCTTGTTTTTCTGGTTTTTCCGGTTTTTTCTGGTTTTTCTGGTTAGGGTTAGGGTTAGGGTTAGGGTTTTCTGGTTTTTCCGGTTTTTTCTGGTTTTTTCCGGTTTTATCCGGTTTTTTCCGGTTTTTTCTGGTTCTTGTTTTTCTGGTTTTTCTGGTTTTTCTGGTTAGGGTTAGGGTTAGGGTTAGGGTTTTCTGGTTTTTCCGGTTTTTCCGGTTTTTTCTGGTTTTTTCCGGTTTTATCCGGTTTTTTCCGGTTTTTTCTGGTTCTTGTTTTTCTGGTTTTTTCTGGTTTTTCTGGTTTTTCTGGTTAGGGTTAGTGTTAGGGTTAGGGTTTTCTGGTTTTTCCGGTTTTTTCTGGTTTTTTCCGGTTTTATCCGGTTTTTTCTGGTTCTTGTTTTTCTGGTTTTTCTGGTTTTTCTGGTTAGGGTTAGGGTTAGGGTTAGGGTTTTCTGGTTTTTCCGGTTTTTTCTGGTTTTTTCCGGTTTTATCCGGTTTTTTCCGGTTTTTTCTGGTTCTTGTTTTTCTGGTTTTTCTGGTTTTTCTGGTTAGGGTTAGGGTTAGGGTTAGGGTTTTCTGGTTTTTCCGGTTTTATCTGGTTTTTTCCGGTTTTATCCAGTTTTTTCCGGTTTTTTCTGGTTTTTGTTTTTTAGGTTTTTTCTGGTTTTTCTGGTTTTTCTGGTTTTTCTGGTTAGGGTTAGTGTTAGGGTTAGGGTTTTCTGGTTTTTCCGGTTTTTTCTGGTTTTTTCCGGTTTTATCCGGTTTTTTCTGGTTCTTGTTTTTCTGGTTTTTCCGGTTTTTTCTGGTTTTTCTGGTTAGGGTTAGGGTTAGGGTTAGGGTTTTCTGGTTTTTCCGGTTTTTTCTGGTTTTTTCCGGTTTTATCCGGTTTTTTCCGGTTTTTTCTGGTTCTTGTTTTTGATTTTCCGGTTTTTTCTGGTTTTTCTGGTTAGGTTTAGGGTTAGGGTTAGGGTTTTCTGGTTTTTTCCGGTTTTTTCTGGTTTTTTCCGGTTTTTTCTGGTTTTTTCTGGTTCTTGTTTTTCTGGTTTTTCCGGTTTTTTCTGGTTTTTCTAATTAGGTTTAGGGTTAGGGTTAGGGTTTTCTGGTTTTTTCCGGTTTTTTCCGGTTTTTTCTGGTTTTTTCCGGTTTTTTCTGGTTCTTGTTTTTCTGGTTTTTCCGGTTTTTTCTGGTTTTTCTGGTTAGGCTTAGGGTTAGGGTTAGGGTTTTCTGGTTTTATCCGGTTTTTTCTGGTTTTTTCCGGTTTTTTCCGGTTTTTTCTGGTTTTTTCTGGTTCTTGTTTTTCTGGTTTTTCCGGTTTTTTCTGGTTTTTCTGGTTAGGGTTAGGGTTAGGGTTAGGGTTTTCTGGTTTTTCCGGTTTTTTCTGGTTTTTTCCGGTTTTTTCTGGTTTTTTCTGGTTCTTGTTTTTCTGGTTTTTCCGGTTTTTTCTGGTTTTTCTGGTTAGGTTTAGGGTTAGGGTTAGGGTTTTCTGGTTTTTCCGGTTTTTTCTGGTTTTTTCCGGTTTTTTTCTGGTTTTTTCTGGTTTTTGTTTTTCTGGTTTTTCCGGTTTTTTCTGGTTTTTCTGGTTAGGGTTAGGGTTAGGGTTAGGGTTTTCTGGTTTTTTCCGGTTTTTTCCGGTTTTTTCTGGTTTTTTCTGGTTCTTGTTTTTCTGGTTTTTCCGGTTTTTTCTGGTTTTTCTGGTTAGGTTTAGGGTTAGGTTTAGGGTTTTCTGGTTTTTCGGTTTTTTCTGGTTTTTTCCGGTTTTTTCTGGTTTTTTCTGGTTCTTGTTTTTCTGGTTTTTCCGGTTTTTTCTGGTTTTTCTGGTTAGGGTTAGGGTTAGGGTTAGGGTTTTCTGGTTTTTCCGGTTTTTTCTGGTTTTTTCCGGTTTTTTCCGGTTTTTTCCGGTTTTTTCTGGTTTTTTCTGGTTCTTGTTTTTCTGGTTTTTCCGGGTTTTTCTGGTTTTTCTGGTTAGGTTTAGGGTTAGGGTTAGGGTTTTCTGGTTTTTCCGGTTTTTTCTGGTTTTTTCCGGTTTTTTCCGGTTTTTTCTGGTTCTTGTTTTTCTGGTTTTTCCGGTTTTTTCTGGTTTTTCTGGTTAGGGTTAAGGTTAGGGTTAGGGTTTTCTGGTTTTTCCGGTTTTTTCTGGTTTTTTCCGGTTTTTTCTGGTTTTTTCTGGTTCTTGTTTTTCTGGTTTTTCCGGTTTTTTCTGGTTTTTCTGGTTAGGGTTAGGGTTAGGGTTAGGTTTTTCTGGTTTTTTCTGGTTTTTTCCGGTTTTGACCGGTTTTTTCTGGTTCTTGTTTTTCTGGTTTTTCCGGTTTTTTCTGGTTTTTCTGGTTAGGGTTAGGGTTAGGGTTAGGGTTTTCTGGTTTTTCCGGTTTTTTCTGGTTTTTTCCGGTTTTTTCTGGTTCTTGTTTTTCTTGTTTTTCCAGTTTTTTCTGGTTTTTCTGGTTAGGGTTGGGGTTAGGGTTAGGGTTTTCTGGTTTTTCCGGTTTTTTCTGGTTTTTTCCGGTTTTTTCTGGTTTTTTCTGGTTCTTGTTTTCCTGGTTTTTCCGGTTTTTTCTGCCTTTCCTGGTTAGGCTTAGGGTTAGGGTTAGGGTTTTCTGGTTTTTCCAGTTTTTTCTGGTTTTTTCCGGTTTTTTATGTTCCCACTGTACTTTGACCTCAGGGCTAGGAAAATGGGGTTAGAGTGAAAATTTTTTGGGGTAATATTTATTTTTAAATTACAAACACAAATGATTTTTTTAATTTCCATTTTTCCATTTTTTTTCATACTTTTAGTAGGACTTAAGGTTTCCACTGTACTTTGACCTCAAAGCTTGGATTATGGGGTTAGAGTGGAGATTTTTTGGGATAATATTCATTTTTATATTACAAACATAAGTGATTTTTTCAATTTCCATTTTTTTTCATACCTTCAATAGGACTTTAGGTTTCCACTGTACTTTGACCTCAGGGCTTGGAATATGGGGTTAGAGTGGAAATTTTTTGGGGTAATATACATTTTTAAATTACAAACATAAATGATTTTTTCAATTTCCAATTTTTTAATTTTATTCATACCTTTAACAGGACTTTATGTTCCCACTGTACTTTGATTTCAGGGCTTGGATTATGGGGTTAGAGTGGAAATTTTTTGGGGTAATATTCATTTTTAAATTACAAACAGAAATGATTTTTTCAATTTCCATTTTTTCAATTTTATTCATACCTTTAACAGGACTTTAGTGCTCCCACTTTACTTTGACCTCAGGGATCTGATTATGAGGTAAGGGTTGAGATCTTTTGGGATAAAATTCAATTTTGAATTACAAACAGAAATGATTTTTTCAATTTCAATTTTTTTCAAATTCAAAAATGAATTTAACCCCAAAAGATCTCAACCCTTACCTCATATTCAGATTCCTGAGGTCAAAGTATAGTGGATACTTTAGAGTCCTGTCAAGGGTATGAAGAAATTGGAGAAATGGAAATTGAAAACATCCCGTGATATGCTGAGACACACACAATCACACCGAAACAATTCACTCCTCCTACCAAGACAAAACATTCCTTCCTCGTCTTTTCAATACTCAATAAGCTCATGATACCCATTGTTCATCCTTTTTCTGCTTCTTTTTGTCGTTTTTTGTATATTTAGTGCTGACTTTTATGACTGATAACATACATTTATTTTTTTATAGCTTTTTAATTGTTTGCCTTGTTTTTATAGCATTTCTAGCGTATGCCTTGACTTGAACTCATACTCACAAAAATGTATAAAAAATTGGAAAGTAATTACTGTTGGCTAATTTAACAATAAATTTAATTTTTCAAATCTAGTGAGATTTTTCTAAATCAAAATGACAAAGGACATTAAACTGTGACTGTAGTTATAAAATATTTTTGAAGCTAATAATCTCAGCCCTAACGTCTCAACACCTCAAACGACATTTCAACGACACGAACATTTCATACTTTTTGCGCCATTAGGCAGCTTTTGTGTGCACTCTCACTACTTACGCATGCGTGCAAGGTGCTTCAGACACCTCCATTGCAATTGAAAGGTTTCCATGGCAGTTTAAATTCCAACTGACGAACCACTTACTCTACGTGGTGTCGCATGCAACTCAACTACGCACTGAAAATGTGACTAACCTCAATTTCCTGCGTTTTTTTTTCCAGTTTTTACTCCATTTTGCGACAAACCTTTCGACTTTTCGGCCTTACAAAGCAACACCAACAAGCTGTATTTCGGTTCAGCGCGCTAACACCTCAACTCCACTTCAACTCTGCACCTCCTCAAGCTAATGAACTTCAGCGCACACTCCAGCCGTTATATGCTCTCTGAGCAGGCGTACACAAGCATGCATACACCTAATCTTCCTTGTTCCGACTTCTGTGGCTAACGCAGGCCTGCGTGGAAAGTTAGGCTGTCACGCCTGTATGGTGGTAATTAGTGTACGATTAACGTATGTGAACTCCCGTAATAAAAAGTATGAGGAAATTAATGTTAAAACAGAAAAGTAGAAAGGTTTGAATGGCAAGGCGAGTTCGAGAGTTTATCTTCAAACTTACACCCAGTTGCTGGAGAATGATTAATTCTGTGTGTCGTACTGTCTGAACCACACCTCGCCATCTTTCTTCACTGCACCACTCTTTTCATTTCCCTGAATATAATACTGAAGTGATATGAAGACTGAGAGCATTGTATGAAAGTTTCAACTATTGGACAAAAACATAATAGGAAACAACAAACTTACTAGCTGATGGCTTGAATATACCTGTTTCTCTTGTCTCTTGAGTGTGATTCATAATTTTGGAATATGCCTTCTTATCAGAGATTACAAAAGTTGATCACATTTTCAAATGAAGATTTAGCAAATGTTACTAGGCAAGAAAAAGGAGTTTTCTATCATTTTGATTGAATATAAACAAAACATTTTTTAATTATTAAATCTTTTAAGCTAATGACTCCTCATTTCAATTATTTTGATCATGTACTGAAAGATCATGCCCTGATTAGATCATGATTTTCGCAATGTTGTAATTATTAACAAAAAATGGAAAAAAAAATTAAAAAGTTGAATCAAAAATCAAGGACTAACTTAATGAAGTCGGAATCTTTTGGAGTAACAACTATTTTTCTTATAGTTGATCAATTATTGACGAGACGAGAAGAGATAAAAGATTTATACGTGTTGTGTCGTCTCAATCACGCCTGCCTTGTGTGACACAATGAGTTCTGAAATTTAAGTGACATTGCTAACTTTAGCGAAAAGAAATAAAATAATTTTTTTCAAATTAGGAAACTGTAAATTCAACTTACTTGTGACGAATCTTTATTTTTATTTTGACAAACTCATTTGCCATTTCCAGCGTATGTCTGGACTTGATCTAATAAAGATTATACAAAAAATTTCAATAGTTATTCCTGAGTAAGCATTTATTTTTTAAGTCCGAAAAATTATTAGACTTTAATTTTAACTTTTAACTATGAAATGCCAAATTCATTAATTTTAACATCAATTTATCTAACGTCAAATGAGAACAAAGTCACCCGAAATACGTGAAATTATTGCCGAAGAATGCATCAGGCACTTTTTATATGTATGAAGAATGCAGCAGGCACTTTTTATATGTATGAAGAATGCAGCAGGCACTTTTTGTATGTATGAAGAATGCAGCAGGCACTTTTTGTATGTATGAAGAATGCAGCAGGCACTTTTTGTATGTATGAAGAATGCAGCAGGCACTTTTTGTGTGTATGAAGAATGCAGCAGGCACTTTTTGTATGTATGAAGAATGCAGCAGGCACTTTTTGTGTGTATGAAGAATGCAGCAGGCACTTTTTGTATGTATGAAGGATGCATCAGGCACTTTTTGTATGTATGAAGAATGCAGCAGGCACTTTTTGTATGTATGAAGAATGCAGCAGGCACTTTTTGTATGTATGAAGAATGCAGCAGGCACTTTTTGTATGTATGAAGAATGCAGCAGGCACTTTTTGTATGTATGAAGAATGCAGCAGGCACTTTTTGTATGTATGAAGAATGCAGCAGGCACTTTTTGTATGTATGAAGAATGCAGCAGGCACTTTTTGTATGTATGAAAAATGCATCAGGCACTTTTTGTATGTATGAAAAATGCAGCAGGCACTTTTTTTGTGTATGAAGAATGCAGCAGGCACTTTTTGTATGTATGAAGAATGCAGCAGGCACTTTTTGTATGTATGAAGAATGCAGCAGGCACTTTTTGTATGTATGAAGAATGCAGCAGGCACTTTTTTTGTGTATGAAGAATGCAGCAGGCACTTTTTGTATGTATGAAGAATGCAGCAGGCACTTTTTGTATGTATGAAGAATGCAGCAGGCACTTTTTATATGTATGAAGAATGCAGCAGGCACTTTTTGTATGTGTGAAGAATGCAGCAGGCACTTTTTGTATGTATGAAGAATGCATCGGGCATTTTTTGTGTGTATGAAGAATGCAGCAGGCACTTTTTGTATGTATGAAGAATGCACAGGCACTTTTTGTATGTATGAAGAATGCATCGGGCATTTTTTGTGTGTATGAAGAATGCAGCAGGCACTTTTTGTATGTATGAAGAATGCATCAGGCACTTTTTGTGTGTATGAAGAATGCAGCAGGCACTTTTTGTGTGTATGAAGAATATATCAGTTTTTTATGCATGGTGTTTGAGGCGATTTTATGTTTGCATCAAGTGTCTCGCATATCTTTTGCACTTGTTTTTTTTGCAGGTATTTTTTGTGTATATTTGAGTTTTCCATGCAATTTCACGCACGTGTGGAAGGTGCTTCAGACACCTTCATTGCAATTGAAAGGTTTTATGGCGTTTTTAAATTCGTACCGACGCACCACTCACAACACGCATGCAATTTAATTATGAGAAGTGAAAAGTTATGAAACTAAATTGACATCGCTAATTTTAGAAATAAAACATAATATTTCTAAAACTTCAAAAAGCATCAATTTGACGTACCTGATTATTCTTGGTGCATTTTGACAAATTGAGTAGTCGTTCCAAATTACTCGTTTGAGTTTGGCATCTAAAAGATTATAAGACTTTTTAATTTTGAATTTTTAGATATAAAATGCTTGATTTGATAATCGAAACGATAATTTATTTAACGTCAAACAAGACGTAAAAAGCACCTGAAAAACTTCGCCAAAAATGAACGTCTGCTTGTCGAAACCAAAGAACCACAATATTGGGTGTTGAAAACTATTTATTTTTTGAATTATAAAAACTTTTTCACGCACTGTTCCATAGCCTTTAACAATATTCTCTGATAAGGTTGAAAATGAACAGATTGGTGGTTTGAAATATAAATGTAAAAATTCGTTTAACTCTTTTGTTGTTGAAGTTTATGAAAAGGTTAGTATGTTTTTTTCAAGAGTCAGGGTCTCCAGCGTTTGTCTGGATTTGCTTCAATTAAATCCATGAACAAAATTTTGATGAGACCTAATCTAATCAAATCATTTTTATAGCCCTGACGCACTAATCAAAAACGCTCAAGACCTGGTTGCCTTTTCAGGTAAACATTCCACACCTAAAATTAACACAATGCAAAAATAGCTGTGCACCACTCGCGGCACATCACAGTCTTCAAAGCCACACACCTCATAAGTGTGCACCTTGCGCTTGTAAAGCAGTGATGACTTGAGCGTGTCCTTGCGGTTCGAGATCTTCAGAATAGGAATGTCTGAGTGGGGAGCTTTGAATTTTTTTTGATGGCAGGCGCTGAAGCGGATGTGTTCGATCTTCCTTCTTTGTACACCACAAATCTCAACCTGCATCACTTTTCAAAAACTGTTCACTTTTTCAATGTTTGAATATTTACCTTTTATGAAATTAAGATGAAAGTTATAAGGCTGCTCTGAGAAGAGCACGTTGAAATCGCCATTAATAAACTGTGGTAAATAAAATTCAATCGAATGCTTTAAAAATTTAGATTCAAAGATAACTTCATTCACGCAAGTTCTCCACACACTTCATGCCATCCCATTTACTATTTGAGTTCGCTTTTCAATTAAACTTCTCTTTAAAAAATAAAAATTTATTTTAATGGCCTTCTGAAGAGTGAATTCATAAAGTTTGTTGAATTTAGTTGAAATAAAAAGTATCAATTGAAATAGTTGATTGTTTCGGATGAGTCATGGCCCTGTGTGATACGGCAAGCTGGCTCGTAGGAGTTGCCGATGAAAAGGTCCACCTCGTAGGTGATGGGCTTGAAGCAGCTCTCAAACTCGATCACCAGCTGCTGGGCGTTGGTGCTTGCTTTCAATTAGTGCTTTAAATTGAGCGTTCAAATAAATTTCGTTTAATTTAATTTAAACGCTGTTTTAAATTGTTAGGAAGCTTTTGAAAATAATAACAATGATTAGTAAATTAAATTCGGTTTAATTGAAGTTGAAATCGAGTAACAATTCAATGTCTCTCATACTTCCATGCAGTCCTTATTGAAGCAAATAGTGGCAAGAGTAATGACGCCTTCCCAGGTCACCTTGAGCGTGTATTTGATGTGGATGCTTCCCGGCTTGGAGGTGTGTGTAGACACGGCAGCGCATGCGGGTATTTCAATCGGTTCCCTCCAAAAGCCTGAGTAGAAGTAGCTGAAGTTGAAGTCATTTTGGAAGAGAGGCTGGTGCAGGAAAATAAAAAAGATGGCACCTGAAGAAGAAGGCAATATGGCAGCCTTGCTTTTTGACAAGAGCTTTTTGCGTTGCGTGATGTTGCTATGCGAACACGTGAAAGAGTGGTAGGTTGTGATCTGTGGTTGAAAAGCTGTTTGACTTATTCTCCATACACACGTAGAATTAGTAGCACATAAAATGAATTAACAATCAGCGTGAACAGTCACCTGAACCAGAGTCACCTTGGTGCGGGCAACCCTCAATCTGCCTCGGTTCTCAAAATTCCCAAACACATTAATTTTTTCTCCAGCCAAAAAGCCAGTTTTGTTGAGTTTCCAAAAGCCCTTGATGTAGCAAAGCTTGAAAAGCATTAGGCTTCTCTTTTTTTTTATTGCAATTTCCACAGGTTTCTGAAAATGTTGGCGAATGAAAGTTTTTTATTTAAATATTTCCACATTTTGATGGTGAAGTTCTTGGCAAGAAGTTTTTACAGACCATGTGAGACAAAGGCACTGTGGCCTTGCTTATCAACACGAACTCCTGAACCGCACTCAGGACTCCTCTTCGAGAGCCTTCTCGCTTGTCACTCACGTCGTACGGAGGCTGTTCCATCGGGCTGTCACAGTGCTTGCCGTTTGCCACAGTCGTTTCAGCGCTTAAAGCAGACTTGTTTTCTGCGCCATTTTCGAAGAAGACAACTTCGTTGGTGGCCTTGTTCAAGTCCTGGTGCTTGCTGTCTTCCACCAACGCCTCCAAAGACCTCGCATCTCCAGCACTACTGTAGCCACTGCTGCACGAATCCTTCTTGCCTTCGCTGCTACCTCTTCGACTGCCTCTTTTACTACTTTGCATGGGAAATATCAGAGCTACTGAGACGTACCTCAGGAATCCATAGTCTCCAACAAAAGACTCTGGTAAGTCGTTGGGCAGTTGGATAGAGAAAGGGTAGCGGTGCAGACCAGGCTGGTGACTCTTCCTTTTGCAGTTTCGTTTTATAGTGGCCGGAAAAGCGAGTGGAAGACCAAATTGGTGAGAAGGGATTGGCAAAGTTGAATGGTGCGAAAACATCTCTGAATTCTCTTTATTATTTGAAGTTTTGTGACAATTGTCGTCAAATAGTTCCCATTCCTCCTTTTTGATGTAATTATCTTGGTTCACTGTCGCTTGAAACAGATGAATAAATAAATGTCCATTACTGCTGTTATGATCTATTTCAACATTGAAGGAGAAAGCTCTTACAGTTTCAGTTATCAAAACGAAGTCGTTTGACCACTCACCCAACCACTAAGCTGACTTTTTTAAGTTGCCTTTTTGTAAAATACCTAAATCTTCAACTTATTCTCATTTTTTTAAATACCTTCTAGTAGTACTTATGCTAAATTTGCAATTTCCTTTTGTGGGTTCTTTTTATGGAACTCTCTTCTCTCCAATCTCACCTCTTTTACCACTCTACTCTCATTTCGTAAAGCCCTTAAAACTTTGTTGCTTAAACAGTTCGTATCAGAACGCTTTTGAACAGTTTGTAATCAGCGCTATATAAACGATTCGATTAGATTACCTTGGTGATAAAGAAGGGTTTTTTGGTTGAGGTATTCCTGGAAATCATTCAGCTGTGAGGAGTTGCCGGTGGCCAGCATTGAAAAGGTGGCAGAGCTTGAAAGTTCTGGTGATTCGACTTGTGTTGAAGGATTTTTTTGAAGGGATGAAGGTGATGGTGGATAGGAGGAGCTCTGTTGAGAAGCGTTTGTTGCAGGTGGTGATGCGATCGAAATGGCTTTTTTCCAATTAACATGGGAGAAGCCTTTGAAAAGGATTTCTATTTCTGTATGATGGAAAAATTTATTGAAATGATACATGAATCGTTTCATTATCAAACCCACTTTCGATGTTTGTTGACTTGAGCAGACTGAAAGTCACATAACCAGCAATCTTGTCTCCTGGCAAATGCGCCAGTTTTAGTAAAATTTTGTATAATTATCAGATAATTAAGATTGTTTTTACCTGGTGAGAAGTGAAAGGTTGGATTGAGAAAGTCTATGCGGAAGTCTTTTGCTTCCATGTTGCTTTTCCAAGGCAGATAAGTAAACAAATTTTTTTCGATGAATAACTCAAAAATCTAATTTGACCGTGACTTATTTTCTTTATTTTCGAAAGAGGTTGGCTGAGATCATTTTTGATTTTTCCTTTACTTTAGTTTACTATTTTTTCGAAAAAATAGTTAACGAAACCGAAAAATGTGCTTTGAGTATCTTCATATATCGTTTTATATCATTGCTAAACTGTTATCGTTCTAAATTGTTCTTAACACTGCTATGTTTGGTTTAACACAGCTGAAGAATGGTGAAAATGCGTCAATGTAATTCTTGTCTACCCAATTTGATTTTTTGAAAACTTTATTTGGATTTATTAGAAAATTGTTTAAAAACTTCTTTACGGAAAAAATTCGTATTTAAGTAATAATATTTTTTTCAATATTCTTTTGCCTAATTTATTTGCAAACATATTAATGAAAAACTTTAAATCATTTTCAATAGAAATTCCTCAAAGTTAGTTCTCATTATTGTTAAATAAAATTTTTAGTATTTTAAATTAACTCTTCAATTTTCCAGCGCTAAAAAAAATTTAACCAAAAAGCAAATTCTTGGAGTTCCGTGGATATCCGATAAAAAATTCCTTCTCGAAAATTGTAAATCAAAAAAACTCTCCATTATTTTTTATTCTTTAAATTTAAGTATGTAAAAGTTACAAAACTGCCATTTGTTAAAAGTTTTTGATAGAGAACAAGCAATATGTCTAAGTGGAAACAAAGTTATGAAGCGGGCAGAAAGTTCAAAAACAAGTGGCAAAATAGGTATTAGAGTTTTTCATGTCACATTCAATCATGATGAAAAAAATAATTTTTTAAGGTTTCCTTGGCTTGAACAAATGGCTGATGGCTCAGAAAATGCCTTTTGTACATTATGTTGCAAGATTTTGCAACCAAAACTTTCAACTATTATCAACCATTCTAACACTACAGACCACCACAGACAAGTAATTATTTTATTTAGTTTTACCATTGTAGAATGCTTGTTATGGATAAATGAATTATCAAAATAGAGAGGTTGAAAATGTTTGACCATATTACAGCAGGAATATTTTTCTCTAGAAGAGGACCAAAGCACAACTAATGATGCTGTGTCACAACAGGAAGGATGGAAGTTTTATGAGCTAGATGATGGCAGGGTTGATGATGATGCAAGCCTTTTTGGAGTATATGTAACTAACCAACTGAGGTATAAAATTATCCAAGTATCTTTGAAAAAAATATTTTTTTCTTTTGAAATATTTTCAAAAATATATTGACACCTTTTTAAGAATATAATGTGTAAAGATTTATCCATGTTTTATTTAATTAAAAGTTGTTATGTGATGACAGATATTTGAGCAACAAAGATAGCAGGGAACGTTTGAAAGCGTTGGTGAGACAGGCTGTAATTGAAGTGGCTGAACATGACTCTGATCTTTGCAGCTCACAATGTAAAAGTCCACATAGCAGCCACGATGAAGGACTAAACTGCAAGCATGATAAAGCGGCTGGTGTTGATGTTGCAGGAGGTGATAATGAAGATGATACAAAAGATGTCAATAGTGATATTATTGACGACAACTATAACAAGGATTCATCTTTGGAATTATATGTTTTGTAAAATATATTTAAAAAATTTAGTGTTGATCATTTTATTTAGCCCAAAGCGAGTACAACCGTTTCCATGAACAGAGTGCTAAAGATGCGTTGCAAATGCTCTGATTATTTATAGAGCTTCATTTCATCATATATGATTGAAAAAATTGACAAATATAAATTTGACGCTACAATATATGAAAGAAAGTGAAGCTGTAGTTGGGATTGCAGAAAGGTGATGCCTAAGCTAAGACTGGTTCGAAAAGTGCAACAGAGCATTTTGAGCAATGTTAACAAGCGCTATACGAAAAAATTGGTAAGATTGAATTAGATTAGTTGAAGATGAAAATTTTCAAGGAAATCTATCAATCGTTAGACTTATTTTTTTTATTGTGAAAAAAATATCAAAATACTTAGCTCTAAAAAAGTACGATTGAATAATTTTTGTATCACTTCAATTAATCAAGTAGCAGTAATCAAATATTGAGCGTTAGAGTTGCACAAAGTTCTTGCAAATAGATTTTGTAATACAAAACTTGTTAAATATATTTATATTTTGCAAATAAGATTGTGACTTAATTTATAAAATAATTCAACCAAAAGAAATGAAAACGATTTCAAAAGAAGGTTTAGATGTTAAGGATCGAAATGAAACCTTTTCGCCTCTCAAATGGAATTTTCTTATTTTCACATGGTTAATAGAATAGAGAACTTTTGTTATTCTATTGATTTTTTTTCAAAATTTTGGAATTAATTATTCTATTAGATCTATTAAATCAATCAATTTTATGTTTCTATAATTTCAACCAACAGCACTGTGGGCTATAGTTCATACAGCATTTTAGTGAACCTTTCCAAAGTTGATAACCAACTCATGTATAGTTCTGCCTTTTTATATCTTCTCATCGAGATGGTCAAGGTTTTTAAAAAAAATTACTTTTATTGCAGCTTATTAAACTTCAAATATACGCTATGCATATTTATAAATTCTTCAAAAGCTGGCAACTTCACTTGCCTTCTGGACAATGGAGTCAAAGACAACTTCATTGCCAACCTCACTCACTCCATCCGCGATGCATACTAGCACAAAATTGTGGTATGCCTTATCATTCTGTGTGCCTGCTCTCTTGTACTGCTCAACTAACAACATTGCAGTGCACTTGCAACTGCAGATGGACCCTGCTACTTACCAGGTATTCCTGTAGGCCAACCTTGAAGGCAACACCATTACCAATAAACACATGCAACAACCAGATACTTGGAAACTTGAAGATATTATCAACTGCCATTCTTTATCGAATCATTATCAAAAGGTTTGTAACATGCATAGACACACACAAATGATTATAACTAGAGATTTTTCCCATTAAAATTTTCAAATCATTTTTCTATGATAGAGTGTTGGCTTTCAACCAGTGGATTGCACTTTTTATCCTTTTCCTGTCCGCCTGTTTAAATGGGTTTGTGGGTGTGGATTTGTTACAACATGCGCAATTCCATGCTTTTCCGGTTATTTTCATTTTCATTCATTTTTCGGCCATGCCTCATTTTATTTTTTTGACAGCTTGGGAGGTCTGTCTGTTACTCCGCCATCTGCCTCACCAGCAGCATCATCAGCTACTGAAACAACTTATCAGAGCACATTTGTGACACCTAAGGGTCTCCTGGGCATTATTGCTTACACCATGATGTCTGGAATGGCTGGTGTTTATAATGAGTGCATCCTGAAGGAACACAAGCAGGTGATAATGGGAGTCAAGAGTGCTTGCAATATACTCATGTAATCAACCACAGGTGAGCATCAACGTACAGAACAGTCTCTTGTACACTTATGGAATTTTCTTCAATGCTGCTGTGTGGTTGTACAACAGAGGTAACCTCACAAACTTTTCTTTTATGAGTGACCTTTCATGAAATGACAAAACAGATGCAGAGAAAGGCCTTTTTGAGGGCTTCAACGTGTACGTGGTGCTCATTGTGCTGACTCAGGTGGGTCAATTGCCTGCCCCCATGCTTTTGCTTGCATTTCCTACCGCATCGTGAACCACCAGAGTTTCATTGGCCTGGTGATGTCGTTGGTGATGAAGTACTCAAGCAACATAAGCAAGCTCTTCATCGTCTCGTCGTCAGCCCTTCTCACCACCCTCCTTTCCTTCTTCCTCCTTCACATCACAGTGAGTCCCTTTCTGCAACCCTTCAATTCGTCATCAGCACCACTTCACCCCCAGGTGGGTACATACTTCGTGCTCTCCTTGTCGCTCTTCGTCTTCTCACTCTACCTCTATTACAAGGCCTGACCGTCGGCCTTTGGGATTTGTTTACAAACTCGCCGGTGCATTTGTTTATTGGCATGTACTTAACGCTTGGGACACTTTCTACCATTGTACACGCATCATTCGGTATCTGTCGATTTCATCGGGATCAATCAATATTCGTTTAATGAGGGAAGCATTTTTAAGGATTTTTAGGTGAAAGAACTAGTCAAATGAAGGGTACGTTATTGTTCACACTTTTGTATCGAAATAAAGTCAATCATGCAAGTCCGTGTGCGCTCTATGGCCTCCGAACCTCCGCCACAACAGTCGCTATACCGGTCCCAGCAAGCCCGCTAACTCATCTATCAGCTTCGCACTTAAGTTCACGTGATCAACTGGTGTAGCCTGTGTGTGTGTGTGTGTGTGTGTGTGTGTGTGTGTGTGTGTGTGTGTGTGTGTGTGTGTGTGTGTGTGTGTGTGTGTGTGTGTGTGTGTGTGTGTGTGTGTGTGTGTGTGTGTGTGTGTGTGTGTGTGTGTGTGTGTGTGTGTGTGTGTGTGTGTGTGTGTGTGTGTGCACGCGCTTAGACAGCTCTGTGTAAAGAAGAAACCTGTAAACAAACGGTTTTAAGCCTGTTCTCATCCTGCCAAGGTGGTATCACAGTGGTTAAAAGATTGTTATGATGATGATGATGATGATGATGATGATGATGATGATGATGATGATGAAGATGATTATGACGACGACGATGATGATATGAGACACAGCGGCATACGTTAAACTTTTCCATTTTGGATCTGCATTTGAAAATGAATGAAGAGAAGGTAGCGTTGTTGAACAAGTCCTCGTAAGCAGTGGTGTCCTGGGCATGATGGTGTTGAGAGTGATGATGACAAAAGTATCATATATGAAAGAGAAGAGAGATATGAAGGGGGGAGAGATACATTCTGCATGTGGAGTTCTCCCACGGTTTGTGCATTCTCTTGCAGCACTTGCTCTGCCGCCTCCTGGAAGCACGTTTGCCACACGCTGCCCCACGGGTCACACACGTTCAACTGCACGGCACATTTCATCAGTATGACAAACACACCCTTCAACATCACATCATCATCATCATCATCATCATTATCACCTACCTGAAGTATGAGCCTCCATTTGAAGTTTGGGAACTCCTGACAGCACTTCTCACATCGGTACATGTCGTTTCCCAAGTTCACTAGCTGCGGAAAGTTTGGGTGTGTGTGTGTGTGTCTGTGTGTGTGTCCGTGTGGGTGTCCATGTGCGTGTCTGTGTGGGTGTCCATGTGCGTGTCTGTGTGGGTGAAAATGACACTGACCTTCTTATTGCAATCATTCTGGGGACAGGCCTGTGATGATAATGAGAGAAGGTTTATGGCGGTGATAAGTATGAAATGGTGGAGAGAGGAAGTGGTGGGGTGATGAGGTGATGAGGTGGTGAGGCAATGAGATGAGGTGATGAGGTGATGAGGTGGTGAGGCAATGAGATGAGGTGATGAGGTGATGAGGTGGTGAGGCGATGAGGTGAGGTGGTGAAGTGATTGAGTGCCACCTTGTACAGACAGTTTTCATTCTTGAGACTGGCAATGGTTGCCTTGCACTGGAAGTACTCCACCCGGTCGTCCATGTCCTGAGCACTCAACTCATCCAGCGTCAACCACTTGGTCTCTCCTGCCAGACTGCCTTTGTACTCTGAGAATGTCACAGACGACCCCACCCCATCAAACCACCCTCGCAAAACATTCGTCTCTGGTCGTGGAGGGTTGACGATAATTTGTGTGTTGCTTGACTCTCCCAGCGAACGTCCTGTGGAGGTGGTGTGGCGTGAGTGGGTGTTGGAAAGAAAATTAGCAGAAAATTAGCAGACGCACCATTCCAGTCGGTCACTTTGCACCCTCTCACAACAAGCACCGGATGTCCTGAGCCGTCAAACTTTTCTGCCTGCAACCAATGAAATAACGACACACACACACACACACACACACACACACAAACAAAAAAACAAACAAACAAACACACATTTTCTCCCCAAAGAGTGAGTCGGATAGAAGCATTGGTGCGGTCGACCAGATGCAGGTCTCTCTTCCGCAGTTCCTTGCTGGTCGAACGCTGAGTCACTGAACGCACCTCCTCTGCCTCCCTCACCACTCCTATCACGTCTGAGCAAGTTATCTTGGATGCACACATACATACTCACACACACACTCACACACAACATACCAATGAAAGAGTTTGGAGCAATATTTTGGATTTGATCGATGGGTACAAAGTTGTAAACCACTGCGGGAAGTTGTTCATCGTCCTGTGAACAGAATGAAAGTACACTGTGGACTGGGAGAAGGGGAGGAGAAAGACAAGCATTGGTGGCTTACAAGATTTTACCTCATCGGATACAGGAACAATTTCAGAGTCAGGTGAAAGGGTCATTTCGTAGTCGTTTGGCAGGTTTGAAAACTGCTTGTTGGCTGCCTTCAACTGAGCCCTCTTGAGAAAGTAAGACTGCATGTGTGTGTGAATGTGTGTGTGTGTGTGTGTGTGTGTGTGTGTGTGTGTGTGTGTGTGTGTGTGTGTGTGTGTGTGTGTGCGTGTGTGTGTATGTATACAAACAAAACAGCCACCTTGTCATACTCGATCATATCGTAGAAGCGATCCACGTCATCCTTGAAAGCTGTCACCTGCAGTGGATGCCTTGTGAGTGCTCCCTCCTTTGCCTCCTCACCACACCATACCTCCCCCAATAAGACAATATCACCATCTCAAAACCACCAACTTTGATCTCGCCTGACTTGTCTGCCATGTTGAATGAGAACAACTTGCCTTGGCCCTTGGAATTGTTCCAGGTGCGGACCTGTGAATGGATAGGAGTGGAGAAACAGAATGGATGGGAGTGAAAAAACATAATGGATGGGAGTGGAAAGACATAATGGTTGAGAGAGAAAGAAAGGAAGAAAGAAATAAAGAAGAAAAAAAGAGAGAGAGAGAGAGAGAGAGAGAGAGAGAGAAAGAGAGAGAGAGAGAGAGAGAGAGAGAGAGAGATCAAGTGAAAAGAAGGTGATGCAGACACCTTGGTCTTCACAGTGACTCTGCCCTTGATGGTCCACTTGCCCTGGTATGGAGTGAGTGAGGCAATAGGGAAGATGCGTCCAAGTGGGTGTTCCTCTGTGCTGGTCACCTCGGCTACCGGAGTGTGCTTTGCAGCAGTGGGACCCTGCTTTTCCTCTGCTGGGTGTGTGTCTATTGGGGCAAGAGATGCAGCAGTTGTGAGACTGGCAAAAAAAGAAAGTATAACAACTTGTGAGTGGTTGTTTGAGAGCTTGTGGTTCACCGATCTTGCCTCCCACCTCACTGCCTGATGCCACCACTTGCAACTCCAAAAGCACAATCACTTTCCTGCATCACAGTATCCACACACTCACATGCACGCACGAACACACACACACACACACACACACACACACACACACACACACACACACACACACACACACACACACACACACACACACACACACACATACACACACACACACACACACACACACACACACACACACACACACACACACAAACCCACACCACATGACACATGCAGGCAGACACACAATGATGGACATACACTCACTTGTCTGTCTGGATGGTGTTGCAGATGTAATGTTGCATGCATATGACACAGTTCATCTCCACATTGCCCTCCTCAACCATTGTGTTCAACTGTGTCGCTAACATCACCGCTGCGAATAGTAATTGTGATTACATCAACTTTTCAAAGTGGTGCAATATCCCACTCACAAGAAACACTGTGGCGGCCATCCGAGAGGAGCAGTCGATACCTATCAGGACCACCGCTTGTCTGACCTTGTATCTTCTTGACACCCTGCATATTGTCTCTTGATCTAATCAAAATTCATGGATCAAAAAATTTATGCAAAGCGCAATTCCCACCAGAACTTGAATAACCGGCTTCTCACAGGCCCCACCTGCTATAATCGTCTGAAAGTACAAGTTTGTCCTTCATTTTCATTGTTATTATGGCTTTTCATGTCTTTCCATTGTTTTCGGCTGCAGCTGCAGCATAACGGTCGGCAAAGCCACTTCAGCAGCGTGAGGCTGAAGGCTCGATTCTCGGCTAAGCTCGTTTTTGTTGCAAAATGCGGTAACTCAAGTAAAAAAACAGACCCAACCCAAGGTGGCAAAACCTTTTTAATAATAAGCTAGTTGCATCTTACTTATAATTGTCAATGTTTTATAGATATTTTTTTTCTTGGTAGGCATTTGAATGCCAAATTTTTGACAAAGCGACTAAAACACTAGACGATGGTTAGAAGTGAAATATCTTAAATTTTAATACTTACTAAAATTTATTATTTTCATTCCTTGGGGTACAATGAAGTACTGCGTAATACCCGTAACACTGACTTATCAAGTAAAAAAATTGAAAACCGGTTCATATTTTTAGTAAGTTAATATACTTAATATACCTGTAAAGCTCCATTGGTAAGGTTGACTTTGGACATTTCCTTTATTGGATTCGTGATACTTTCGCGGCACAATATAATTTTGACTAAAAGATGACCAGAGTTTCAGTAAATTATTTTAATTACACAAACTATAAAAAATTATAATATTAGATTTTTATTACATATTCCTCAAATTTCAAAATTGAAATATTTTTCCAATTTCTAAAATATAATGTAAGTGGTATAAAAGTTACTTTTAATTTAATCTAATCTAATCCATTCAAAGCGTTCGTTGTGCGCCTTCTGGCATTTATTTTAAAGCCACTACGATATAGTATTGGAAATACAATTATTTTTTTTCAGAATGGAAGGTTGCGCTGAAGCCATTATAAATATTACTTCTCATTACACAGTTAGTCACCTTTTAAACCGAGGCAATACTGACAAACATAAATTTTTTAGTCAAATTTAAGCCAATGTTCAATTCTCCAAGGAAAAACAGCAGTCTGATCGCTTGCTAGATATAAAAAAGGTTGTAGAAGCCTTTGATATTAAATATAAAGAAGAACAACTACCCGCATTGCAGAGTATCATAAAAGAATGTAAGCTGGATAAAAAAGTATGACCTAATTGTCAAAATTAATTGCTTGAATATGGATAAAATTACAAAAATAATTTTTCCACCTTTGAGTAATATAATAAAATGTGAGTAGGCTTTGTCAAAATGTTTTTATGAGATTCTTCCACTTTTTTAAGTACGGCGTTTTTTTTTTTACTAACCAACAGGTGATGGAAAGTACAGTGGAACTGATGGTAGAAGCTGGTTTAAAAGATTGGCGGTTTGGTGAAATTGTGGTACAAGTAGTGTTATTCATGGAACTCAACAATGAAACCTTTCACCCCAAAGACAAGTTTATAGGACTGTTGCAGCAACACTGCAAAATGTTTTTGTGGTCGCCAAGTCAGTTTTTATTTTTATGTTTAGACGTCAATCTCACAGTCTTATGACCAACACAGCAACAGAAGAGCCTCCATCCACCACTAATCTGGGCTGTTTATCACTCTTGGCACACTCAGCTCATCTGATCCGCTTGACAGATGGTTCAACTATAGAACAGCTGGTGCAACAGACCTCACAAGCACTACATTCAATCTTCAAAACTTGCCATTTTGATGCCATCCAGGCAGCTAGCCAGTTGGTATGTATTGCAAAGCATTGCTGCCTTCTTATTAATTTATTGCCAAGCTAGCTGGTTTTTAAACTCTTTTTGCCTTTTAGTTTCACAAAGTAAGTTTAGAGAATACATGAAAAATCTCATAACTAAACAAAAAAATTGTTGCTCCAAAATCATTTTCAAAAAAATTGTTGCTCCAAAATCATTTTCAAAAAAATTGTTGCTCCAAAATCATTTTCAAAAAAATTACTGTAATAAAACAAAACTGCCTTAGCAAATATGTTTAAAATTTTGATAATGAAACTCAAGTAAAAAATTTAGTTGGAGAGTGTAGTAGATGTGATGGTGGCTCAAAAGGACCTGAAGGAGGTGGCTGCCATGCAACAGACCATCAGTGACAATATCATTCATGCAAGGTGCCCCTCTCTTTTTATTTCTTCCACCCACCAAATCCACTTACCAATCAACCATTCCAGGGGTTCCAAGGAGGTCAGAGGCCTTTTGATCAGTGCCCTTGAAGGCCTTGTGCTGGCTAAGGAGAGACGACACTTGTAGTCCTGCTTCCTTGCCTGCCTTGGTCTTTCTGTCTTTCCCTTCCCCACGTGCTTCTTCTCTTCATCCTCTCTGTATATATGGTGTGATTATTCTAGAAAATTCCCGTCTTTCTTCTTCTTTCATCCGATTTCTACTCACTTTCTTCATGTTTTCTATCGAAAAAATCCGATCAGATGCTGGAAATGCTAAAGAAAGTAGCGAACAATCGAAATATCAGGACGAAATAATAAAATTAACAAAACCGAATGTTGTAAGCAGTCCAGATGAAAATTAAAAACATTAACCTTTCATAACTGAATAGGGCGAATATTAATATACCAATGAAAAGTTAATTTTGATAGAACAAAATTAAATCAAGAAAAGTGAAAGCAGTTTGTCCGTGGAGGCGAGAGAGCGAAGTGTTTTGCTCCGGTGTTGGGGGTTCTTACCCTCACGTACTTTTGTCCTTTGAAGCTTTGTAGCGGTTCGAAGAGCCGTTTATGATTATGTTCAAATATTTATAATAGTCAACACAGCCGTTCATTTATTCAATCCAATGGCTTCAACAAAAATACCACCACCGAAATCTCTAAAAAAACTAAATTCACCGATCGATTCTTCCTTCGAGAGCACTATTAACTAATAACATGTTTCCAACGTCCTCCTTCAGCACCTTCTTTGCTCAGTCAGAATACTTGTTCGATCTTACACCTACAAATCTCATCTTCAATTTTAAGGCAATCACTTTTACTGTCAGCACTCACGAAAGTTGAGTGCAGCTCTGCATCAGATTGAGAAGAGTGAC
>OX387258.1:8348589-8468589 GCA_947562095.1 Branchellion lobata | reverse complement strand
CGACTCATATCAGTATATAATTCAAGCGAATTTCATTATGAAGTTATAAACTTGATGTTGGAGAGCGATTATTGATTCTCAAAATCAAATCAGGATTGTCCTGTAGGATTGAAGAACTTGGGAGCAACTTGTTATGCTAATGCCTTTATACAAGTGCTGCAATTTTCAAATGTTTCTCAATTCATGACTCAGTTTCGAGGCTACAAGTTCTTTATTTCTTCACAGGTATGGTTCCACATGAATGAAATCCGAAACAGAGTACTCACATGGAATGCCTCTCAACCATCAAATCCTTCAGCTGATAGCTCAAGTAGACTTCCTTCACATGAATATACTACTACTGCTGCTGCTGCTGCTACTACTACTACTACTACTACTACTACTACTACTACTACTACTACTACTACTACTACTACTACTACTACTACTACTACTACTACTACTACTACTACTACTACTACTACTACTACTACTACTACTACTACTACTACTACTACTACTACTACTACTACTACTACTACTACTACTACTACTACTACTACTACTACTACTACTACTACTACTACTACTACTACTACTACTACTACTACTACTACTACTACTACTACTACTACTACTACTACTACTACTACTACTACTACTACTACTACTACTACTACTACTACTACTACTACTACTACTACTACTACTACTACTACTACTACTACTACTACTACTACTACTACTACTACTACTACTACTACTACTACTACTACCACCACTACTACTACTACTACTACTACTACTACTACTACTACTACTACTACTACTACTACTACTACTACTACTACTACTACTACTACTACTACCACTACTACTACTACTACTGCTGCTGCTGCTGCTACTGCTGCTGCTGCTGCTGCTGCTACTACTACTACTACTACTACTGCTGCTGCTGCTACTACTACTACTACTACTACTACTACTACTACTACTACTACTACTACTGCTGCTGCTGCTACTACTACTACTACTACTACTACTACTACTACTACTACTACTACTACTACTACTACTACTACTGCTACTACTACATGCATTCCTCATTTAAACGTTCACCAACCCTCACACTTGTTGTCAACATCCAGGCACGCCTGTTAATGAAGTTATGACTTGTTTGAAGGAAGTGTTTGCCTTGATGATGTTCAGCCAGAGGAGGTGGGTTTCTTAGCATGAACACTTGTGAGGACTTTTGAATGCTATCACCTACATAAATATTACCAAGGTATGTCGACCCAACCATTCTTCTGAATTGCCTCCTACTTGATAACACTGTGCAACAGGTTACCTTTAAGGTCCACATCTGAGCCTATATTGTTGTTGTAACAACCCATGCCACCCTTGACAGGATGCAAACGAGTTTTCAAAGTTGTTCATGTCAAAGCTTGAAAGTGTGCACTATGTGAGTAGTATTTGTGGACTGAGTAGCAATCTTACACTTGCCATACCACTGCTTGACACACCACTGCTTGACACACCATTGCTTGACACACCATTGCTTGACACACCACTGCTTGACACACCACTGCTTGACACACCACTGCTTGACACACCACTGCTTGCCACACCATTGCTTGACATACTACTGCTTGACACACCACTGCTCGACACACCACTGCTTGCCACACCACTGCTTGACACACCATTGCTTGCAGGCTGATGGAGCAAGCAACACCTTTGAAGAGTTTGTTGGATATTATGACTACGTCACCAGGTTGTCATCTCAATGGCTGGTACTTTGCCACCATTTAACAATTCAACTTCCACACAAGATGTGATTATTGTGGTTGTGAGAGCCGCAAGCGATCCTGCTTCTATGAACTTGATGTCAATGTGTCTCCCTCTCTTCATGCTTCCATCTCTGACTTCCTTCAAGTTTGTGTGTGTGTGTGTGTGTGTGTGTGTGTGTGTGTGTGTGTGTGTGTGTGTGTGTGTGTGTGTGTGTGTGTGTGTGTGTGTGTGTGTGTGTGTGTGTGTGTGTGTGTGTGTGTGTGTGTGTGTGTGTGTGTGTGTGTGTGTGTGTGTGTGTGTGTGTGTGTGTGTGTGTGTGTGTGTGTGTGTGTGTGTGTGTGTGTGTGTGTGTGTGTGTGTGTGTGTGTGTGTGTGTGTGTGTGTGTGTGTGTGTGTGTGTGTGTGTGTGTGTGTGTGTGTGTGTGTGTGTGTGTGTGTGTGTGTGTGTGTGTGTGTGTGTGTGTGTGTGTGTGTGTGTGTGTGTGTGTGTGTGTGTGTGTGTGTGTGTGTGTGTGCGTACGTGTGTAAGCATGTGCAGTTGAGGTTTGAGCCCAGTCATTTGCATGTGTTGACTACATGTTATGGAAACATGCACAGGAAGAAAGCTTGCACGGAGACAATCAGTTCATGTGCCCTTCGTGTGCATGCAAAAGGAACGCCCACCGTGCCATTCAACTGGTTCTTTCATTCATTCACTCATTCATCCCTCATTAACTCATTCACTCCATCATCTCTCATTCATCCCTCATTAACTCATTCACTCCCTCATCTCTCATTCATCCCTCATTAACTCATTCACTCCCTCATCTCTCATTCATCCCTCCTTAACTCATTCACTCCATCATCTCTCATTCATCCCTCATTAACTCATTCACTCCCTCATCTCTCATTCATCCCTCATTAACTCATTCACTCCCTCATCTCTCATTCATCCCTCATTAACTCATTCACTCCCTCATCTCTCATTCATCCCTCATTAACTCATTCACTCCCTCATCTCTCATTCATCCCTCATTAACTCATTCACTCCCTCATCTCTCATTCATCCCTCATTAACTCATTCACTCCCTCATCTCTCATTCATCCCTCATTAACTCATTCACTCCCTCATCTCTCATTCATCCCTCATTAACTCATTCACTCCATCATCTCTCATTCATCCCTCATTAACTCATTCACTCCATCATCTCTCATTCATCCCTCATTAACTCATTCACTCCATCATCTCTCATTCATCCCTCATTAACTCATTCACTCCCTCATCTCTCATTCATCCCTCATTAACTCATTCACTTACCCTTGAAAAATCTTTTTTGTTTCTTCAGGTGCAACTGCCTGCAGCACTCACTTTCCACCTTCTCCGATTCGAATATGATCAGTTAGTGAAGCACCCTTTACTCCTCATGCACCATGCCTCCACCACCTCACTTCAACTGCAGGTGCAAGCAGACCAAACGTAAAGTGACCACCAGAATGGACTTCCCTGTTTCCCTGGATATGTCCCACCACATGTACTTGTCTTTCTACTTGTCCCACCACATGTACTTGTGTCTTCCTCTACTTGTCCCACCACATGTACTTGTCTTTCTACTTGTCCCACCACATGTACTTGTGTCTCTCTACTTGTCTTACTGCATGTACTTGTGTCAGGCCAGGTACAAGCCACACACACTCACCAATGCACCACAGGGCTTGCGAGGGACATCACTTTGAATTGTTTGCAGTGCTTTTGCACAACGGCAACCAAGCCAACAGTGGTCATTACAGCGCCCTGCTCAGGCACCAAGACAGGGTTCTGAAGTTCAATGACGAAGAAGTCAACGTCTTTGAAGACTTTTTTGCAACAGACCTCTACCTCCTCGGTAAGCTCCAATGCTCCTCAAACCACCGGCATACAACCAGTACTTGCATAACAGGAACGGCAGGAGGAGGAGAAGGAAGAGGACGAAGAGGAGGAGGGGGAGGACGAGGAGGAGGAGGAGGAGGAGGACGAGGACGAAAAGGAGGAGGAGGAGGAGGAGGAGGAGGAGGAGGAGGGGGTGGCGAAGAAAAGACGATGCTCACTTCCTCCGATGCGTACACTCTAGTGTACAGAAGGAGCTGTTTTCGTGAGTATTGTCATTTTGTCATGTTGTTATAGTATCGTGGTATCGTGGTGTCATGTTACCATGTTGCCATGTTGCCATGGTGCCGCGTTGTCATGGCAGTGCAAGCATCAAAGGCACATGGTCCACAGAGGGAGCGGAGGAGGTGGTGAGTGAAGAGGCGTTGGACGAGCACTTGCGAGGCAGGCTGCAAGAGCACCACAAAGAGCTGCAGCGGCAAGTGGAGCAGCAGGAGCGCCTCAAGGCAGGTGCTCGTGTGCGCCCCGTCGTCATTCGCATCAACCACCACTGCACCCTGCACAGGAGTTGTGTGAGCACCAGCAAGAGGCGCTGAGACTGCTCTATTCTTCGAGCCATAGAGGTACTGAAGGCTGCCACACCATTCATGCACCCCACTGTCACCTCCACACGCCTCCGCAGATGCCCGTGATCATGAGTGGGTCTTAACTTCAGATCTCAAAAACTCTCTTTCCCAGCCTCTCTTCTCCTCCCTCACCCTCTTTGCTTCTTCTCCCACCGTTCCTACCTCCACCCTCCAACACAAACATCCCACAAACCACCATGACGCCACCACCAACCACCACGACGTCACCACCAATAACCACGACGTCACCACCAACCACCACGACGTCACCACCAACTATCATGACGTCAGCACCAACCACCACGATGTCATCACCAACCATCATGACGTCACCACCAACCATCATGACGTCAGCAATGGCCACCACGAGGCTGTAAAACAAGAAAAAATTTTCTGCAAGCATAACAAGTGGGTGTGCTCTGCCATGCTCACAAACACACACACACAAACACACACACACACACACACACACACACACACACACACACACACACACACACACACACACACACACACACACACACATTTACCCTCTGATTCAAACATGGCCAGGTTAAGGACAGAAAGTGTAGTGAACTTCAAATTGTTGCCGACTAAAGTGGTTGGTGATTGGTAGTGGGGGTTGGTGGGGGGGGGGGGGTTGGTGGTTGGTGGCGGTTGGTAGTTGGTGGTGGTGGTGGTAGTGGTGGTGGTGGTAGTGTTGGTGGTGGTAGTAGTGGTGGTGGTGGTAGTAGTGGTTGTGTTTGCAAATTTTGCACCTACCGCAGGTGGATGTTCTGAACAGGCTCTACAACTTCAAAGTGAGACTCAAGTGGTGAGTTGTTTTTATTGGTATTTTGTTGTTGACGTTATAGTTGATGTTGTTGTATTGATATTGATGTTGGTGTTGACGTTGTTGCTGTGTTGACGTTGATGTTGTTTTATGTTGCTGTTGTGTTGTTGTGTTGACGTTGATGCAGTCACGAGGCGTTGCAACGTGCTTCCACAGTGAGGAGAACATGTGCAAGCGGTGTGTGGAGCAGAGGGCGGCACTGGTGCGGGCCTGCCACTCCTTGAACAAGCACCAGCAGTGCGTGCAGGCGCTTCTCAAGAACCACCAACTGTCTGTTTCTCTCCCATTCTTTTCTACACACACACACACACACACACACACACACACACACACACACACACACACACACACACACAAACACACACACACACACACACACACAGGAAAGCAGAGTACCTGGTGGGCAAGCGGAGCTGGAAAAATTGGAAACGAATGGCTGTGAGCACCTTTGTTCGTTGCAGCGATGACGAGGGAGAGGAGGATGAAGAAGAGGAGGAGGAGGATTGTCAGGCCAGCTTCTTCAACAAAGATCTTCTGTGTTGTCATGGTCGCTTTCCTTTTATCTTCTACTGCCTTCTTCCCTATATAAACACACACACACACACACACACACACACACACACACACACACACACACACACACACACACACACACACACAGGCCAGTTGCGAACGGATGCACTGAGTCACAAGCAAGTGAGTGCGGAGGTGTGGAGGCTGCTCAGGCACTATTTCAACCACTGCCCTCAGTTCCACATGCCACAACTCTCCTTTTGCTCCTCTTGTGAGGTTCGCTTCTTTTGCACCCACCATAGCAACCACTTCCTCATCATGACAACGCCGCACAGAAGCAGCAGGCGCAAGAGGGGCAGGCACGGCAGGAGGCGCTCAAGCGCTTGCAGCAGGCACTGCCCGACCTGCTTCACAATCGAGGGAGACCTTCTGTGGCCCACTTGGATGGCAAGGTGCAGTGGCTCAACCACTGCTTGCGCACTGGCCTCCTGAACCTGGTGCCTGGCAATCTGCCTCACCAGCCCTTCAGACTGCAACTCGGTGATCAAGTAAGTGAGCTGGAAGAGCTGTCGTCATGTGTGGCCTACTTCAACCAACACGGCCACCTCTTCGAGCTCTTCCTCTTACCTCTCAAACAACTCTCCTCCTTGAAGCGAGCCTTGAGGTTTTATCATCATCATCATCATCATCATCATCATCATCATCATCATCATCATCATCATCATCATCATCATCATCATCATCACATTCCTGGCCTCATGCCGTATTGCACTCGCATGCTACAGTTCAGGAGGTGACTTTGAGAGGGTCATTCAGACCCACCTGCACTGCCCCCACCAACTCCTTCTCGCAGATCCCGCCACTGCTCTTCAAAGGTTCCTCTTGCTACTCTCTCCCTCCCATGCACCCATGCATTCATTCACTCCCATGCACCCATGCATCCATTCACTCCCATGCACTCATGCATCCATGCAGCAGCCACGTGGCAGTGCGAGCAGAGGAGTGGCAGCAGATGTCGCAGTTCTTGCGTGTGCATGAGTGCGTCAGCCTGCACGCTTCTCTCTGCCAGTCCACCTTCGTGCGAGACTTCTCACCTGGTGCTTTGTCGTTGTTGTCGCTTTTGATGTTGTTGTTGTTGAGGGTGTTGTTGTTGTTGTTGATGGTGTTTTTTTGACTACTCAATTGTTTCAGGTCTCTGTGCACAGTGCAGCACAGCAGCAGACAGCTGTTGCTATAAGAAGGCGGTTATATATGTGAGTCTGCAACAAACTGCTTCGGCCCTCTGCCCAGTTCCCTCCACCCACACCACCCTAGGAGACGTCCACACCGACACCACCCCACGAGACGTCCATACCGACACCACCCTAAGAGACGTCCACACCGACATCACTCTAGGAGACGTCCACACCGACACCACCCTAGGAGACGTCCACACCGACACCACCCTAGGAGACGTCCACACCGACACCACCCTAGGAGACGTCCACACCGACACCACCCCACGAGACGTCCACACCGACACCACCCTAGGAGACGTCCACACCGACATCACTCTAGGAGACGTCCACACCGACACCACCCTAGGAGACGTCCACACCGACACCACCCTAGGAGACGTCCACACCGACACCACCCTAGGAGACGTCCACACCGACACCACCCTAGGAGACGTCCACACCGACACCACCCTAGGAGACGTCCACACCGACACCACCCTAGGAGACGTCCACACAGACATTATCCTAGGAGACGTCCACACCAGCGCTACCCTAGGAGACGTCCACACCGACACCATCCTAAGAGACGTCCACACCGACACCATTCCAGGAGACGTCCACACCGACGCCACCCTAGGAGAGGCTACAGAGGCTCAGCATAGCAACAAGCGCTCAAACCACAGCCCGGCTATATCGTCTTTTAACAAGAAACCACGTCTTTCTTATGCAACAGCATCACCATCATCGGAACCACCACCATCATCATCATCATCATCATCATCATCATCATCATCATCATCATCATCATCATCATCATCATCAACAACAACTCCATCAATACACTCATCATGCAACTCCACTACAACACCTCCACCACTCACAACATCGACTTCAGAGACCATTAAGCTTTCACCTCCTTCTCTCGTCAGGAAGAGCGCCCGGAGAGGCGTGGTGAAGTCTGCCAAAGCACTCAATGTCTCTTCCAACATGACTCTCAGGGAACTGCACTTTGAGGTGTGGTGTGGTGTGGTGTGGTGTGGTGTGGTGTGGTGTGGTGTGGTGTGGTGTGGTGTGGTGTGGTGTGGTGTGGTAATAATAATTGTGCGGGTGCTTTAGACTAGTTGCTTGTGGGGCAGGTTTTCCGATTCTTCGACGTCTTCAAGACGAACCAGGTGTTGTTGCTGGAGGGCAGACAGCTATTGGGGGACGATCTTACCCTCTCCCAGCTACGAGTTCCTGCTGGCTGCCTCATCCAGCTGCAAGTGCACGCTGCTGCCGACGAAGAAACCCTGCCTCTCGAACGTGAGTTCCTTTGAGCAAGCTACGTGGTGAATTGAGTGCTTGCATAGTGAATTGGATGTTTGAATGGTGAATTGAGTGCTTGCATGGATGGCTAATTGAATGCTTGTATGGTGAATTGAGGGTTTGCATGGTGAATTGAAAACAAAATGTCCTCCTCAGAAAGCAAGGTGGAGCTGGGCTTCAGTGGAACGGGTCTCACTAATTGATGTTCCCGTGTGATTCTCTTTCCATAACTCCCCATAACTCCTCATAACTCCTCATAACTCCTCATTACTCCTCATAACTCCCCACAACTCTTCATAACTCCCCATAACTCCCCATAACTCCTCATAACTCCCCATAACTCCCCATAACTCCCCATAACTTCCCATAACTCCCCATAACTCCCCATAACTCTTCATAACTCCCCATAACTCCTCATAACTCCCCATAACTTCCCACAACTCTCCATAACTCCCCATAACTCCCCATAACTCCTCATAACTCCCCATAACTTCCCACAACTCTTCATAACTCCCCATAACTCCTCATAACTCCTCATAACTCCCCATAACTCCCCACAACTCCTCATAACTCCCCATAACTTCCCACAACTCTTCATAACTCCCCATAACTCCTCATAACTCCTCATAACTCCCCATAACTCCCCACAACTCCTCATAACTCCCCATAACTCCCCATAACTCCTCATAACTACCCATAATTTCCCATAATTCGCCATATTTCATTCACATTTATTCCAATGAAGGAGTATTTACCAAACAAACGACTATTTCATGTTCTTTTGATTCGTAATTTCAAATGCTGAAGTGGTGCAACTAAAGGACGCATTTCAGCGTGCCGTGTGGCTACTAGAGCGCAGAACGCGCCCTTCGAAGGAGCTTTGTGCGAGAGGGCACAAAGTTTACTTTCAGATGTTTTCGAGACATGCGATACGGCAACCTCGATTGCAATAGATACAAACAAAGACATTGCTTGCAAGGCGTAAGATGAGAAAGCGAGCTATGAGGTTATGTAACTTCCGCATGCAAACTCCAATTCAATATTTTCAGTAGCATTCATGCTCCTGCAATGCAGAAAAACCTCAACCGCTTCTTGCAATGTCATCAAGAGTGCAATTCCTCAAGCCTCCGCTTGGCCGTAATCCTTGCCCACAAGCCTGTTCCTAGGAAAGACCAGAGATACGAAGGTGTTTCTGAAGCGTCTGCTGGTGGCGCAGTAGAGCACGAAGTTCACGGCGTTGTTCACTAGCGCCACGATGTCCATCAGGTCTCCCAGCGGCTCGTAGTAGAGCTTGTAGTAACGAGTGTCCATGCCGCAGATGAGAGCTAACAGTCCCTGCGGTAGCTCAGTGAGCAAAAAGAGAACCAACACAGCGCACAACATGCCGGTGGTTCGTTGGTGGTCTCGCTGGTGGCTGGCCTTGCGCGCACTCAGCTGCTCTTGCAGTCCGATGTCCTTCTTCGTGTCCTTTGACTTGCACGTAGTCTGGGAGATTGTGGAGGTTGTCTTGCATTTGTGGTGGCCACCCCTTATGGTGTCCGAACGATGTATTGCTTCACTGTTTGCCTTAGTAACTAATGTTTGTCCAATGGTTGCGCTGTTGGTCAATTCAAAGTATTTGTTTGTAGAAAGTGCGCAAGTGTATATTTGTTGAGTGGTCGAATGTGCCTGTAATGTTTCCAGTTTTTGTTGTTGTGGAAGCTGTGGTACTTCATGCTGAGATGGTTGTTGTGGAGGCTGTAGTACTTCAAGTTGTGGTGGTTGTTGCGGTGGCTGTTGTGGTGGTTGTTGCGGTGGTTGTTGTGGTGGTTGTTGGGGTGGTTGTTGTGGTGGTTTTTGCGATAGCTGTTGTGGCTGTTGCGATGGTTGCTGCGATAGCTGTTGTGGTGGTTGTTGTAGAAAGTTCATAACAGCCTGCTCATTTTTTTCATGATATTTTGAGAAGCTGATCTTGTGACCCACCATGACCACTCTTTCGAAAGACTTCTGCTGCTTGGCCGCTCTGTGTGCAGCTCGCTGGCTGTCCACGTGGCAAACTGTAACGGTGTGGGAGGGATGTGACAGAGAAGAGAAGTGTGACAGAGAAGGAAGGTGTGGCGAGGAAGAGGGGAGCAGAAAGGAGCGGTTCTTGGTGGGCAAGACCCTGCCAATGCGGAGTCTCCTGGCCTGGAAGGCGCGCACCTGCAGGAGCAGCAGGGTTCCAAAGACACTCATAAGCAGGCAAGGCAGCAGTTTGACGAGTACGGCGTGCAACCAGAAGTTGAGAGTGGTGAGCCAATGCTGCCTTTCTTGAACCACGAAGAGAGAGGCGTTTGAGGTTAGAGGGGTCTCCACCACACTGAGACTCGCGTAGTTGGGCACCAGCACCAGCATTGAACCCATCACCACACACACTATCGACACTCTGCGTGCATGGTTGTGCCTTTATCTTTTTTTTATTGTCTTTATTGAATCAAATTTATACAAGCGCTAGAAATGTTACCACGAACGTATAATTTTTATTTCTTTTCAGCCATTATTACGTCATCTCAAAGTCATCGAGTTTAATATTTAAACAATTTAGAAAACACGTCAGCACTTTTCTCGTGTGTTCTCGCATGCATGAACGCAGGCGAGTGTTTGCTTTGAGCGCCAGAATGTTTGTGGCGTGAATGAAGCTCTCGAAGAGTTAGAGGGTGCTTGAGAGGCAGTGTAAGCACATCCAACTCCACCAACTCACTTGCTGATCAGAAGGTTGTCGTCCTGCAGGCTGCGGTGCGGTCTGGACAAAGAGGCCCTGATCTGCAGGTATCGGTACACCGCCAACACCACGGCGATCCAGATGGAAACGGTGTGTGTGGTGACACTTCCATGTGCGTACATGAGGCAAAAGTAGGCCCAGGCTCTGGTGTGCTTGGCAGGCGAGTCTTCGGTTCCGTGGAGGCAGTAGTAGTGCAGTGCGAAGGGCACGTAAAGGAGCATGGTCAACAGGTCACTAAGGGCTAGAGCGGTGAGCATGATGGAGGTGGCGGAAACCATTTGCCTTAGCACAGCCACCACCAATATGCTGCAGCCAGAACCGACCACACACACCCCGATGCTGGCGTATCCGTGCAGTGGTGCGTATGAAAGTTGCAAGTTCTTCAAAAATGTCGCCATTAATTTTCCTTCCGAAGAAAAAGAAGAAGAAAAAGATGCTGAAGTCGTTGCATTATATGGCCAGTCGCTGGTGTGGTTGGAAAGCATGAAGATCCTGTGTGGTTCTTGTGGGATTAGTTGACGCGTTCGTGGTGCTATATTATGTGTGCGAGTGCACGGCTCTTTTTACTGAGGCTTCAATGCCGCCTTATCGAGGAAGTGCAGTGATTGATTATTGAAGAAGAGTAGACTCCAAAGGTCGCGTGAGGCACCTCAAATTGGGAGTTCTTAAACGAGGGCAAATGTCACCATTGTGGATTGCTGTGGTAGCCTTTCACGACGTTTTGCACGTCGAAGAAGATTACGTTGCGTGTTGAAATGTGATATTTTGTTGTGGCTGCGCTTGAAATGTCCAATAACACATGTTTTAAGTTGTATTAAATGTCTTATATGGCGCGTTTTATGCAGAACTTAAAAAGCCGTTACTGAAGCGTCGATTTAAGAGCATTAACTCTGCGTTTTGAAGTCTCGAGCGGGCCTTTTGTCTGGGTGTGCCACTACTTCAAATTGCCTTTGAGTGAGGCGCTTGTCGAAGTCCCTGTTCGCATGAATATAAATGAATTGCCTCGTATTTTTCTGCTTGTAATCCAAAAAAGTTTGTCAATATATTCAAATCTACTGAAAATGGCAGCAATTGCGGCAGACGCAACAAATAATTTCTTGGTATTCAGAGGCATAGATGCAGTTCAATGAATACACAAAAATGAAAAGTTTTCCAACGTGATGCCAGTTATTGCCGCTGAGTTTTCATTCCTCAAATTTAACTATTTTAATCAATTCTTTTTAATTTTTTAATTGATTTATTGTTTTAAATTAATATTTCATTGTGTTTGATATTTTTTAAACTTTTATTCTCGCCGTCTGTTCATTTCGTAGGTTCAATGCCGACTTTTATAGCTGATAACATTCTGTTCTCGTATATTTCAATTTTTTCTTTTTTAGTTCGACTATTCGCCTTGTTTTTTTAACATTTCCAGTGTATGTCTGGACTTGATCTAATGAAAACCATGAATAACACAAACCATTTTCTCAAAATTTTAAAATTTCTAGCTTTTGTGTGGCCAGCATAAAAATTTTCAACGTCTTATGGAACAGTCACTTTCAAAGAAACAAACATTAATTCAAAAAATATTCAATTTTAAAAATTTAGCTTTGTGTGAATGAAGTCTAAGAATATATTTATCACGTTCTATGAATGAACTTCTTCAAATAATAATACTATTAGATGTTACTACAAGACCTCCGCATTTGCTGATACTTATAAAATCGGCAAAGTGCTCAAGTTAAACTCTCGATCCGATCAAATTAATATATTTTTTATTATTTTTTCATTATTGATTTCGCTTTTGATGAATTTTGAAACATCCTTCATAAGAAAAGCAAACGAGAGAGGATGAAATAAAAACAGACTCAAGTTATTTTACTGGTAGCGAGAGAAATGCTGACAAAAACTCACGCGAAGCTTCCAACGTCAGAACTGCGTGGAAGAGCGCTTGAGGCTCTATAAATACATGGCGATGCACGTGTATGAAGATGCATGAGAATGCATGAGGATGCATGAGAATGCGTGAGAATGCATGAAGATGCATGAGATGCATGAAGATGCATGAATGCATGAGAATGCACGAGGATGCATGATGAATGCATGAGAATGCGTGAGAATGCATGAAGATGTATGAAGAATGCATGAGGATGCATGAAGAATGCATGAGAATGCATGAGGATGCATGAGATACATGAAGGTGCATGAGACTGCATGAGGATGCATGAGAATGCATGAGGATGCATGAGGATGCATGAGGATGCATGAGAATGCATGAAGATAAGTGGTGTGAATAGGTTGTTGTTGTTGTTAATAACAATTACAAACAATTTCAATGCCACACTCCTTCTTGGCCGCCATAAAACTTCTTTAATCTTCTCGGGGCTCACTTTGGGGTATTTCTAATGACATTCTTCTTCATTGGAAGACGTGCGCATCATCATTATCCATTCTTTTCATTGTCTGGTAGATGGGGACTCTTGAGAGACACTCTAGGAGGGCATGCGAGTTCGAAGCTTTGATCGATGCTATTATGCTTCCTTCACGCTCTTCGCTTTGTTCGAGAGCTTTCCATTCAAGCAGGCCCGCCAAAACACATGTTGACGCGGACTCAAAAGACTTTTGAGCATTGTGCGAACAAACTGATTTTAGTTGGAGGCGGAACTACAGTTTTAATGTTGTTGTTGTTGTTTTTGTTGTTTTGTTGAAATTATATTGTAGTTTAAGTTGAGTTGCTGCATTGCAGTATGGTGGCACAGAAGCTGAGCTGGAATTATCTGCTTGAATTATATTATAATACTATGTTCCGTGGCATTTCCAGAGTTTGCCTGGAGTTGCTCTTAAAAAAGAAGAAACTTTGTGATGGTTGTCGGAGAGCTGAACGCATGAATGAAGAAGACTTCGTGTTCTGTTTAAAAGTGGAAACTCGGAGAGTGATATTTCGAAGAAAGGTTTGCCGAGGGCTTGATCTGACGAATTTTTGAAGAACACTCATATCACTAATTTCTTGTCTTGCACTGAAACTGTCCGCATATATTTCTACCTCTTTGTAGGTGTTTCTCTTCTAATCCAATCAATTTTATTGTACAGCGATTTTCAACTAAGCGTTTGATGGTGCTCCCAGAGGAGCGGTCATACTTCTTGTTGTGAATAGGCTGCACTAGCACGGTGTTTCTTCTTCATTTGAGTTTCCAGCTTTTCGCAACCGAAACCTGATTTCAGTCAAAAATCGAACCGCAAGCTTTCCCTTCACAGCCCACAGCCCACTGACCCCTGACCACTGACCACTGACCACAGCCCACAGCCCACTGACCCCTGACCACTGACCATTGATCACTGGGCTACGAAGAACAAAAGACGTGTGCGAGTCTTTTTTTTTCTGAGGCGCATCTATTATTTAGAAGGATTCTTACGTTTCAATGTTGGGAAGGGGTGAGTGATGTCACTTCGATTCGCCTACGCTTTCGTCTGAGATGGCATATAACAAATGTATTTTAATCTATTTCGTTTCTTCAAATCATTATTGTTTTTCAGTAACTTATTGAGCAATATCCGAGTCATTTTCATCAACGCTTTTCTTTGAATTACACACTCCCAACCATGCTTTTCCTTGCTTTTGAGTGGGCCAATCTGTCCAATATTAAAATGAGCATTTATACAGCCTGGGGTATAAAATGTTTAATGGTTCTGGTACCTAGTGACCCAGTTTAACTCGATGTTTGTCAACTAAAATTAAATGAACAGGTGTTATCAAGCGTGGATACAATTTTGAATTAAAAAAAAAAAGTTGTGTTTTGATTGAGCATTTATACCTCAGTTGGTCTTATATTTTTTTTGTTTTACTTTTGAAATAAAAGTATTGTACATTAATTCAAAATTCACTTTTTCATCTTTTTTCCTTATAATCTAAGCCACAATTTCTTACCTTGGCGCTCTACAAATTGGTTTTTTATTAATATTTATTATTATCATTTTCATACTCTTTCAGAACTGAGTTGAGTTGCATTTTGATAACTTTTAATTAATTTTTCAAAATTTTCACTATTGATTTTTCAATAAATCTTTTAGAGTATGCAACAATTATATTGTGAAATCTCTTATATTTTTGGTAATTTAGTTATAAGTTTTTTTTCATAGCTTCATTAGCACCAAATCCAGTCAAAAGATGAAAGTATTACTACTTGAATTTTTATGAAATGATATGAATTTCAAAAATTTTACAAATAGAATCTCACTACATAATCAAAATTATTAACATTATGAACGAAATTTAGTTTTAAAAATGAGATTATTGAAATAATGTTTTCTTGGTAAGATTTTATTGGGATAATAGTATATTTCTTTTTTGTTTAAAAGTTCATTAGAAACTCTGTACATAGATGATGAATTATAAAGGCGATAATTTATTAAACCATTTTTTGACTTTTGTTTGGCATTTGTTGAATAATCATGTCTGATGGTTGCATGGTGTTGGTGGTAATGGGCATGGCAGGATCAGGAAAAACGACCTATGTTTCGGTTTGTTGAGTTGCTTTCATTTTTATACGGTGTTTATTTTACGAAAACAAACATTCGACTGAAAAACTTTCATTGGTTGTATTTGAATTTTTTATATATAATTTATTTCAATACTGTTAGGGTTACAATAAAATGAAATGCAATAATGAATGTATGCTAAGGACACTGTATTAATACATTTGTTTGAGTTATTAAAAAATTAAAAATAAACTTATTTTCAGAAATTAGCAGAGCATATGCGTTCAATGGAAAAGTCTTGTTTCCTAATAAATCTTGATCCTGCAGTACTCTCCTTGCCCTATAATCCTGATATAGGCAAGAATTTTTAAGCTTCTTCATTTTGAGTCTGTCAAGAAAATCAATGGCAACTATTTTTTTTAGATATTCGCTCAGAAGTGAGCTATACAGAGGTGAAACAGCAGTATAATCTTGGGCCAAATGGTGCTATTCTCACTTGCTTCAACATCTTTGCCACCAAGTTCCATCAGGTATTCTCACAATCTATGCCGCTTTTAGTCAGCAACTAGTTTTCTCAGCTTGGAGGAATTAAAATATGCTTCAAAGTTTATATCGAATCATTCATTTAGAAATATTAACTTGTTTCAGGTTATGGAGATTCTTGAGAAAAAGTCCAAAGATTACAAGTAAAAAATTTTTCTGACTACATTTTTGTGCATCATAACAGCAATAAATTTTGACAGGTACATCATAGTGGACACACCAGGCCAGATTGAAGTGTTTACTTGGTCCGCATCTGGAGCCATCATAACCGACCTACTGGTAACCTCAGAGCCATCAAAATCATTTTCCGCTCTCACTATGATGACTCACAATACCCTACAGGCTTCAACCTATACAACAGCTATTACCTACCTGATTGACACCCCTCGAAACTCAAGACCAACCACATTTATTTCCAATATGCTTCATGCCTGTTCCATTCATCACAAAACTCTTCTTCCCTTCCTACTAATTTTCAACAAGGTTTTGAAAATTAAAATTAAAAACAACTCACTACATTTTTTCTCACGCCTGAACTAACCTCTTCAATCGAGTGTTAAAACTAGCAACAACACATTAAGATTGATGTGGAAAGCAGTGAAAAGGTTCTCAGTTGGATGGAGGACTTTGAAGTGTTTGGAGAGGCCCTCAATGATTGCTCACCAGGTTACATCAACAACCTCAGTCGCTCCCTCTCTCTTGCTCTCGATGAGTACTACAACACCCTCAAGGTTTGCATTTTACAATCATTGTGCCAAAAGCACCCACCAACCGCACCAGAAGCACCCACCAACCACACAACACAGACGTGCAGTGTGTCATCAAGGACAGGGAAAGGCATGGAGCTGGTGACGCCTGCACTGGAGGAGTGTCAACTCCTCTTCAAAAGGTGCACTAACGACTGTATGGCATGATGGAAAGTATTTGTGGCTTCGAAACTCTACGGGGTTAATGCCACTATAATAATATTCGTTTGTATTGTATTGTATTTAAATAAATAACACCTTGGCGACAGTGAGTACAAGAAACCAGTGTGAGGGGCGCAGTTCAGACCGCCAAAGCAACCAGGAAATTGATTTCTTTGATTTTTCAAATCTTTCACACAACTCAACACTTCACTTTTTTATTATTTGAAAGTTTCTTATAAAATATTAAATGGATTAAATGCCACAAAGTGTTACTGCTGCTCATACAAGTGTTTGTTCTTGAGAAGGTATGTTCCTACATACTCAATAGGGTTCGGTGGTCTGAAAAAATTGAAAAAATGAACAGTAACACATTGAATGGGTGTCATGTCATCACTTATGCAAAAGGTGGTCAGCAGTACACGTCTAGTATAATATAATCTAATGCAAGAAGCATATTTGGACATTTGCACACTGTTCAAGAGCCTCCTGCAACAAAGTGAACCAAGAAGATTCAAGAACTTTATGAAAATAAGGTTGAGGTGTAGTTGAGGCGTGATTTGGGGATAGAATTCCATAAGACCACAGTAAAGGAATGGAGTTAGCATAAATGTGGCTAAATAGTAGCATAGATGAAGAATGAGTGGGAGATCCAAGCTCCTCACAAAGAGGTAACTTTTTAAAGGCTGTAAGGTCATTAGGTGGGAATTATTTTTTTATTTTGGACATGATAGTGCAGGCCTTGTAACTTTATGTCTTTTTCAAAGGTAACCAGTGTGAAGAGAAAAAAGAAGTTGTAAGTGAGAATTTGTGAATATCAAAAGATATGAAGGCAGTGCTATCAAAATCTTTGGTTAGAGGGTGTAGTGTAAAAAAGCATAAAAACCTTCAAAAAAAGCGTAATTAAAGGGTGTTATAAAAGGTTATGATCAAAAAAATAAATTAAGATTTAGAGAAAGAATTGCAGAAAAAAACTATTAGTCTTACTAATTTTAAAAATGTGGTGCTTACCTTTCTTTCGCTACCGCAGACATTGCTTGCATTAGTACTGGTACTACGGTTTGGTCGAGATAGGCCCTTATGGGAAGTGATTGAAGTTCAACACGACTCTTCTTCACTTCAAAAGAATTCTTCTCATTTGTAACCACTTTCTGTTTGTCATTGCAATTAGTTGTAAATAAAAATATCAAAGAAATTTGTTTAAATAAACTTACTTGAACATTAGCTGGCATAGCGAAATCTTCGCCATTTTGCGGAGTTTGATCGGAAATCGCATTTTCTGTCAAATATTTATTCAAATCACTACATTTGAAATAATAATCGTATACAAAACTTTAAAAAAAGCATAGGTTTTTGTTGAGAACCAATAATGTTTCAATCCATACCGTCCGTCATTTTCAAAAACAAAAGTTAGGCAAAACAAGAGAAACCTTTTGACGAATAATTTTAAAAGTAAACTTCTACAACTATTAATACAGTAACTTATTGTATTGTAACGACAAGGGTCTTATTTGAAAGGTTCGACAAAAACTTTAGAAGATCAATAAGAATGGATCTAGTGCCTGCCTATACGTTTTTAGGGGTGGACAGTGCCATCAGATGTGTTCATTTCGCAAGCAGGAGGTCGAAAGAATATATGATCGCCGGCAGTTGTGGTGGAGATTTGAGCATTTGGAAAATTGAGTCCAAAAGGATTTTATACATCAAAAAGGCTGCACATTCTGAAATGATATTGGGTCTCACTGTAGCGTACACTGGGGATGAAGAGAAAGAAGAAAAAGAGGATACAATCTTTATGACTATTGCTTCACACGCTAAAGATGGTTACATTGCTTTGTGGGACGTTTCAGTTCATGGACTTTGGATTAAAAAATGTTTGTTTTACTTTGCACTATAATAATAATAATAATAATAAAAATAATAAAAATACTACTACTACTACTACTACTACTAATAATAATAATAATTACAAATTTTTTTTTCATATAAATTTGTTCGAAAAAAATATTAATACATAAAAAAAAGAAAAAAAATACTCAGGTCGTTTTTTATCAAAACAGGTGCTGTATCCTGTTTAGAAAAGAATTTTTGCAAAAGTTCTTTTTGTGAATTTTCAACTCAATTTCATCACTCAAGTCTTCATCTTGCTGTTACACCAACATCACTTTTTCAAGAAAGTCCTTGCATTGACTTATTTTTGATACAAAAAAACCATGTTTGTCAAGTCAACCTCCTCCAACCTTCTGATCAGCATAACAGCCTCATTCTGGACACTGCCCTACAACAGTATGAACACTACCTTATTGTGGTGACTGCTCATGATGGGGGTGCTGTAATGTTACAAATTCTTGAAATGGTTTCCCAAAAGAAAGGTTAGTTTCTGGCCTATCAGCTTTTTTATTCAAAACATAAAAACACTGCATGTTGTCAAAAGCACATAAGCGATAATCTTTATACATTTTTCCAGAAAATGTCACAGATGTAAGTTGCAATTTGGAAGTGAAGCACAAAGGTGTGATATGCAGCAAACAAGCAAATGAAAGTGTGATGGCAGTTGATTTTTGTAAGGGAAAGGGAGTCAGTGGTTCTGCAGCAGGTTCAGTGGTGCTATGGAGACTAAATGTTGATGGTGGTGAGCTGGAAAGACAGTTAGAAAAGTTGACTATAGTAGAAGAGAGGAGAATTGAGATAAAAGTGGGAGTCAGTGTGGTGAGGATTCGAGGTGATGGCAGGCTGGTAGCAATTGGTGATTTTGAAGGGAGGGTACACCTGATGGGAGGCAAATCTCTCAAGTATCTGGTGTGCATTCCATATCATACAGAGAGCCTTTTTGACGTTTGTTTTGTGCCATCAAACAACCATTTTGCAATATGTTCTAACCAGCATACTATATCTTTCTGGGATCTTTATTCTTAAAATCTGAATATTATTCATACAATTTATCTAAGATTATTTTTTTCACTGCCTATAAAAACTCTAGCATTCAAATTTTTAAACTACCAATATTTTCATTTTTAATGAGTTCAATTTTTTATTATAAATTGTATATATAAAACCTTTTACTTTAAGGGCAAAGTAAAATGTAAAACTCATTTTATCAAATCATGACATTAAAATTAAGTTTTTTTCCATACAATTGAAGGTTTGAGTTCGTTAATTAAATAAAAATTCAACTCGACACTTCTCTCCATCACTACAATTTGTATTTAAAATTTTTAAATACTTTTTAGTTCTTTGTTACGGTACGGCCCTTATTTTAGTGCGCCATAGTGACAAAATTTGAAATCCATTCAAAAATGTGAGTACTTATAATTTTGAACCTAATTAATTCAATTACAATAGGATCTTTAATTTAAAAAAAAAAGTAAAGTGTTTTGATATTATATAAAAAAAATAGTTAAAATATCAATTGGCGTTAAAGAAAAGGTTGATGTTCCAAGCATCCAAGCATCAGAAATAATTCTCGCAGTAATCACTAACAGTTTTGAAATTTTGAGGTTGAATAGAATTTTAAATTTGTTGTTGCGTGAGCACGTTTGGTCAGATTACAAAATCAATTGAACATGTGATAAAATTATTCTAAAATACGATAATACATTCCTTACACATAAGATGGATTATTGCAAGTAAACCATAAAAAATCAATCATTATCTAGTCTCATGACCTGTTTTTTCAGTTTTTCGTTTACAGGATTTATTAATTCAATTCTTTAGCAATATTTGCTTCCAACTTAAACTTACCTTTTTTGTAATATTCAAGTTTTGGTTAATTCAAATATTGTGCGTATTCTTTTATTTTTATATATATTTTTTTTGCTGTTTTTCTCTAGCATGGATTTGGCGTTTGATTCTTAGCTGAGCTGAGCTTTGGTTTTTAAAAGTGGCAAAGTAAAGAGCAGATTTCGTGTTTTAGTGGCTTAGTCAACTAGGAGGCCGCAGCAAGTAAAATCATTCCTTCAAGGAATTCTTTAAAAAAAACGCTGAAAGGTGCTTTACAAATGCTTTGTTAGATCATTTCAGATGAGAGGTTGGAAGCCTGGTGTTACTTTGTATGCGAGCCCAGTTCAACGAGGGACGGAGGAATTTTGAAAATGAATGTTACAATATTTCATTGGAACCTGCAGGAGTGTAAATGAGTTCACAATGTGCATGGAGGGCAGTGGAGATGACTCTGACAACACCTCCTTCAGCCTTATTTCCAAGAACCTCAGTGCAGAGTTTGATTTGCTGGCCAAACAGAACAACCACTTGAATGTGTACTTGCGCTTGAAGCCCGAACACAGCGAAGAGGAACAGGTTGTGTTTGTGGTTTGATGAAGCCTTTCAAATGCTCGTTTGCTCTTGAAATTTGACAGAAGTTCATTGATGTGGAAGGAGATGATTGCATCTTGGTGCATGCCTTGAGGGACCTTCCTCCAGTCATCAACTCCCTCAGGACCCGCTCCCAAAACACCTTCCAAAACTACATTCAACAGAACACTCAGCCGCTTGCGCCAAAGAAGTACAACTTCTCAAAGGTTGTCTTGCTCATGCATATCACACAGAGCTTCACATTCACATCATTGTTTCGGTTGTCAGGTGTTTGGGGAGGAGGTGGAGCAGGGTGACTTCTTCAATGAGGCCCTGCAGGACACCATGGAAGACTTCCTCAATGGACAGAATGCCCTGGTCTTCGCTTACGGAGTCACCAACTCTGGCAAGACGTACACCATGCAAGGCACCTCTTCAGAGCTGGGAGTAATCCCTCGCACATTTGACACCATTTTCAACTCCATTGGAGACCGTCTGTATCCTCGCATGAACCTCAAGCCATCTCGCTTCTGTGATGTGGCCTTTCTCGACAAGGTCTTTGTCTCAACCACTGTGTACACATACATACACACACACACACACACACACACACACACACACACACACACACACACACAGTCATTCATTCATTCATCTACCCAGGCAGGAGAGGAGCGAGAAGAGGTTCTAAAAAGCGCCATTCTCAGCCAAATAAACTTCCAACAGGTTTGTCCCTCACATGCCTTCCTCCTCATTTATAATCCTTCACATGCCCTCCTCCTTATTTTCATCAACAAACCAATCACCCACAGGATTGCTCATCTTCCTCCTCCTCCTCCTCCATCAACTTCTGCAACAATGGTATGTTACTCATTCAAACTACCACCACTTTCACAACAACCTTTTTACCTCCCACAGCCAGTTTTGAAGACCTCTCTTTGCTGGGCCGAAAACGTCACACAACCACCCTCCAGCCCGACTGTCCTCTGGGCACCTTCTACAGTGTGTGGGTGTCGTTTGCGGAGGTGTACAATGAGCAGGTCTTTGATCTCCTGCTGCCGCTCTCTTGTCACAGAAAGCTCCACCGCACTCTTGGCAGAGAGGAGCGCTTGAAAATGGCCTCTGGGGAGGGGTGCTTCAAGGGCACCCGAGTTCGCAGGCCTGCAAGGAGGGCTCCTACCGAGCGAGTGAGTCTCTCTGTGAAGGAAGACTTGCGAGGAAGGACCTACATCGAAGGTGCACCACAAGCACATACACATCTACACACACACACACACACACACACACACACACACACACACACACACACACACACACACACACATAAACACGCAGGTTTACGGGAAGTGAAGGTGAACTCGGCAGACGAGGCGTTCCAGCTGATGGCACTGGGGCGCAAGAACTTGAGGATGGCCTACACGCGACTGAACGAGTCCTCGTCACGCAGCCACTGCATCTTCACCCTCAAGCTCATGAAGCTCCTTGACTCTCCTGATGGGGCACCCCTCCAACACACCAATTTCAACTCGTTCGTCCCTCCATCCTTCTACCATCGCTACCAATCTTCCATCCTCATTCATCCATCCTTCATTTTTCATCCATCCATCCTTCATTCCTCATCCATCCATCCTTCATTCCTCATCCACTCATCTCCCATTCCTCATCCATCCATCTCCCATTCCTCATCCATCCATCCTTCATTCCTCATCCATCCGTCTTCCATTCCTCATCCATCCATCCTCCATCCCTTATCCATCCATCCATTTTCCATTCCTCATCCATACACCAACTCCCCGACAGCCTGACCTTGTGTGACTTGGCAGGCATTGAACGATGCAAAAAGACTCTCAACGTCGGGGAACGTGTCAAGGTGTGTGTGCGTGTGTGTCTGTGTGTGTGTGCGTGTGTGTGTGTGTGTGTGTGTGTGTGTGTGTGTGTGTGTGTGTGTGTGTGTGTGTGTGTGTGTGTGTGTGTGTGTGTGTGTGTGTTTGTGTGTGTGTGTGTGTGTGTGTGTGTGTGTGTGTGTGTGTGTGTGTGTGTGTGTGTGTGTGTGTGTGTGTGTGTGTGTGTGTGTGTGTGTGTGTGTGTGTGTGTTCTTCAAAGGGAACAACAACCACAGGAATCAGGCAACATCAACAATTCCTTGCTGACTCTGGGCAGGTGCTTGCAGGCCATCAAGCACAACCAGAACAACCCCAGGTGTGTGCTCCTGCTGTCCAAGCATTGCTGCTACCCTTCAATCACCTCTCCACCACACTGCACCTCATCTCACCACACAGCAGTGACAAGCAGATGCATCCTCCTTTCAGAGACAGCAAACTCACACGGCTTTTCAGACCTTTTCTCACCTCCCAGGGTAGACACACAAACCCCTCCCCCCCCTCTCTCACACATACACACACACACACACACACACACACACACACACACACACAGGCAGAGCAAAGATGTTGGTGACGGTGAGTCAGGACATGAACATGTACTCTGAAAACATCAACGCCATCAAGTTCTCTGCCATCGCCAAAAAAGTATTCTTGCTTCTCCGTATCTACACTCAAGCCACAACCAACCTCACCATTCTGCACCTTTAATCACCACTCCAAATCACTCACCACCTTCTCATCTCTGCCACACCAACCACACCACAAAAACTTACCATGCCACACCAACCACACCACAAAAACTTACCATGCCACACCAACCACACCACAAAAACTTACCATGCCACACCAACCACACCACAAAAACTTACCATGCCACACCAACCACACCACAAAAACTTACCATGCCACACCAACCACACCACAAAAACTTACCATGCCACACCAACCACACCACAAAAACTTACCATGCCACACCAACCACAACACAACGACCAACCATAGCTTTATGTTCTTCAAAGATTTCGCTTGCGCCTGCACCAGTGAGTGGAATGATGACGTCAATGAGGAGTGTGCAAGAGGCTTCGAAGGCGGTGTGTGCAGGCAAGAACAAGAGGAGCACTGTGGAGTGGGAAGGCAGCAGTAAGTGCAGTGTGGTGTGCAGTTTGGTGTGGTTGAATGGTGTGTGGTGGTCATGGTTGGGAGCAGTGGTGGTTGAGGAGGCACAAGTGAAATGATGGTTGAGGTGGCGTGTTGTTTGTCTCGCTGCAGAAGAGTTGCGGAGGTTCCAGAGAAGGTCCTTCAAGGCTGCAAACAAGCTCAATTCTGCTGCTGCTGCTGCTGCTGCTGCTGCTGAGGATGATGCAGATAAGACCATCAATGGAGATGATGATGAAAACGACGACGATTACGACATAAATCAGGAGTTCCTCAAGGTATTGTGGTTGCTTTATCCTGCCCATGCATGTCTGATGACTGCCTGGTGCCACTGCAGTTGCTGGAGTACGCTCGGAAGATGGAGAGGCGTCTGGAGGAGGAGAGTTTGCAGAGGCACCAACGGGACGTGGAACTCAAACAACAACACTACCAGGAAATCAAAAAACAACAAGTCTTCTACGAGTCAGTGTTGTACACGCGCACGCACACACACACACACATGTATATATATATATATATGTATATATATATATATATATATATATATATATATATATATATATATATATATATATATATATATATATATATATATATATATATATATATATATATATATATATATATATATATATATATATATATATATATATATATATATATATATATATATATATATATATATATATATATATATATATATATATATATGCAGTGATCTGATGGAGCAACAAGTGGTTCGGATGGAGGAGGCAGCAGAGAAGAAAATAAAGAACATACTGAATGCTCACCAGATTGTGATGGAGCAGATGAGGAAGAGTGACAATGATGATGTGAGTATTGGGGTGATGATGATGATGAAGACGATGTTGGCGATGATGCTGATGATGATGATGATTTTGATGGTAGAGGGGGTGGAGAGCAGTGATGGTGTGTGTATGTGCGTGAGTGAGGATGATGATGATGATGAATATGCTGATGAGGGTGGCATGAAGCATTGAGATGATGACAGGAGGGCGGTGAGAAGAACTTGAGGCAGGAAACGGAGTGGCAGGAGCGTCTGGAGAAGGAGGAGTTGGAGGTGGTCAAGTGGAAGCAAAACTACCAACTGATGTACGCCCAGAGGCAAGAACTGGTGCAGCAACACAGCCAAGAAAGGTTCCTCCTCCACACCACTTGCCTTTGTACTACCTCCTTCTATACAGCCTTTCCATCCCAACTACTCCACTCACCACCACCAGGTTCAAGATGGCAATGGAGAAGTTGCAGGTGGACTCGCAGTTGAAGGATCTCCTCAAGGAGGTAGAGCGGGTGTGGTGTGGTGATAACTAATGCATGACTGTCTCTCATTGCTCCACAGAAGGAGCATCTGATTGAAGAGTTGAAAGGCACTAGAAGAGAAACAGCCTCTCTCCGGCACCTTTTGAAGGTTCATTTTCCCAAACACACACACACACACACACACACACACACACACACACACACACACACACACACACACACACACACACACACACACACACACACACACACACACACACACACACACACACACACACACACACACACACACACACACACACACACACACACAGGTACACAACATCAGTGAGACAGACGAAATGAATGTATCAACAACAAAACATTCTGGAAGTAGCTCGTCTTTTAATGAGACACCCGTGGCTGCTGAAGCTCCTGTAGCTGCTGAAGCTTCTGTGGCTGCTGAAGCTCTTGTGGCTGCTGAAGCTCCTGTGGCTCCTGAAGCTCCTGTGGCTTTTGAAGCTCCTGTGGCTCCTGAAGCTCTTGTGGCTCCTGAAGCTCCTGTGGCTCCTGAAGCTTCTGTGGCTGCTGAAGCTCATGTGGCTGCTGAAGCTTCTGTGGCTGCTGAAGTTCATGCGGTTGGTAGGAAAGAGTGGGAGGAGGAGTGTGGCATGAAGCTTCAGAACTTGCAAATCGATGAAGCTCACCAGCCTGATCTCCCTTGCAAGCTTCCGCGTGCTTTGAGGCACTCCACTCAAGAATACAATGGTGAAGAAAAACCATTTCTCAACCACATTGACAAAGAGAATGATAACCACACTGACAAAGAGAATGACAACTACACTGACGCTGAGAACGACAACCATACAGACAAAGAGAACGATATTTGGTTAACGGGGCGAAGCAAGAGGCAGACGAGGAGCAGGATGTGCAAAAGCGGCAAGCAGGCAAGGAGCAGCTCTGAGAAAGTGCGCGAGCCCGACCAGAAGGAAAGGAGGTCCCTCAGTCACGAGTGCACACCCCGCACTCTTCAGACAACCACGAAGAAGACGAAGAAGAAGAAGAAGCGCTTGATGGCGGTGCACGACGACATGATGATGCTGAACGAGACGACAGCCATCTCTGCGATCACGCATGTTCCAGAAAACCACGTCGAAAGCCCTCTCACATTCACCAAACGATCCCTCAGGTTCAGCAGTAGAAAATAAAGACTTATTTTTTGCTTAAAAACTTTTTTCCATCTTCAGAATCATATTAATGTTTTCTATCACTAATTAATTTGTTTATAATATATTTTTAACCATATATTTTTAAAGTTTCAATTGTATTTTGGTACCATTCGATGTGTAGTGAAGGTTTAAACATTAAATCCAAATGAGATTTTTTAAAACACAAATCGTTGTTTTCTTGTTTTTGATTTTTTTTATAATCAAATATGACTGAGTCGTTTTATTACGCATGCTTGCTAAACTAGCAACGAATCATTACGATAAGAAAGAGCATTTCAGAAAGGATGTACAAAGGTTGTAAGTTATAACTCCTTCACCCATCTTAATGAATTTTGGTTTCGCAGTGTGGACCACATCTAATCTAAACCAATCAAAGCATTCTCAAAGCGCCTTTCAACATTTTATTTAAGGGATTTCCCAAAGCAACTGTTTTACTCCCTGCTAAGGTGACCAAGCCCCTGGTACAGTATGTTTAAGGTTCTCTAGTTTGTTCTACTTTTCTAGTTGATGCGAGAAAAAAAAGTAACAGCAAGAACAGACCGTTTAAAATCGTTTAGAGACAGCATGTGAATTTGAAAATGGTCCCGATAGCTTTCCGAAGCCTTAGTACACCAGACGAGTTTGAATACTGATCGTTTCCAGTATCTAGTAATCTCCGTTTCATTGATGGCATGCCTATTTCCCCATTATGAAAAATCTTTGTTGTATTTAACTTATGATTTCATCTTTCCGCTGACACCTTATCCTTCTTTATTGAATAAGTTAATTCCAACAATTTTAATTATGCAACAATTGAAAATAAATATTTTAGATAATTTTTAAATAAATTTTTATAGAATTTTCATTATTATCTCATAATAAAATTTGTCCCCTAATTTGAGAAATCAGTTGTAAAAATATTTATCGCTACAAAATATTGCTTCTTAATTTTCTTTGTTGTATTCTAAAAATTTTTTTCAAAAAGCTCTTAAAATAAATATTTTGTTCAAATAATTAGTTGATAATTCTTTTTGTTTTCTGTTTTTTTGATAGAAGCTCAAATGTCGAAAAGAAGGATAGATGTTGGAGACAGCATGTCGTCAAACAAGAAACGGTATGTCCTTATAAAATAAGTCGATTTCGAAATGCATTTTTTTTCTTCTTCAGAGTTGCAGAATCGGCACCCGTTCAAAAATCTATAATTACACAAAATCCTTTCACAGGTTGAAACTAGCTTTTTATTAACTATCAAATCTAATAAAAGCGTTTGTATAGCGCTGATTTAAATTGCTCAAGAGCGCTTTGCTACAAACTGTTAATAATAAATTAACTTTGTTTCGAATCTTGATTCAATTCCGTCTACAGGGTTGCCGTTTACACCCAAGTACTGGGAACTATACAAAAAGAGGACGGCTCTGCCGGTTTGGGAATATAAAGACGGTTTTCTTGATACTCTCAACAAACACCAATGTCTCGTGCTTGTAGGAGAAACTGGTTCAGGAAAAACCACACAGGTATGTATATATTTTTATTAAGTAATTTTTCATAATGTTGCAGAAACAAATATTACCTCTATGAACACAGATTCCTCAGTGGTGTCTGAACTGGGTGAGGTCTCGACCTGGTAAGAAAGGTGTTGCATGCACCCAACCTCGTCGTGTTGCTGCTATGTCAGTGGCTGCTCGAGTGGCTGAAGAGATGGATGTGACACTTGGACAAGAAGTTGGCTACAACATTCGTTTTGAAGACTGCACTTCTTCAAAAACCATTCTCAAGTAAGTTACTTTGTTTTAAATGAATAGTGTATCGCACTGTAGAAACTTGATGTTGTATTGTGGTGTGAAATACTCTGCAGGTACATGACTGATGGTATGTTGTTGCGAGAAGCAATGAGTGATCCTTTGTTGGAATCATATGGTGTGGTGATGCTGGACGAGGCTCATGAGCGCACTCTTGCCACCGACATCCTCATGGGCCTGCTCAAGGAGGTGTCAAAGCAACGTACTGATCTCAAGATTGTTGTCATGAGTGCTACACTGGATGCTGGAAAGTTCCAGGTGGGTGCGATGCATGGATGGGTCAAAGAAAAGAAGTTACAACCACTTCAACATCATGCAGACGTACTTTGACAATGCTCCCTTGATGAGTGTTCCAGGCCGCACCCATCCTGTGGAAATCTTTTACACTCCAGAGCCCGAACGGGATTATTTGGAGGCTGCAATCAGAACTGTGGTGCAGATCCACATGTGTGAGGAGACAGAGGGAGATATTTTGCTTTTTCTGACAGGACAAGAGGTGAAGTAGTGTGTTGATGCGGAGATGAATATGTAATGTTGTGATGGTGCTCCTTCACAGGAGATAGATGAGGCATGCAAGCGCATTGGCAGGGAAATTGACAACCTGGGAGGGGAGGTGGGAGAGTTGAAGTGCATTCCTCTCTATTCCACTCTCCCTCCCAACCTTCAACAACGCATCTTTGAACCAGCTCCTCCCAAAAGAGCCAATGGCGCCATAGGACGAAAGGTGACTGGTTTTTGTTGCATTCTGCCAGTGTACCTCCAACATGAAACTTTCAGGTGGTGGTGTCGACCAACATAGCTGAGACCTCTCTCACCATAGATGGAGTGGTCTTTGTCATTGATCCAGGATTTGCAAAGCAGAAGGTGTACAACCCACGCATCAGGGTTGAGTCTCTTCTTGTCACCGCCATCAGCAAGGTAGGCATTGTGTAAATGGGGGCACTAGTGGTTCACTGAGGCACCAACACACAGGCCAGTTCCCAGCAGAGGGCAGGAAGGGCTGGTCGAACCAGGCCAGGCAAGTGCTTCCGCCTCTACACCGAGAGGGCCTACAAAAATGAAATGCAAAACAACACCTATCCCGAAATCCTGCGTTCGAACCTGTCGTCAGTGGTGTTGCAATTGAAGAAGCTGGGCATTGATGACCTCGTGCACTTTGACTTCATGGACCCTCCAGGTGAGTTCTGTGAGGCCTCCTCTCTTTGTGTCCTACTCACCCTTCCCACCCCCCTCTCTCCCTTCAGCCCCTGAAACACTCATGCGAGCCCTGGAACTTCTCAACTACCTGGCTGCCATCGACGATGATGGCGAGTTGACGGAATTGGGCAGCATGATGGCTGAGTTCCCTCTCGATCCACAACTCGCCAAGATGACCATCGCCTCATGCGACTACAACTGCTCCAATGAAATCCTCTCCATTACGGCCATGCTCTCAGGTCCTCCAAGTCCTCAAGTCTCAGTACACCATCAACATCCACCAATCTTTTGCGCATGTCTCATCACATCACCAAAATCCACCAACCAACCCTCTTTTAGTGCCACAGTGCTTTGTGAGGCCAGCAGACGTACGCAAGCAGGCGGACGAAACGAAGCAGCGGTTCGCCCATATCGACGGCGACCACCTTACCCTTCTTAATGTCTTCCACGCTTTCAAGCAGAGTACGTTCTCTCATCCACTCACATTTGCATCTTTTTGTTGATGCTCAAAACGCCTTTCCACTGCAGACCACGAAGAAGCGCAGTGGTGCTACGAAAACTTCATAAACTACCGCTCCATGAAGAGTGCTGACAATGTACGCACGCAACTTTCTCGCATCATGGACCGCTTCAGCCTGCGTCGTTCCTCCACGGAGTTTACGTCACCTGACTACTACGTCAACATCCGCAAGGCTCTCGTCTCTGGCTTTTTCATGCAGGTATTCCTCTTTTACCATGTGCTATGCCAGCATGCACCAAAGCGTCAACACTCAATCAGGTTGCCCACCTGGAACGCACAGGCCACTACTTGCTGGTGAAGGATAACCAAACAGTGCAGCTCCATCCATCCACCACCCTTGATCACAAGCCTGAGTGGGTGCTTTACAACGAGTTCGTGCTTACCACCAAGAACTACATCAGGACCGTCACTGAAATCAAACCCGAGTGGTGAGTCTTTTCCACATCTCACAAACACAATGTACACACACACACCAAATTTTAATTAAACTTAATTAATAAAGAAATTAATTAACCACACACGCCACATACACTTACCCACCTCCCAGGTTGGTACAAATAACGCCCCAGTACTACGACATGAGCAACTTCCCACAGTGCGAAGCAAAGAAAGTTCTTGAGCGCATAATTTCAAAGCAGGAATACAGGCGTTGATTCCGCCGCGTCCACTCTGCCCTCCCGTGCCCTCGAGTTCCGAACATGTCCTTTCGAAACATTCATTATTCTACCAAAGCAACTTCGGTTACTGTAAAAAGCCATCTTTATGGCATAATTAGGCGGAATTTTGCGGTTTTTTTGTCAAAAAATAGTTATAAATGAATTTTCGCAGAGTTCAGATGGTATCATAAATTTATAAACGTTTTAGATTCTTCTTGTGGATCTTGACTTCAAACTCTTACGAGAATGTCTTCTCTGAACAAATGAGTGTTTAATAAAATTAATTAAGTGTAAATTAAAACAGACTTGTACGCTACTTCATACAAATATACGAGTATGGCTAAGCTTTCCTATACATCAAAATTTCGTATACTTTTTCGTTAGTAGTTCTTATCCATTCTGAAAAATTAATTCTCATAGAATGTAAGTACAAAAAGAATGAAAATGGTAGTAACTATGAAGTAACTTTGACTTCCTCGTTGTATTTTATGAACATCTTCTCGATCTTTTCTGTGTCAGCTCCTATGAACGTATCGGTCTGAAAATTTTATAAGAACGCTTGTCACACAAGTTAAATGAGGGAGCCATAAAAGAACCTACCACGGAGCCGTTCTTGAGCACTACGAACGTGGGCATTACAGACACATCATATTTTTCTGCCACTTCCTCTGCTTCATCCACGTCTACTTTCACCAACACAATATTTGTGAGGGTGTTTGTCAGCTCCTTGAATTTAGTCGCATTACAATACTTTAAATACATCATAAAGTGTGATCATAGCAAAATCATGCTGGTCTAATATTAAAAATCTTATCTAATCTAATCAAAGCAGCTTTATAGCGCTGATTGGACACTGTTCAAAAGCGCTCTGCTACAAACTGTTTAAACAACAAAGTTTTAAGAGCTTTACGAAAACAAAATAGAGAAATAACAGAATGGATGTAAAATAATAACAAAGAGGACCAAGAACAGAACCATGAGAAACCAAAGAGTGGAATAGAATTTTTTTATAGAAACTACAGAACTAATGTTAGAAAGATAGGAGGAAATCCGTTTAAGACAAGAGCTAGAAATAAAAAAAGATATTTCAAGTTACTGAATTGATATGGAGTGGTCAGCAGTATCAAAAATAGAGAATAAAGTTAAATTTAAGCTAAGAAGGAAGGAGATGTTACCTTACGACATTTGACGATAAAATGACGATTACACAAACGAAGTAAAATGATATAAACCTCAAGCTTGGGAGAGATAATTTTGCATGGTCCACACCAATCTGCGAAGAAATCTATTATAACTATTTTCTTTCTCGCTGCTCTTATTTCGAAATTCAAGTCATCCTGGAAAAAAACATATGCCAACTGGATTAATTGAAAATTTTATTAATATAGTTCTAAAGGGTGCGATACTTTTTTTTTTATTAGAATAGATTAAAAAAAAGTTACTCACTAAACTGGTAACGTATTTAATCATGTTTAGGGCTGTTTTCAAACATAAATGTAGACGTAACAATGATCGAAATGGGATTGACGCTTCACTCAAAAACCAAAAAAACAATGAAGTAAAGTTATTTTATTACACTCTCCAAATTTTTGTTTGAAAAAAGTTATTCCTTGGTTTCTAAAAAATGCATATAAAACCAATTATTTATTTGAAAAACTAAGTTGAAAAAAGATTATATTTTCAACTAAATCCGAATAACTGATCAAATCCGAAGAAAAAATTTCAAAAGTGCCGTTTAGCATGTTGTTTAAAAGCATCCCAGAGAAATGGGTCTGCACGCTGCTGGGCTACTAGGTGACAAAGTCAATCCAACACAGCGTCTATGGAATTGCCGTTTTTTTCACAGTCTCAATAAGTCAAATCCAGACAACCGCTTGAAATAAAAATTCAGCTTTTTTAAATAAATACCAAAGAAAAAATCTTCATCAATTAACCAATGAAAACGAACAAGGTGCTGGAACATAATAAAACTTGAATTTAAAACCATGGCTAGAAGGCGCTATACGCATACATTGATTAGTTCAGATAAGATAGATAGTCAAAGTGAGTGGATTACAATAAATTCAGTCTTTACCTTGTTGTTGTTTTCCAATAATCAACCCTAATCTCAAACAGAAATCGTATTCTGAGTGCCAGACTGGTCTTCGAGCAACGAGATAAAAAAAATTTTCGATTATTAACATAAAACTGAAATGCAGAAAAAACGAAGAAGTTTAGTTAAAAAAGAAGTGATGCACACAAACGGAATCATTTATTGACGAAACATTAATCACTCGAAGGAGGCCGTAAAAGAGTCCATTTTTTTCTTCAAATCACTCGGCAGCTGACGGGTAAAATCAATTTGGTTGATCAATCATAACAAAATAATGAAATATTAAAAAGTGTAGATACCTCTTCAGCGTCTTCATCCTCACTGGAGTCATCTCCAATCTTGTCATCAACATTAGCCTGGTTTTCACTTTCTTTATTCTTCACATCTTCTGCACTATTAATACTTCTATCTTCCTGCTCGAAAAAGCCATGATTCAGCTTTTCTTTGGGTAACTTTGCTGTCTCATTTTGATAACTCACCACACCGAACTTTTTTTGTTCAATCTCTTCTACCATGAGAACATCAGCACCAACCATCGGATCGGATTCCACCAAAGCCCCAGCGTCCACCGACACCACCTCATTACCTTCTCTCGTCTCCTCAGGAACGTTTTCAAGTTGAGGCGTCCCACCAGGCACCAGCACATCACACGGCTCGCCAGCGATTGCACTTTGGTTCTCACCTCCACCCCACCCATCTCTCATTTCAAATGTGTCGGCCAGCGCCTTGATGGAATGACTTTCGACTGCATGACGGGAGTTGTCATGGAAGTGGTGAGAGGGGTCATGGAGGTCATGAGAGAAATCTTGAAGGTCACGAGAGGGGTCGTGAAGGTCATGAGAGGGATCTTGAAGGTCACGAGAGGGGTCGTGAAGGTCATGAGAGGGATCGTGAGAGAGGAAAGTGTTGTGGACTTGACTACTCAAGAACTGACTTGTTAGCCTACACGTTTGTCGCACCTGACATGTTTCTATCAACACTTAAGTTCATATTCTGCACGCACACACGCGCACACAAACACCCACGCAAACATCGATAAATACCTCAAAATTTTCTTCTCTCACGGCAGCGCTTTCAACCAATCTTGAAAGTTCATTGAAGTGTCTTATCCTGCAACAGATTGGCAAGCTTTTCACGTTAGTTGATCATACAGCTGCTCAAAGTTGGTGTGACGACAATTGTGCAATGTCCATGCGAGGTGTGTGTGTGGAGGTCATGTTTTTGGAGATCATGTTTGGGAAGGTCACGTGTGTGAAGATCATGTTTGTGAAAGTAATGTTTGTGAAAGTCACGTGTGTGAAAGTAATGTTTGTGAAAGTCACGTGTGTGGCACCCACCTGCGCAAGGGTGGCAATGCAAGGGAGGAGCACACAAAGGTGAGGGAGTGGCGCAGTAGGAGTGGCTGGGGTGTCCAATGGCGGTCCTTGTACAGCCTGCCGTACACACTTGTCAGCATCGTCCATGCGCCCTGGCAGTCACACTCAAACAGTTTTGACGTGCACACCACAAGAGAGACAAGCGTGCACACCACAAGAGAGACAAGCGTGCACAACTGATGGAAGCGTGCACACAAGCAACAAGCAACATTGTAGCAACCAAGCAACAGGAACCTTTAGAAGCACTTCCTTGCGGAGTTGCTGCAAGCATGAAACACTTGCAAGGTCGCATGTGACCAATGCGCAAAGAGCTGTGGTGGTTGGATGGATGAAAGAGAGGATGGAAAAGAGGATAGGAGAGAAGATAGAAAAGAGGATGGAAGAGAAGATAGAAGAGAGGATGGGAGAGGATGGAAAAAAGGATAAGAGAGAAGATAAGTGAAAGATGTACCATCGAGCAGTTGGCAGAGCATGGAGACTTGCGAGGACAGCAGGCACTCATGCATTGCAGGCGCCTCCGAGGGGGCAGTCTCAAGGACCCTCTTGAAAACAGTCGACTGTGTAGTGTGGTGGCACTGATAAACACTAGTATGAGTGAGAGAAGAGACTTATTGGGAACGGAGAGAAGAAGGACCTTGTGGTAGACTGGCATCGAGGTGCCAAAGCACTGCCTGCCAAGGTGCAAGTCGTCCACCGCTACCTGCACGAGGCGCTGCAGGGTGGAAGAGGAAGAAGGCAAAAGACCTCGGGAGAAGCATTCCTTCAGACACGAGTACACCGTGGTTCTCAAGGTGCTGTGGTGGAAGGGTTGTTTGCAGCGCAGTGGAGGTGAGAAAGGCGGTGAGTGATTGTGTAACAAGCTTCAGAGAGATAAGATGTAACAACATACCAGAAGAGGAAGGGAGGTTGAAGTCTTGTTTGGGAGTCGAGGAGGGAGTTGAGGATGTAGTTGTGGATGAAGTCGCTGTGGCAGAAGAGCTTGTGTTCGCAACTGCGGGGACATTTTTGAGTTACAAGAAGTCCCTTGCAAAAAGCAGACCACCAACCAAAGCACTAGGCGAGTGAGAAGCTCAAAGGCAAGTTGATGGAGGTGGTGTGTGTGCGCCTTCCTCTCCCCTTCCTTCTGCAAACACACACGTGTGCAAGTAACTGATGCATTTGGATTCACAGAGACTCACGTTGCGGCAATTGAGCACGTCGGCAATGAGGGTGACGATGTCGTCGACAGGCACGCTGACACTGGCACGAACACTGTGGGAGGGTGGTGGAGGATGCACAAGGACAACCAAGGCATTGCGACAACCACCTAAGGAGGGAAGTCAGAAGGAGCATGTGAGCCTGGAAGGACGAGATGTGCTGATCGAGGGTGTCGGTGTGGTGCGAGTGGATGGAAGCAAGGTGCTTGCCTGCCTGCTTCAAAGTCTCCTTCAACAACTCCCCCCAACCACTGCGACTTCCCACACACTGCAACTCGGCTAGCACCTTCGTGGCTAACTGTTGGGTGTGTGGTGTGTTAATGTGGTAGGAGGTAAAAGAATGTGTTGAAAGGCAACCTTCTGAATGGCTCTGTTTTGTGAGGTCAAATGAGTCCAACAAAACTTTTCTATTTTGGCCTTTGAGGTGGTGATAATGATGGAAGTGGAATAGATTCATAGTAGGAACCGTTGTTGACTGGAACAATGCAGAAGCATGCAGAGACCTTAGAAGGAAGGATGATCTGTGGAAAGTTTCTTACAGCCGCCTCCAGCACCTGCAGCTTGTTCTCAAGCACCTCCTACAAGCAAGCAATGACTGTTGCCATTGGTGTGAAAGCTATGCTGTGAATAACTGCATTCAACTGGCAGCTACTCAGGTTTGAGTTGTGAAAAGAGCAAACCATGAAAGCAACAGATGCCATGTGATCTGTCTTCTCACCAGCTAATGAAACCTTCACTCAAACAACTCCTTTGGTGCTTGCATAAAAAGCGCTATACAAATGCATCAATAAGATTAGACTGGACACCCCTCCCCAAACTGCTTCAAACACATACCTGCTTGCTACTGTCTGTCTCTTGAGAAAGCAAGCTGATGGTTTGGTTAAGTTGCCTGGAAAAAGTGGGCATATCTCCACTGTGAGGTCTGAATAGCAGGTCTGCAAGCACCCTCAGAGCAGCTTGAGAATCTTTGTGGTTCTGTTGAAAAACAAACACATTTTATCATGGCCTCCAAACAGTGCACAACCTCACCATGATGCAGTGGTGCAGCTGCGACAACAACTGTGTGGTGTCCAATGCTCTAGCATGAGTCACAAGCTCTTGCAGTGCACTCACGGCCTGTAACCTGATGAAAGGTTGTGGTTCCACCAGATATTCCTTAAACAATGAGCAAGCAGCACTGTGAATATATTGATTGAATTACTGCTGAGAGGAGTTGGAAAGAGCCTTTTTCAAAAAAATAAATTCTTTGTTGACTCCCTCTTGGTTCTGATTGATAGTTTAATCAAAAAGTACAACATATTCAAAAATTTTTTGGTTTATACGGAAAATATTTTTCAAAGTTTCAGATTATGAAAAATTACACTACATAAGAGCCCAGATCAACACATGAAAGAAGAAAATGATCCTCAAATAATAAAAATCAGCGCTGTATGAAGTTTTGATAAAGCACTTACCTCGATGTAGTAGTTGGACTGCACTTTGTAGTCATAGTCAAAGCAATCAGTGCCAGAAACGTGTTGCCAAGTGGTGTCCTTGTTGGCCGTGTTATGCACGTGAGGAGAACCCCTGCCTATAGACATTTTTGAGCCTTTTTTCGTCTTAGGCATGACGTATACTCAAGCCACTTATGGCTTATTTAGTGTTTATGCAAGTTTAGAGTGAATTTCTAGCAAATGTGGTTTTGAGATTAAAAGTGAACTAGACAACAAGTTTTCGCGTTATTTTTGAAAAAAATCATTTGACATTTCTCCGATGCTTTTGAAAAAAAAATAATAAAACAAACATTTGAAAAACAAAATTGAAAAAATCTTAATTTTAATGCTTTTCCAAAAAATGTGTTGAAACTAATAGCTTCATAGAAATGGCAAAGAAATATATACAGAAATATAAAAGGTGAATAACAAGCAGCATCGGCGATTTTCACAAGAAACTACTCTGTTCCCCTTTCTCGTCACACTCAGGCAACTTCGATAATGTATCAAGAGTTTTCAGGGTTAAGAAGTTGCAAGTTGTGTTACAAAATTATTAATGGTGGTAAGCCTCAAATGTATGTTGATTGAATTTGATTGGTCAATGATGAAATTATGATCAACAAGGTAAAGGGTTAAATTAAATACTCAAAAATCTAAAATCTCGTCTGATTCACAAGTAGAAGATTTGGAAGTGAGGCAACCAAAAGAGAAAATGACTTAGGCCGGGTGCGCATGCTCATGTTGTTGAACGACACGAGAAATGACACTCAAAAAACCAAAAAATTAAACTCAATGTCTAAACATATAACAAGACTAAATCACGTCAAAAACTGCACCACTTTAAATAGTCTCCATGATTTCAAGAGAGTATCACCTTGGCAACTAGCAAGATGTTTGTCACCAATGTTCTAGCAACGCTACCAACAAAAGTGACTACAACAGAGTGTGATTCGAGCATACACGAAATAAAATAGAGAAACTACAAAAGACACACACTGGAACATGTACTTCAAACATCAGAGTTGGATCTTGTTCATGAGCTGGTTGAAAATGTGCCTCAGCTGCATGTCCGAGTCGTCCTTCTGCTCCTCTAGGCTCTTGATCAGCTGTGGTGGTGCATGGTGGAAGCGTCAAGGAAGGTGAGGCAATCAAGAGTGGTGAGGCAATCAAGGAAGGTGAGGCAATCAAGAGAGGTGAGGCAATCAAGAGAGGTGAGACAATCAAGGAAGGTGAGGCAATCAAGGAAGGTGAGGCAATCAATCAAGAGAGGTGAGGCAATCAAGGAAGCAAGGGAAAGTCACCTCAGCGTAGTACTTGAAGATGTACTGACAAATACCATATAAGGTGGCTTGCATGTTGAAATGCTGACACTGTGGTGTGGTTGTGGCTTGTTTGGTGTGGTTTCTTGGTGTTGAGTGGCATGGTTGTGGTGTAATTTGTTGTGGCATGGCTGGGTGGTGTAGCTTTGTGTGGTGCGATGAAACACTCAATGGCAACAGACCAAGGACTCCTGTTGGAAGGACTCTTCTAACTGCCTGTCACTCACGCTGGACATACTCTTGATGTGCTCGTAATATCTGCACAGTCATTCATCATTACTAATGCACTCCTCTCACGTCTCACACAACACCCACACTACCCTCACACAACAACACCCACACTAACCTTACACGACAACACCCACACAACACCCACACAACACCCACACAACACCCACACAACACCCACACAACACCCATACACAACCCACACAACGACACACACAACCACTCACACATTCACAAGCTGTTGGTATTTGGGGATGTCGTTGGCGTAGAGAAGTTTGCTGGAGGGGCTGTCCTTGGTGAGTTTGTGGCAGGCGACGGAACAGCTGTCCATGAACGTCTGCGCCACCACCGACAGGCACGCGTCGACGCATTCGTTTTGAGGAATGTCAAACACGAAGTGTGGGTTCTTCAGTACGTTGACCCAGAAACGCAAAGGAAGACTGTGTTTGTGTGTGTGTGTGTGTGTGTGTGTGTGTGTGTGTGTGTGTGTGTGTGTGTGTGTGTGTGTGTGTGTGTGTGTTTGTGTGTGTGTGTTGCATTCAAAGAAAAGCACAGACCTGTTGCTCTTCCACGTGTGCACCACATCGGGGTCAGAGACGTGGTGCAAAAGAGCCTGCTGGTCGAAGAAGTCAAACATGAGCTTGACGGCCATGGGAGCGGAGGAGGGCTGGAAGACGGTGTGGAAGAGGTCGTCGACCCATCTCTGCAGGGTCACCTTGGTGGACAGCAGTCTGGTGAGGTACACCTCCGACACCATCTTGCTGTCCCTGTCCTCCCTCTGTCGCTGTGGCTTCACCTGCAAAAGAAAAGGCAGGAAGAGTGGGAGGAAGGATGGAATGAAAGAAGGAAGAAATGGAAGGGTAGGTGGAAAAGAAGGATGAATAAAAGAAGGAAGAGGAAGAGATGCGAGTGACTCACGAGGTGGAAGAAGTTATCGTTGTTGTGAAGAGGAGGCAGCGAGTAAGCACTGGCCACGCTGGTGGCGAAGGAGTCTGCAGAATGGAAAAGCCACCAATCACTTCAATGTAGACTGGCAAGGCATGCATTATAATGATTGATGCTATGTCAGTGGCTTCGAAACGAATTCTAACTGTTGGCGTTGTTGTAGTGGTGTTGCAGCTTGGTGATATGCAGACTATCGTTGTCACGCACGCCGTAGCGACGCAGAGTGTTGAGTTGCCTCACGAGAGTCTGCGTGCTCAAGTCTTGCAACACAACGCTCTCGCCCGTCGAGTCGTCGAACCACTCTGTGGTGGTGCAAGTTACAGCAACAAATGAAAAACCAAGCAATAAAACGTGGCATCCAATGAGGTTTGAACGGACAGGACGAAACAGCAACAAACCCAATTGCAGATCGTCCTTGCAGGGGCGGGCGGAGAAGGGCACAAGTTTGTAGATGTTTTCAAGCACCTTGTCTTTCACCTGCCCGATCGAGTCGCAGTCTAGCACTCGCACCGAGTGCCACTGCCCCTCTGGCTCTTGCACTCGCAACGTCTGCATGTGGTGGCGTGACATCAGCACTCCAAGAGGCATTGAGCTCTCACGAGGACTCACGATGCTTTTGAAGTCGATGTGGTGTCGGATGAGCTTCTCCTCGCTCAAAGAGTATCTGGCTTCGTGACTTACGCAGTCCACAGGTCCCTTGTGCACCTGCTGTCGCACTGCCTCCCACAACATCAACAGCTTGCCTCCCGCCCGGTGCCTCAAGAAGGGGTAAAGCAGGAATGTGAACCAGCTGGTGAGCATCTTTTCGGCAATTGACTCTGTCCTCCTCAGCAGCAGCTTGGGATGGTTGCGCCCCTCGACCACCGCTTTGCTGATCAAGTCTCCCAGAAGACTCTTCAGCACACTGTGTGGTGGTGTATTCGTCTCATTGCACGCATGTATCCTTAATTTATATTGCTTTCTTTATTGAAGCAAGTTCAGTCAGACGCTGGAAATGTCACAAAGCAAGGAAAAAATATAAAATACGAATAGGAAGACTTTTCACTATGAAGCATGCACCACTACGCAGCATGCACCCCCATGCATAACCATGCACCAGCATGCATAACCATGCACCAGCATGCAGCATGCACCAGCGACAAACGAACTCGGTGTAGTAGGCGACGGTGGGCTGCAGGCAGACGGAGAGAAGAGAGGCAAAGTGCACCTTGTGGCGCAGCACGAAGTCCTCTCGAGCCTCGAGCACCTTCACCAGGGCGAGCACAAAGTGCTTGCGCAGGAGTAGGTCGTGGATGCTGGCCAGGTTCGAGGTGGTGAGCTTGCTACATAACACCTCCACCAGACGATCCTTGTCCGAGCCTTCCTTGTGCTGCAAGAGGGAGTGCTTGAGAGAGCAGTTGAAGATGGTGTTGAGTGAGGAGTTGAGAGGGGAGTTAAGAGGGGAGTTGAGGGGGTTGTTGAAAGGGTTGTTAAGGGGGTTGTTGAGGGGGTTGTTGAGTGGGTTGTTAAGGGGGTTGTTGAGAGGGTTGTTAAGTGGGTTGTTGAGGGAAGAGTTAAGAAGACTGGGTGCTGGTTTGTCAGTCGATTCCTTGCTTTTGACTCTAAACAGCCCTGTAACACGGTTGCAAGTGAATTGTGAGTGGGATGTGAGGTAGGATGTGAGGTGGGATGTGAGGTGGGATGTGAGGTGGGATGTGAGGTGGGATGTGAGGTGGGATGTGAGGTGGGATGTGAGGTGGGATGTGAGGTGGGATGTGAGGTGGGATGTGAGGTGGGATGTGAGGTGGGATGTGAGTGGGATGTGAGGTAGGATGTGAGGTGGGATGTGAGGTGGGATGTGAGGTGGGATGTGAGGTGGGATGTGAGGTGGGATGTGAGTGGGATGTGAGGTAGGATGTGAGGTGGGATGTGAAGTAGAAAATGATGACCTTTTTGTTTCTTGGTGGCGGGCGAGAGGAGGCAAGCGTCGGGACCAGGACTCTCGGAGCACGCGAGAACGTTCTCCGAGTGTTTCCTAAAGCTACTCTCTTCGGGGTCCCTGGAAAGCACGGGGTGGGAGGCGCACTGGAAGAGCACTAGTCCGCAGTAGGAAGGGTAGTCTCTGAAGGGCAGTCTGTCGCCCCACTCGTGCACGCACTCGCCCAGGTCCGTCTGCAACTCCGCAAATGCTGCGGCAGGTGGTAAGTTAACTTGCAAGCACAAGTAGTGAGTTGTTTGGAAATGGAACATTAGCCACTCCACTCACCCTCCTTGCACTCCTCATCCACTCACCCTCCTTGCACTTCTCATCCACTCACCCTCCTTGCACTCCTCATCCACTCACCCTCCTTGCACTCCTCATCCACTCACCCTCCTTGCACTCCTCATCCACTCACCCTCCTCGCACTCCTCATCCACTCACCCTCCTTGCACTCCTCATCCACTCACCCTCCTTGCACTCCTCATCCACTCACCCTCCTTGCACTCCTCATCCACTCACCCTCCTTGCACTCCTCATCCACTCACCCTCCTTGCACTCCTCATCCACTCACCCTCCTTGCACTCCTCATCCACTCACCCTCCTCGCACTCCTCATCCACTCACCCTCCTTGCACTCCTCATCCACTCACCCTCCTTGCACTCTTTAGCCACTCACCCTCCTCGCACTCCTCATCCACTCACCCTCCTTGCACTCCTCATCCACTCACCCTCCTCGCACTCCTCATCCACTCACCCTCCTTGCACTCCTCATCCACTCACCCTCCTCGCACTCCTCATCCCCTCACCCTCCTTGCACTCCTCATCCACTCACCCTCCTTGCACTCCTCATCCACTCACCCTCCTTGCACTCCTCATCCACTCACCCTCCTTGCACTCCTCATCCACTCACCCTCCTTGCACTCCTCATCCACTCACCCTCCTTGCACTCCTCATCCACTCACCCTCCTTGCACTCCTCATCCACTCACCCTCCTTGCACTCCTCATCCACTCACCCTCCTTGCACTCCTCATCCACTCACCCTCCTTGCACTCTTTAGCCACTCTCGCCTCCAGCCGGTCCATCTGTTCATTCACCCTCCTCTGCACCTTCCCCTTGCGACTCCAGCGACACCAGCAGCCCACCACGGCCAGTGCCAGCAACAGAGCAAGGGCCAGCAGGCCTGCCAATCCATAGTAGAAAACCGCCCTTCTAGAACCTCCTGCACTGCGCACCTTCGCCAGCAGCCGGTCCTGCAACAGGATCTGCGAAGGACGGTGTGTTATTGCGTGGTACAAGAAGACAAAAGGAAACACAAGAAAAGACATAGAAACACAGAGAAAAACATAGAGACACAGAGAGGAACATAGAAACAGAAAGAAGAACAGAAGGAGACTAAGAGAAGAACAGAAAGAGACAAAGAAGAACAGAAAGACACAAGGAGAAACAGAGACACAAGAGAAGACAAAGACACAGGGAGTGACAAAGAGCTCACAGTAGCATCGGCGGAGACAGGGGCCTGTTGCAAGGAGCAGGTAAGAAAGGAGTTGGTGAGCACTTGCACGTCACAATTATGCGTACCTATCAACACTCTGTAGTCTTCCGCCTTCAACACTGTGTCCAAGTTGCGGCCCTGTGTGTGTGTGTGTGTGTGTGTGTGTGTGTGTGTGTGTGTGTGTGTGTGTGTGTGTGTGTGTGTGTGTGCGTGTGGAGAATAGACCAACATTGAAAGTGAAGAGGTAGTGGGAGGGGTGTTGGGTGGACTGGTGGGGGACGTTGAAGACAGCCTCGAAGAGGGGATCGGCATGCACACTGAAGTAGCGAGAGGAGTTCAAAAGCTCCTTCACGCCGTCCATCACGAAGCCATAGAACACCTGCACCACTCTCCTGTCTTGCGTGTGTCTGTCGTGAGTGCCTTGCTTCTGCTTGGACACGTCACGTCTGCGTAGTCGATGGGAATGATGTTTCTGTGAAGAAGCCAGTGATGAAGAAGACGATGTTGGAGTCAAAGAAGATGAAGACGACAATGATGAGGGTAGAATGATGCGAGGTGTGAGGCAGATCATGCGAATCGGAGTGTGCACGTGACAGTCCTGTGGGAGATGTGTGTGTCGGTGTGGTGGTGGTGGTGATGTGGGACAATATGCAAACATTGCTATGACAGATCGGTTGTGAGGTGTGGTGGAGTAGGAGCAACTCTTACGTTGGTGAAGTTGGAAGCAGCCACATAGAAGATCAGCTGAGGCCTCTGCACCACGTCCAACCCTTGTCCTTCCACCACCACACTCACCCCTCCGCTGTGAGATGATGATGATGATGATGATGATGAGGATGATGAAGATGATGACAATAATAATAAAAATTAAAAAAAAAAAAATAATAATAATAATATATAAAAATAATAAAAATAAAAATAATAGTGATGATGATGATTATATTGACAAAGAGGAACCTGAAGATGGAGTTGAGGGGATGAACGGAGAGAATGAGGGGGTCAGGTTCGAAGCGGAAGAGAGATGAGCGGAGGGGCAGTGGCTGGTGGTCGATGTGCAGCAGCACCGACGAAGCCACCACTCCCTGCCTGCCTCGACGCTCCTTCACGATGATCGGGAAATCGTCCTCGTCATAGTCCTCCTCTTCCTCCTCCTCCTCCTCTTCCTCCAGAGCAGCCGTGACACAAGTGAGAAGGTTGTCATGGCGACTGAGGATGGAACAGTTGACGGGGGAGGAGGCGTTGACGAAGGAGACAGATGCGAGAGAGCCAGCGTCCAAGTGGCGTCCATGCAGGTCGAGCAGAGACCCCCCTGCTCGAGGACCTCTCAGAGGACGCAAGTCGAAGAGCTGAGGCATCTGTGGAGTGGAAGGTTGAAGGTGGGGTGGAAGAAAATGTAGATAAAGAAAGAGGATGTAAGAAGGAGAGTGAAGAGGAGGATGGGAAACAGGAAAGAAAAGAGAGAAAAGTACGAACGACGAAGGAGAAGTTGAGAGGAGTGAGTGCTGAGAGGGAGGAATGGAGGGTGATCATGAGCGCTGAGGACATGGGCTTCTGGCTCTCCGTAGTACTGCACACAATCCTGCCGGGGTGGTGTGTGTGTGTGTGTGTGTGTGTGTGTGTGTGTGTGTGTGTGTTTTTGTGTGTGACAAAAAACACACCATGCACTCACTGAGTGCCTGGGAGGACTGAAAGCACGTGACAAGGCAGGTTGCCACTGACGACCTTGACTGTGACGTCAGCAGGCGATGATGCGAGGTTGTCACCTGTGATGGTGATGAGTGTGCCTCCCGCAAGAGGACCCTTGGTGGGCTGCATCTGTGGTAGTGGTGGTTGTTGTTGAAATGGTGGTGGTGGTGGTTGTTGTTGAAATGGTGGTGGTGGTGGTGGTGGTTGTTGTTGTTGAAATGGTGGTGGTTGAAATGGTGGTGGTGGTGGTTGTTTTTGTTGAAATGGTGGTGGTTGAAATGGTGGTAGTGGTGGTTGTTGTTGTTGAAATGGTGGTGGTGGTTGGTAGTACAAAGAGGAGGAGTGTTGTTGGAGGTGGCAAGAGACCTGGAGGATCCTGGGGTTGTTGCAGGGCACCTCGGGGGCAAGCCACAGCGGCCCGGAGCACTCCTGCTGCGTGGCACAGTGACCCTCGTCGTCGTCGTGCTGCTCGAAGCGCTGTGATTCGCTGTGGTGTGGCCAAGTGTGGTTGTGTGGCGAGATGTTGCGAGGACTGTGGCGACACCAGCTGCACTTAAAGCCACTGTCAAGCGTCCTGCACAAGCCACAACTGGAAGCCATCAGAGAACACTTGTATAGCTTCACTGTGTGTTGCCATGGTGATGTGTTATCATGGTAATGTGTTATCATGGTGATGTTTCGTCATAGTGATGTGTTGTCATGGTGATGTTTCGTCATGGTGATGCAAACGGCTTGAGACACGCACCATGGACATCTTGTGGGTTATCAAGGGGGCCTCGGTGCCAGTTCACTGCCACCCTCACAGACAGGGTGTGTGAGATGGGTGGGTGCTGGAAGGGCTGGCACTGCAGAGCGCTCGTCGGAGGCGTGGAAGGTAGCAAAAAGCTGTCTGTGACCACCGAGGAACCGTCAGGAAAAGTGAATATACACTTGAGAGGACTGTGGAAATCCTGTGTGTGTGTGTTTGTGTGTGTGTGTGTGTGTGTGTGTGTGTGTGTGTGTGTGTGTGTGTGTGTGTGTGTGTGTGTGTGTGTGTGTGTGTGTGTATGAAATGATAAATACAACGCGCAGAAACCTGGAGATTGAGCAAGAAGAGTGACACGGGATCTTTCGAGTTAGCAGCTATCAACACCTCGTTCTTGCCTCCTTCACTGCCTATCCTGGGACACAACTGCGGTCCTCCTGGCCTCTCCTGTGTATGTATGTTTGTATGTATGTGTGTTTGTGTGTGTGTGTGTGTGTGTGTGTGTGTGTGTGTGTGTGTGTGTGTGTGTGTGTGTGTGGGAGGACCTGTGAAGGCACTCTGAAGGGGCAGTGGTGGGACATAGCGGTGCACTGTTGGGTCTGGAGGCACCAGCTGCAAGGGAAGCTGCTACTGCTGCATGAGGTGCACCTGTCATGTGGTGGCAAGCAACATCAACAACCAGTGTAACAACAACAACCACTTTTGTAACAACAACAACAACAACGACAACATCAACAACGGAGGAGCACTGACGTGAGGTGGTTGTTGCAGACGAAGAAGGAGATGTTGCTGCTGACGTGAACAACCCCCCCACTCTCCACCCTCAACTGCATCTCGAGGTGGTCTGCAAGGTGTGGTGGTGTGGCGTGGTGTGGTGGGTGTGGTGATGTGGCGTGGTGTGGTGGGTGTGGTGATGTGGCGTGGTGTGGTGGGTGTGGTGATGTGGCGTGGTGTGGTGGGTGTGGTGATGTGGCGTGGTGTGGTGGGTGTGGTGATGTGGCGTGGTGTGGTGGGCGTGGTGTGGTGAGCGTGGTGATATTGTGGTGTGGTGGGTGTGGTGATGTTGTGGTGATGTTGTGGTGGAAATCGAGTGGACAAAAAAGTGGTTAAACGAGTCAAAAAAATGTTGAAGTGACGAAAGTGACGGGGAGCTGCGATGGAAGATAAAATGGCGAATGAAGCAAGAAGTTCGAAAAAGCGAAACAGCAGAGGGCGATAAAAAAGATGAAAAAGAATAATATAGCGGGGAGTTTATGGAGCGGTGAAGTTTAATTTCATGCGTCGGTGGATGCGGGCAAGAAGGATACACTCACACTGGCGTGTGTATATATACGGCCATGTGCATGAGAGATGGCAGTAGTGGTGGAAGTTGTGGTAGAAGTATTGATAGTAGTAGTAGTAGTAGTAGTGGTAGTATTATTAGTAATAGAAGTAGTAGTAGTAGTAGAAGTAGTAGTAGTAATAGTAGTAATAGTAGTAAAAGTAGTAGTAGTAGTAGTAGTAGTAGTAGTAGTAGTAGTAGTAGTAGTAGTAGTAGTAGTAGTAGTAGTAGTAGTAGTATTAGTAGTAGTGGTAGCTGCGGTAGTACCGATTGCGGGCTGGAAGGAGGGCAGAAGGAGGTGGGGAGTAGGAGAGGAACAGTGGAGGGAGGTGGCGTGGGAGGAAACATTGACTGAAGCAACAGTCCTGGTGGACACTCCAGCCCCCGCGAAGACACAAGACACCTCACCTCTTGACGTCACCAAGTTGACTGCGCTGATGCTGATCTGCATCATCATCATCATCAGCATCATCATCATCATCATCATCATCATCAGCATCATCATCAGCACCACCACCATCATCATCATCATCATCATCATCATCATCATCATCATCATCATCATCATCATCATCATCATCATCATCATCATCATCATCAACAGCATTATCATCATTAACAACATCATCATCACCATCATGGACGTGTTGGCATGCAGTTGGGAGGGTTGTATGGAGACGATACGAGGACACTGATTTCCCTGCAGCCATTCTCCTCTCCTTGGTGTCTCTTCTTCTGTCGCTCTGTCCGTCTCTTTGTCCCCCTCCCTAGCTCCTTCTCCATGCCTTTCACAGTCGCTTTTCTGTGTGCAACTGTAGAGTGTAAAGCAATAAACTCAATTAACCATACACACCTCCTTAACATGCGTATAAACACACACACACGCACACACACACACACACACACACACACACACACACACACACACACACACACACACACACGCACGCACACACACGCACACACACACACACACACACGCACACACACACACACACACACACACACACACACACACACACACACACACACACACACACACACACACACACACACACACACACACACACACACACACACACACACACACACACACACACACACACACACACACACACACACACACACACACACACACACACACACACACACACACACACACACACACACACACACACACACACACACACACACACACACACACACACACAAGCACAAACACACACACACCTCTGAAGCAGAGAGCACCATCCGCAGTGGGGGTCGTTTGAGTGGACACACTGCAGACAGTCAAGGTGCCTATGACACTCCTCCACCTTCAGCTTGTACACCTGCCATCCGTCAAACACTCACTCATTATCTCTCTATAAAACCCTTACTCATTCTCTTCCCATTCCTCCCCCACACTCCGATGCCTCTTCTCACATGTGTGTGGTCCGAGGCGAAGAGGTGACGAGCGTCTGCAGAGAGGAGTAGGTCCCTTCCGAGGCCTGATGATTCACTCACCCTCACCTCCTCGTACTCCCTCGCCATGTGCACCGAGTCCAATCTCACCTGGCGTCAACACATCGTCCTTACACACACGCACACACACACACACACACACACACACACACACACACACACACACACACACACACACACACACACACACACACACACACACACACACACACACACACACACACACACACACACACACACACACACACAAACACAAACACACACAGATACAACCTTCTTGATGAGTCCTTGTTTGGTGGCGAGAAAGAGGACCGTGTGGTCGTTGGGAGAGGTGGATGTGAGTGCGGTGGCGGTGACGTTGGGAAGGATGAGGGAAGCGTGGGTGAAGAGGGGGGAGAAGGCGAGGATGGGGTGGTTGAAGTCGTTGCCGCAATAGTCATCAGTGATATTGAACTTCTGCAATGAAAAAGCTTCAAGGTAATGAATGAATGAATGAAATGGTGACAAAATGAATGAAAAAATTGAATGGGTGGATGGGTGGAAAAGGAGAGACGCACAGCGGGGAGGCAGTTGGAGGCCTGAAGGAAGTGGTCAGGTCCGATGGTGCCTCGTCCTTCGAAGCACTGCTGCACCACCCTCGTGAACTTGCGCCTTACCTGACCCATCGGGAAGACGCAGATGGCAGACCTGTGGAGCGTGGTGAAAGAGGTGTGGTGGTGAGGGAAATGTAGGAAGGGGTGTGGTGGTGAGGAAGAGGTGGGTAGGGAGCGGAGTGGTGAGAGAGAGGTGGGAGGGGTGGGGGGGGTGGATGGCGAAAAAGTTCAGTGAAAGGACGCCACTCACCCCTGCTTGGTGATCTGCTGCTTGGAGTTGATGAGTCGGTCAATGAAGTGCATTGAGTCCTCCTCCGAGCCGTCTCCCTTGTTGTCACCCTTCTCGTCCGCCTCTTCCTTGGCTGGGGCATGCAGCGTCGCCGGGTCCTGTTCTCCAAACACCGCCACCAACAGGTGCTCGTTGGAGGAAGAGAGTTGCGAAGCCAGTCGATTGCCCGGAGAAACCACTTGAGCTGCCAACAAGACGTTGTACCGGCCTAAGCCTGCCTGCCTCTCTTTGCCTGTTTGTCTCTCGTTGGCAGCTGCAGCGTGACACTCGAGGGAGACTTCAACATAGGAGTAGAAAAGGAGGTCGTGGTGGCAGATGCGCGACAGCCTGGTCACCAAGGCGCCCGATGCCACGCTGTGCACCGAAGGTCGCTGAAGCGTCATGAAGTACGTGTGGTGCTTGTGGTTGAAGGCCGTTATGTAGTGTGTTCTGTGTGGTGGTTTTTGGTGTTTCTAAGTGTGCTTCTGACATAATTTGCAGCCATCCACCCATGCATCTATTCTTTCATTCGCCGATGCATGCATGCACGAACAGGCACCCACTTAAAGGTCTCCCTCTGCTGAATTTCCATCTCAAGCTTCGAGGGGGTCAACATGTCACTTGAGACCACTTCAAAGTCCTGTGTGGTCATTATGGTGGTCTCAACGATGCTAAAGGTTAAATAGTAATGGTAGCGGTGGTGATAGTGGTGGTAGTTGTAGTGGAAGGGTTGGTAGTTGTAGTGGAAGGGTTGGTAGTTGTAGTGGAAGGGTTAATAGTATTGTTGGGGCGGTAGTGGTGGCCACTCACGCTGAGGTTTCTGATGGATAAGGTGGGAACGGCGTCCTTGTAAGCACTCAGGCCTGCAAACAGTGGAGCAGTCTTACTCTGTCATCTATCAACACCTCGCTTCAATTATCACATCAGACAACACTACAAAACACACGCAAACACACAAACAAACAAACACACACACACACACACACACACACACACACACACACACACACACACACACACACACACACACACACACACACACACACACACACACCCATGTAACTGCGAGTGGCTCCTACGTAGACGACTTGGGAGTCTGGGGCGAGGAGCACCACCACCGAGCTGTTGCGGTCCCCAGGCACCACCATGTTGTAGCTGGAAGGGTCCGTGATGGACATGTTGCTCACGTGGTGCTTTCTACAGTGGCCCTGTGTGCGTGTGTGTGTGTATGTGTGTGTGTGTGTGTGTGTGTGTGTGTGTGTGTGTGTGTGTGCGTGTGTGCGTGCGTGTCTGCGTATGTTTTTGACGCTCTGTTTTGAAAATCGACTTATGGTCTTAAAAAGGGAGAAAAAGAAGCGATGCAGAAAGGCGATGCAGAAAGGCGATGCAGAAAGACGTTTGAAAGCGGACGTTGAAGAGGGTACCTTGAGGATGCTGAGGCACACAATGAGCTTGTTCTGGTGCAGCAACATGGCCTTGACGTGGGCGTCGGTGAGGAGTTCCTTTTCCGATTGGCAGCCCTCGACAACGCAGGGACACGAGGACTGGGGAGGGGGACAAAAGGGGTTGTCTTTGATGGGGCCTGTGTGCACCTGCTGCAAGAGAGAGAGGTTGGAAGAGAGGTGGAAGAGGTGGTTAGTGGCTCCCACAAAGAGACTCTCCTCATCCGCAGCAGTATCAGGACGAGGAGGAGAAAGGAGCAGGCGTTGGATGGACGATCTTGCTTCCTCCAGGTTGAAAACCTGCCTGTTGAGAGCATGCACCGTTCTCTTCCTCTTCATTTTCGTCATTCGCTCCTCCAATAAGATGTCACCATCGGCGGTATTCAAAAGATTATTAATGTCGCCATGTACAACTCCCCTACTTTTTCCACTATGAAGTGACGACGATGATGACGATGATGATGATGAGGACGACGACGATGGTGACGATGATGGTGGTAAAGTTAGAGAAGACCCGTTGTGAAGTGTTTTATTTATGAACTTGCGATTGTAGCTCATCGGTGATGGTGAGGAAGAAGAGGATGATGATGATGATGATGATGATGTTGATGATGATGATGATGGTCTTGATGATGATGATGATGATGTTGACGATGATGATGATGATGATGTTGACGCTGATAAAAAAGAAGAAGGGGGAGAGGAGAGAAATGATGAAGAAGAAGAAGCTTGCAGGGAAGATGCTTGAGCAAGTAATGAAGGGAACGAAGAGGGGGGTGGTGTGGGCAGTCGTGGGGGAGGGAAGAGGAGCAATGAAATGGCGCAGAAAAGGGACCAAACACATCGAGGCATCCTGCAGAGGAGAGGCAAACAAACTTTCAGGCAAGTGTCTCTGCTGCTGTGACGCCTGCAACGACAAAAATTCAGAGTCACTCACGCGTGCCTCCGCATTGTTTTATCGCTCCTGAGCGCATGCTCTGCAGCTCACTGCGTCACGTAAGTGTGACAGTCGTGTGCCTGTAACTCAGTGACTGAGGTCAAGTTTGTGTGTCTTTTTCAAGTGGAAATGGCGATTTCAAAGGAAATGTTTGAACGAGCGTAGAAACTTAGTATGTTTGAATTACGAGATAACGCCGTTGTGGAATGAAAGAAGGAGGAGAGGGAAGATGAATGGAGGAAAGAATATGAGAAAAAATTGAATGCAGAATAAATGGAAAAATGAAGGAATTGAATGTAGAACGAATGAAGGGGAGATGTGGGACGAATGAAGATTTATGGAGATTGAAGGAAGGATGGAAAGAAGGAAGGAAAAAAGCAGATATGTATGAGAGGGGGGGTGAAGAGGAGAGGAGTGTGAAGGCAAGGAGAGAAAGTTGAAAGAATAAGATGCGGAATGAAAGATACAATGTATGCAATGCGCATAGCTTGAAGGTGGTAAAGAGTAACTAACGACAGTTGAGGAACCAGAGATATTTGATATGCGCAAAGGCTTCTAAAGATGATTCACGTAGACTTTAATGTGGTATTATGTGCGTGTGCTTGTGCGTCTATGTATGCATATGTAGTTGTGTGTATGTGTATTTTGAGAGTGCCGTTTACACGCACACAAAAACTTCAACTGAGTCATGAAATTACAAGAGATAATGTTGGTGTTGGTGTTTGGGTCAAACAAAAACACTTCAGATTACTTTGGCAACTTAAACATTATTCTATGCCCCTGCAGCAACTGCTGTGTTCACAAGACAAATAAACATGGAGTTGTTCAACAGGTCTTTACTCACAGGCAGCCATAAAGCTTACAAAATATGTGTTTGTCTTCATACTTTTGTGAGTTTTTATGAGTTTTTTTTCCATCCTTTTGATTTGTGTATGTGGGTGTCGGAGTTGGCATGCAAGTGTTTATGTGTTTGTAAGTTAGTCTTGAAAACCTTGCATGTACTCAAAAACTTTTAGGGAATCTCATGAAGGAATGGGAAAGTAGATGTTCCATATTCAAATAAGCCTTTTTCAACAAACCCTTAAACGTCTATATTGCAATACAAAGTCAGTTTGAAAAAGTAATGTTTGGTAAATTTAAGTTATTTGTGAAAAATTGCTCACCTCCAATCAACTGAAACATGTCCTTTTTGCAACTACTCACCCTTCGAAGAAGTCAATAATGCACCGTGAAATGAATCAAAAATTCAACTGGAACACCCTGACTATTTTAACAATCAACACTAGTTTCCATTTATTCAGAAAGATTTAAGAAGATTTCTAGAATGGGTGAAATGGCATCTGAAACAACATTAAAAAATTTTCTAATTTAAAAAAAAATTAAATTATTTTTGAAAATACTTCAAACGAATTATTTTTTTCTTCAATTATTAGACAAACTGCAAAACAGAGTAGAAGTGTATAAATTATAATACAATAGCATTTTGTTCTCAATAAAAATATATTTCTATCACAAAATTGAATTTTCGAAATTCAATTTTACTTTTTAAATTAAACTGATTTTAAATAAGCTTATACACCAAAGTTGACTAAAGAAAAAATAAAAAAGTCAAAACTAATATTTTATCACTCAGTAAAACATAGTCAAGAAATAACCTTCATATATGTGTATATACTCTACGTTTTAGTTTTTTTTAAATTTCACATATAATGTAAAACAAACAATTTGAGAAAAGATCTAAGAAATAGGCAATTTGTAGCAACATTAAGACGATTCCTAACATAGACCTACTCATGAAAGATCATTAGAGCATTCATCAATTTGTGTGAAATCTGCCAAAGACAGGCTGGGCTTATCAAGTGAAAAAATGTATCATATTTGGGCACATGATATATAGCAAAACTTTAAACAATCGAACTGAGAAAAGGTTGATATTTTTTATTAACTCTAAAAACAATCTAAAAATTTTGTTAACAATAGGAAGGTTACCATCGAACCGTCCAATGTATTACTACTGAAATAAATTTCATTTGAATTTTTTTTCACTGAACTGAATTTCAAGATCTTTTATTGCCCCTCACACACACACACACACACACACACACACACACACACACACACACACACACACACACACACACACACACACACACACACACACACACACACACACACACACACACACACACACACACACACACACACATACACACACACACACACACACACACACACACACACACACACACACACACACGCGCACACACATCAGTTGGAAGCGCGCTGGAGGGACTTTCTGCGTTGGAGGGTGGACTTAAGAGGAACCATGGCGGCCTCGGAGTCTTCAAACATGATATTGTACACCATGCCACACACCTGCTTCACCGACACCAGTCGCCCTGGGCAGTGAAAGTGGAGGTGGAGGCACGTGCAAAGTGGGATCGCTCTAAACAACAGTTTTGATTTATTTAGTTTATTATCCTATTTTTATTTTTTTGCCAATCCTGTTTAAAATGTGTGCGCCTTTGAAACACGAATAAAAGGCGTTTACGTTAGCTTATATTAGATAAGAATGAATGAGTGAGGTGTGGAGATGAGAAAATGTAAGAGTAAAAGGGAGGAGAAAAATGAATGAGCGAGTAGGAGCAGGAAGGTCGAAGATACCATTGTAGGTCCATGCATGCAGTGCTTTGTAGTTCTGACTGGCAGCCGATGCACTGACACACTTCATGAAAACCACTCCCTGTTCATGTATGTGTGTGTATGTGTGCGTTTAAATTTTCCAAAATGCTACACCGATTGGCATTCTGAAATGGAAACAAACCGGTTCGTAATGGGAGTTGTGTCCGATGTGCAGCACTCCGTGGTATTGGCCACACTTGTCGAGAATGTCGTCAACCACCCGTCTCGGCACGTCACCTCTGCAATGCAAGCCACATCAACCGTCACTTCGAGACAGGCACCATAACATTCAAGTTCAATGAACAAAGCCCTTCAAAACAACACCAGAAACAGCAACAACACCCACTGGTGCTCGGGAGACAGCAGGTTGATGAGTTTGAGACAGGGAGTGCTCACAGTGGCGCTGAAGCCACGCACCTCTTTGTGCAGCCCTGTGCTCACTGTGTGTGTGTGTGTGTTTGTGTGTGTGTGTGTGTGTGTGTGTGTGTGTGTGTGTGTGTGTGTGTGTGTGTGTGTGTGTGTGTGTGTGTGTTTGTGTGTTGGGCAAGTCCAATCAGCTGTGTGTGAACGAAAATAAAGGGAGACACAAACCTGGAGATGCCACGTTGTCTTGCTTTACCGCCATCGACTGCGGTTGTTGTACAAAACATCAACCATCACTTTTCAAAGCCACTCTGCCTTCCACCACTCTGCACCACACCCACCTGCAACTTCCAGACCAAGACCCTTGAGTTGTCCATCAGTAAGGTCTCCTGCACCACTCCTGCATCACCCTTCTTCAGCTCCTCAACGGCTCTGCAGGGGGCAGAAGGGAGGCATGATGGCATGAATGGAGTTCACAAAACATCAGAAAAGCACCAACTCTACACCCGTTGCCTACTAAACGTCAAAAACAACAACAACAACAACTGGTTGCCTGTTCCAAATGGTTTTTTTGGAGGCTTGTTGGGAGGGTGGGATGAGGGCGTCTCTCACGTGAGAGACTGCTAGAAACTCCTTCAAACCAGCGTCCTTCTGCCTCTGCATCTCATGCCTCTGTAGAAGTTCTGTGTGTGCGTGTGTGTGTGTGTGTGTGTGTGTGTGTGTGTGCGTGTTTGTTTCTTTTCATTGAAGGTGTGAACACAAACCTATAATCTGTTTGACCATGGCTTGAACCTCCCTCCTCTTTTGCACCGCCCGTCCTCTCAACCACCACAAGCCCAGGCACAACCAGCACAAAGCCAGAACTCCTGCAATCACATTGTATCAAATACATACTCAAGCACACATGCACACACAAGCAATCAGAGCACCAGACTGACCCCCACAGAGGAAGAGAGCCCGTTTGAAGAGGAGGTTGATGGCTCGTCGAAGGCGACAGCCCAAAGACATCACAGGGTAACTTGATCGCAGTTTGAGTACCTCTGAGGCAGTGCACTGTGTGTCAACGGGAGTGGTCATCTGGTGCCTGCATGCAGAGCTGAGAGTGTTGGTTCAAGAGGAAGATGGATGAGTTGCAGTGAGAGAAGAGCACTGGCAACAGAAGTACCTGATGTTCCAGTCGGGTCGAGCCTGTATCAGCTGCAACAGCTTCAACATGTTCACCTCATACTCCGTCGACTGTTTGTGTATGAGAGACCACAATACCACCACCATTTCATTCACCATACCACCATGCCACCCACCATACCACCCACCATGCCAACATCTTCATATTCGGTTCTCAAAAAGTTCACAAGCTCTGTCACACTCATCCATCCATCCACAGCCTCGGAAGCACTTGTCTTGTCCTCCATATCATCTCCCCCTCCTCTGAAGAGCGCCATCAACTGCAGTCTGTTACCTCGTCCACTGCACACTGCTTCTCCTACCAGGTCACATTAGGTCTAACAGCTACATACAACACACAAAACCAAATGCAACAGTACCATACAACAACAGTAACAGCAACACACAACACTACATGCAAAATAACATACAACAGCAACAACATGCAATGAAAACATACAACAAAAACAACAACACGCAACACTAAAAGCAAAAATAACATATAACAGAATGCAACAATAGCATACAACAAAATGCAACAATAGCATACAACAAAATGCAACACTGAATGCAACAAAATGCAACACTGCATGCAACGAAATGCAACACTGCATGCAACAATAGCATACAATATGCAACATACGGCACTTGCCTGCCTTTAATGCCAGTTTCATAACCACCTCCTTGAGAGCCTTGTGTTCCAAGGCATTCAAACAAATTTGCCCCTTAGTGGGTGAGTTTTAATGGGTAATAGAGGTGTGATGGGCAATAGGGGTTTGATGGGATAGACCCACCTCAGATACAGTGAAGTTAAAGCAGATTCCTTGAACATTTTTAGAACTTCCTGTGGAGTGGCAAGGGTTAGAGAGGAAGTTGATGCAGCTTGTAATGACTCACCTATGTAGGACAAAGGAACCATGAAGAGCAATTTGTACATGTAGACAAACAACACTGACAGAAAAAGGAGCATAAGGCACATAATGAGGGTCTTGTAGATCAGATTTGGTGGGTTGTTCTTTGGAGCTTTGAATTTGCTGGAGGACAACCTGAAGGAAGCGGCCTTGGACGCATTGGAAGAGACAGCCTTGGATGCGTTGAAGGAGGTCATTGAGGCCTCAGAGAGAGGGAAGCTAGTGTTGATGCCAACTGAGGCCATTGAAACAGGATCCTCAGTGTCCGAGTAGTCGGTCACCAGTGGTGGAGGATCCGAAGGGGTACTTGCAAAGCGACTTCTGAACGATGAGTCATAATCTCTGAATCTTGATAAAGAATTTTCAAAAGATGTCTGTTCGCCATTTTTAGGCCCGAATTTATTTATTTTCGTAGAAGGATAATTATGATCGTCTTCTTCTCGTACATAATCATCTTCTAGAACGATATTCCTGCGTCTGATGGATAGCTCCGGGGAGTGGTTTGATTCATCTTCGCTCTCATCAGCATCTTCATCATCATTATTATCATCCGGTGGTGTCAAGGACACATTTGAAGGTAATTGGCGACTTCTCAGCTTTATTCCGTCAGTTTGTCTATCCCGCCGATTCATTGCAAGCCTTGCTTTGAAATGATTGAGCTTTTTAATCAAAATCTGCCTATTTTTGTTAGTAACTTTTGTGATTGGTGAACCAAAACTTTCAAGTTGGGACTTCAATTCATGATCGTCGATGTGAGAATTCATTCTTAAATATTTCTGGCGCAAACCTAAACCGGGCAAAAAACTTTGATTTATTAAATAGGTTACCGCGACAAATTCAATTATTCATTCCTATCTTTGAAAAGTTCTTAACTTTTAAAAAAATCAATTTTTAAATTCAAAATAATTTGAGCAAAACTTTCAGTTTTTTTTAAACTTTAGTTAATTAAAAAAGTATTCATATCATTGCTGTATGAATACAAAAAATACTTGTTCGTTGCATTTCAAAAATGTCAGGAACTTTGGGTAAGCTTTTACTTTATACCTTCAATTTTTCGAACGCACTTTTTATTCGATAGCTCATACATTGTTCTTTCCTAATTCATACTTTCTTTTGTTAATTTCTGAAATTAACTCCAACTTTTTAGTTGTTTGCTTCAGCCTGGTCATTGTACTCCAAAAATGTGTTGTGTCGCTCTGGTGAGGTTTGAGAGCGCAGTGGTATGACCCATGTTACTAAAGATGTTCAGGGTTTATTTTAAACTTTTAGTGGACTGTTCAAAATGAAGCAACTACCAGCCAAAAAAGCCTGATAGTATTAATTTTTTCAATAAGTATAATATAAAATGAAAGATACACATTTTTGAGACAGTCGTTTAATTTTAAAAATAAAGCAGTTAATTTTCAATGTATATAGAATAGTTTTAAGGTATTGTAAAAGATTAAACAGGTTTATATGGAAATTTATTTATACCAGAGACAAGCACAACAATACTGGATGACTTCAGTAAATGTATAGAAGGTGCATTTAGAAATGCATTAGAAAGACATATGGTTGGATGAGAGATAGTTGAAATAGGGCTGGGTCAGCCGGCTTGACAAGTACATTGGTTGTATGTCTCAAGTTGTCAAAGTCAATGACTACAATCAGTTTTTCTGGTTTTCACATCACATACCAGTGTTAAAATCATTATTTATTTGACTCAGTTTTCAATGCCAATATTATTGTTTCAGAACACAGTTTCAACGTCGAAGCAAAGTCTTTTTTTGTGAGTTGATTTGGAAGTATAGAAATTGAACTAAATTTATTCAGTTTTTTTACCCCACTTGCATGCAGCCTCCGTACTACAAAGATGTGGGTGACCACTTGAGCTACCTCTTCCAAAACCCAGAGGCCCTCGATGAGGTGCTTGAATCCCTGTTCGAGCTGTTCAGTGCATATGCTGATGATGAGGAAATGATGGACCGCATGGTGTTGTGTCTCGTCAACCAGGTTTCATGTGCTCATCAATGCCACTTCACCATTGTCACTGCCACTTCACCATTGTCACTGCCACTTCACCATTGTCACTGCCACTTCACCATTGTCACTGCCACTTCACCTTTGTCACTGCCACTTTATTTCATCACCTGCGTCTTCTGCAGTTGATAGAGAATGACAACATCCAGTACATTGGGTCATTGTGCTGCATCCACCTTTTCAACTGCATCTCTTCCACAGACAACAAGTCCACCTTCAAGACATCCCTCATTAAAAGGTTCAAACTGTTCCAGTCGTCTGTGCTTGCATGCTTGCATGAGTTCTTAGAGTTGTTGTACTGATGCAGGCTCAACAAGACACACAAGCACCTCGAAGGCACAGGCCACAAGGACCACGAGGCATTCAACTTCCTCTACCTTCTCACTGAGTTCTCCATGCACGTCTGTTGCCTCTCTCCATCTCTTTCCACCTTCATTGTCTCAACCATCATTTGTCCTTCTAACTTTTTCAGCTCGAACTGGATTTTTTGGCCAAATTCATAATTTCCATCATCTCCAACATCGTTGAACACAAACCCACTCTTGATTCATTCAAGTGTGTCCATAAAGTCATAAAGGTTGTGTGTGTGTATGTTTGTGTGTGTGTGTGTGTGTGTGTGTGTGTGTGTGTGTGTGTGTGTGTGTGTGTGTGTGTGTGTGTGTGTGTGTTGTGTGTGTGTGTGTGTGTGTGTGTGTGTGTCTATAAAACACATGTGTTCAATGACTGCCACACACGGCAGATGAGTCGACTGACGCTCTGCAAACAGGAGCCAGGGGAGTTTGATGAGTTGCACTCGAGGCTCAAGAAGATCATCATCAACGATTCCACTTCAGAGTTGGTTGCTCTTTTATGCTCATCTCCCCTTGCCATGTGCTTCCAACAACACCACCACCTCATGCAGGGAGGACAGACGCCACCTGTTGAACATAGTGATCCTCATGACCGTTTGCAAGACCTCTTCCGCCACCATGCACTCTTCTCAGCAGGACTCCAGTGGTGTCTCACAAGAGTTTGATGTGAGCCTTCCTCCCTTCCTCTCTTTCTTTCTTTTCCTCCCTTCCTCTCTTTCTTTCTTTCTTTGCCTATCACTCTTCACTCTCCCTTCCACATTCAGAGTTTGAGTGTAGGCAAGAAGAAGTCGGAGGAGCACGTGAGTTACGGAGTGACCTTTTTCAAGTCAGCACCACTTCTTCCTTCAACTTCTTCTTGTTCTTCAAACTTTATTACTTTTTCATAACTCCTCAATCTTATCTCACACCCACTCCACCACCACCACGCAGTGACACCGTGGACACGTTTATCCTGCCAAATGAGGTGGCCTACCCCGAGATCTTCCATGACTACGTCAACTTCACCGAGGGCCTGGAGGACCTCGACGAGCAAGCAGAACAGGCCCTTGAAGGCTTTCTCGCTGGCGTCGAAAAGAAACAGACTCGTTCTGAGTGATGAAGAGGATGAAGAGGAAGAAGATGAAGAGGAAGAAGATGAAGAGGAAGAAGTTGAAGAGGAAGAAGTTGAAGAGGAAGAAGATGAAGAGGAAGAAGAAAGAAGTTGATGATGATGATGATGACGATGATGATTAGGAAGAAAATGATGATTAAAAAAAAGAGAATAAGGAGGGAGAGCTCAATGTTTTGGATCATTTTTACTGGTGTCGTTAGTTTGAAAAGTTACTGGCACGAATAGAAATACTTTTTGATGTACATATATGAATCACCACCATCTCTTCTCAAGCTGCCAGCTTTGAAGATCCCTTTGTAAACGCTTCAGGATATAATTTGACGCAACGGCAGCTGACAACTCGAATGTTAATGAAGTAACTGCCCTTCCTTCCGTGTCCACGTGTTCTGCATGCCACAAGTCTTCAAGGGCGCCCAATGGCGCACCAATCATGCACTCTTGTACATCTTCGTCTGAGCGCTGCTGGTCGTGGCTGTTGTTTCAAATGCCACAACGACGTCGCTGCTGCTTCCCTGCGTCGTGAGTGGCCTTTCATGGTCCACTGGCAACTCTTCATCATGTCGCCATTAATTCACCCGTTATGTTTACGATCAAGTCACAACTTGTATCCCGTCGCTTCTCGACACCTCTTATACTGCTCCTGTGTTGACAATTGTGTAACGTTTTATATATCGAATATCATCTCTACAAACCTGCTAGTTCTCTGATCGCTTCCTCACGAACCGCTTGAAACTTATAAAAACCGAAGTAATAATAATAACGTTTTTTTTAAATTATTATTTTGTTATTATTAGTATTAGCATTATTATTATTATTATTATTATTATTATTATTATTATTATTATTATTATTATTATTATTATTATTATTATTATTATTATTATTATTATTATTATCATTTTTATCATTCTTGTTCTAAGTCTTATCAAAGCTTCAAGTCAGTGAAGTTTCTGAAAGCGCTTTTGAAGGAACTGCGAAAGGCGCCGTGCGAATGCTTGGATCGGTTGCGAACAGGTCACGTGTGAGGGCCTTTGAAAACCTGTGCAGTGCACCAGCAGCATGACTGCTTGAATACCTTTCAGCGGGGGTTCGATGTGGTCGGTAGAGACTTCTTGCTGATGTCTTGAACTTCGATCCAACCACTGGTGTTGTAGAAGGTAGGATTCACAGTAGTTCACGCTTGCTCTTGACCCGAAACTACATTGAGTTGTGTAGTGTGTTTCGAAAAAGGTTTCGCCGAAGAGAAAGTAACGAGTGCAATATATTTTAATCGTCTCGAAGTCATGAAATTTTTGTTTAAAAAAAAGTTATTTGTAGAGAATTTGAAGAGTTCGAATGGCGGGCGAATAATTTAAATTTTCAACGACGCATCCTCTGAAGTCTTTCTTTTTCACTGCGTCTCAACTACTGCTTTGAGCAGCTGTGACAGCACACCTTCCTGCCAGCACCGCTGCAGAAGCCTCCTTCGTCTCTCTTGGCCCACCTGCACCAGGTGGCCGCATCTCCGTACATGCAGTCTGCAGGGATTGTGACTCTTTGAGTGCTCGCACTGCGAACTCGTGAAACATGCACCACTCACCTCCATTCTTCTTCTGCTGCAGACGTCTGCACGTCTCACAGCACTTTGCCTTGACACCCGCCTCGTGACACATCCATCCTCGCACCAGGCCACACTCGCCGTCTCTGTCCTGGTCCTTACAACCTTGCAGGCGGTTCATCAACCCGTCAACATCACCCCTATCCCCATCATCATTATCATCCCCATCATCATCATCCCCATCATCATCATCCCCATCATCATCATCCCCATCATCATCATCCCCATCATCATCATCCCCATCATCATCATCCCCATCATCATCATCATCATCATCATCATCATCATCATCATCCCCATCATCATCATCCCAATCATCATCATCATCATCATCATCCCCATCATCATCATCATCATCATCATCCCCATCATCATCATCCCCATCATCATCATCATCATCATCATCATCATCATCATCCCCATCATCATCATCATCATCATCATCATCCCCATCATCATCATCAGCATCTTCATCAAAACCTACTTGGCCTTTTCGGAGCCACGAAAACGTTCCTGCATGTTTCGCAGCAGACCTCTTTGTACCCGTCCTCCCTGCAATTCTCTTTTATGCAGTAACGCTCTTTGTCCCCGTACTTACAACCTGTGGTGCACGTGGTAGTACACGTGGTGATAAAAAGAGGAGGAAGAGGAGGAAGAAGATGAGGAAAAAGAAGAGGAGAAGGAAGAGGAAGGAAAGGATTGGTTGAAGCACCTCTGTATCTGGCCTGCTTCACAGCGGCACAGCTCTTGCAGCAGAGCTTTTCAACCAGAGAAGTGTAGCACTTCCCTTTGAATTCAGAAACCAACGACTTGCAGTTGCTGCGCCACCCCCTCACTAATCCCTTGAAGTCCCCGTAAGGACACTTGTCTGCGAACGTTTCCACGTGTTTATGTGAGTAAAAGTGAACGAGGTTTGAAGATATTTAAGCATTCAGGTTGTTAGAAGAGTATCATAACAACCTCTAAACGAGGGTGCCTTGGGGTCAGCGACGCAACTGCCCCTGTAACACCACTTGCGGTCGCCACATGAAGTGCCTGTGGCGTTTGAAATGAACAGTGTTTGGAGTGAACAAGGCATGAAGATGGAACACATTAGGGAGTGGAAGGTGAGAGAAAGAAGAGGATATTCAAAAGTTGAAACCCGTTGCAGGTTTAATTCCAATCTCCTCCTGGCACTCTTGAGTCGATGGGTCGTGGCAGACCAAGGCCCAACACAGGTCTCCAACCAGTCCTGCCTGTTGTTCCGAGCTTTATCAACCAGTCTACGTGCTATGTACCACACCACCATGCCACCAAACAACTTCACACTTCCATGCCACATCACCCAACCAGCCCTTCAGCCGTCACAACCATCACCCTTCTCACTCCGCAGTAGTAAGACTTGGGTCCATATGTCAGTTTGCACTGCTGGTCCATGGAAAAGGTCTGACCCACCTGTACACGTGCATAACGGCGTTATTGTGTGCTACTAGGCTACTGTGTGCTAACCAGATACCCTTTCATCGCTAACTTCCTAACCTGTTTTTTTAAGTATTTGGAGAAGTTTTCTCGGTACTTCGAACGGGGTGCGTTTGTCATACAGTTCTTGTTCTTCCTGGCGGTTTGTGTGTGTGTGTGCCTTTGTGTTCAAGTTATCACCTGCTTTGTGTCTGATGTTTGCTTAACGAAAAAAAAATCAGACTCGTTCATGTCTTGGATGTTGTCGTTGAAGTACTTCTTGGAACAGCGTGAGAACACAAACTGGTTGCTTTTGAACGCCTCTATCTCAAAGTCGGTACGTCCTGTGGTGTGGTGTGGTAGGGTGTGGTGTGGTGGGATGTGCTGGAGTGGTAGAGTGTGGTGGGATGTGGTGGAGTGTGGTGGGAGGTGGCGAGAGGTGGTGGGAGGTGGTGGAGTGTGGTAGAGTGTGGTTGGATGTGGTGGGGTGTGGTGGGGTGTGGTGGGAGGTTGTGGGGTGTGGTGTTGTATGGTTTACAAGTAGAAAAAAATGAACAAGAAAAAAAGAAAAAGATGGTGATTGCGATAATAGAAATGATGACGATAATGGAAGAAGTGATGATAATGATGGTGGTGATGGCTCAAAGACCTGCAGCCATGATGAATTGGTGGAAGAAGTTGCATGTGTTGTCTGTTCCGTCGTGGTGGGAAGCTATGCTGAAGGAAGGAAGGAAGGAGGGGAGGAGGGATGAGAGAAGAGAGAAGGGGGAGGATGGAAGAGGGGAAAAGAGAGGAGGGAGGAGGGAGGAGGGGAGGAGGGAAGAGGGGAAAAGAGAGGAGGGAGGAGGGGATGAGGGAAAGAAAGAGGAGGGGAGGCGGAGGAGAAAAATCAGCAAAATGAGAAAAGAAGAGAAAAGACAGAATTAAAAAAAAAGAGGAAGAAGAGAAAGAAGAAGAAGAAAAAATAAAAAGAAAAAGGAGAAGAAGATGATGATGTTACTTGTGTCCTATCTCATGAGTGGTGGTGTCAACAGTCTGGATGAAGCTGGTGTCTCTGTTGATGGAGACGCCGTACTTCAAGCACACCTGGCCCGGGTAGGCCAGTCCGTTGAAGACCCCCATAGTGTAACTGTGGCGTGGTGTGATGTGGTGTGGTGTGGTGTCGTGAGGTGTGGTATGGTGTGGTGTCGTGTGGTGTGGTGTGGTGTGGTGTGGTGTGGTGTGGTGTCGTGTGATGTGGTGTGGTGTGGTGTGGTGTTGTGTGGTGTGGTGTGGTTTGGTCATTAATGCGTAGATGGATAGATGAATGGGAAGGTGGGTGAGAAGACCTGGTGAAAAGAACAAGGAGGTCGTAGTCAGGAACCTTGCTTTTGTTCTTCTTCACGTCCATCCAGTCAAGCAGCCTTATCATGGCCTTAGTGCCGTCAATGTCGGTGGCTGACTGCTTGATGCTCGAGTCCTCCGTGAACACGGAGTCCTGCTTCGTCTGCAAAGACCAATTCGTTAACTCAGCGCAACTGGCGTGCAGAGAGAAGCTGTTTCATTTGTATTGCGCACCTTGGCAATGTACATGGCATTGAGGCTAAGGTCGATGAAGTAGGGCTGGTCGTTGAGAGCCCCGGCGTAGATGTCGTTCATCTGGATGGTTGTGGCACAAGTGGTGAGATGCTTGAAAGCGAAAAAGATGTTTGAAGCACGCATAGAAGATGGAGTGTGATGAGTTTTGATGAAGTGTGGAAAATTATGAATAATAATTTTGGTGAGTACCTCTTGAACCACGTGTGTGAAGTAGTGTTTGATGCTCTCTTGCGCCTTCCTGTCGTTGTTCTTGTGGAAGTTCATCCACCTGCGTAGGGAGCAAGGAAGTTTCAAAGCCATTCAAGCAATATTCATTTCACAACGTGCCGAATGTTTCTTCAAATTTTGTGAGAGAAAGTGTTCGATTTAACCTCTTGTAGCCGCAGTGTTAGTCATAATTTTTGAAAGCAAATTTTGATTTTAACTTTTTGTAGATGCTGTAGTCTATGACGACAAAGAGTTCAATGGTGAGCCACTGACGACCCAGCTTACGTCTGTTCTCTTTGCCTGCCTTGCCCTTCCCTCCGCTTCCCGGAGAATTAAGTTCTGTGTGATGCGCGAATCAAACCTCACCACCCTCCTTACTCACCAATTAAAAACGATCAGCACCTTCCATTTTCAACTTCTCCTTCATCCAACCAACACTCACCATCTCCCACCCCTGTATCATCTTTTACTGTTTCTTTGGTTCCACTCAACTTCTGGGACGTCGCGACCTCTAGCGAGAAAGCTAAAACCAGTATGCATGCTAACAACTTTGTCATTTCGACTGAAAACAGCTAACTGGTAAGAGAGACCAAATTTTGCGTATATAATCTACAAAGATGGAGGCTCAATAGCCCACGCACTCCGTCTGTTTGCTCGCCATATCGAATAATTCGTGGGAAACACGGAAATTTTTTTGAAATCACAGATGTCTCGATTACGGAGATGTCGAAGGCACTGGCAAATGTAACAAAAATTGACGGCTCGAAGCTGTCACACCTCACACCTCACAGTTAATACGAAAATAAACAAAATGACAACCATCATCACAATCATCTTCTCTTTCTTGTTCTCTTTTTTCTTTTTCTCCTTCTTTTCCTTCTTCTTTTTTTTCTTATTTTTTTCTTATTTTTCTTCTTTTTCTTTTTCTTTTTTTCATCAACATCATATTTATGTGATATAATGAATTTTTAGTGAGTGAATGTTTAAAAATGAATGTTTGAAAAGCAAATGTTCAAAGTTGAATGTTTAAAAGCGAACATTGAAAAAGGATGTCTTACGCGTGTATACCTGAGTAAATTATTGATGTTACAAAAAACTGGAAAAAAACATAGGCAGAGCAGGAGACAGGCAGAGCAGGAGACAGACGGAGCAAGAGACAGACAGAGCAGGAGACAGAGCAAAAGGCAGAGACAGAGACAGAGACAGACAAAACAGGAAACAGAAAAACCCGCACACAACAGATCTCCACTCACAAGTGGTCGGAATGATTTGTGGTTTTTTGATGAGTGGATGGTGAGTTATTGGTGCTCATTTGACGCCTGATGGCTTGATGGGGTTTTCTGAAGGTGCTTTATTAACAAGAGAGGTTTGGAGTTTGGTAGTTGTAGTGGATAGTTTGAGAGGAGATGATAATTTCGGAAAAGATGGTTTGGTGTGGAGCAAGGGTGGGCACTTGGAAAGTGACTTTGGAGACGAGGTCTGGTGCGAGGAATCCTTTGAAAACTTCTTCCTCAGGTCAGAGACGGTTGGAACGGAAGGGTTGTCTTCTGTAAGGTTTGCTGGAGAAGCAGGAGAAGGAGGAGGAAGAGGAAGAGAGGGAGATGTGGCTGGAGAAGGAGGAGGAAGAGGAAGAGAGGGAGATGTGGCTGGAGAAGCTTCTCTGGAAACTGGCTGTGGGGCACTCGCTTGTTTGATCGTTTGCTTGACTGTTGCTTGCTTCCTCGACTGGTTTGAAAGAGTATTTTTTTGAGGGGGTCTGATTGCTTTTATTGTTCGAACAGTTTGCTGGATCATTTTCTGATTGGTTGAATGAAGTGGTGTTTGATTGGTTGACTGAAGTGGTGTTTGATTGGTTGACTGAAGTGGTGTTTGATTGGTTGACTGAAGGGGTGTTTGATTGGTTGACTGAAGTGGAATTTGATTGGTTGACTGAAGAGTCGGTTTTTGGACATTAAAATTGTTGCTCCTTTTGTGCCTCAGAGTAACGGGCGGAAGAGCAGTTTTGATTGTTGCGTTGCCATGGAGTCTCATCCTGCTTCTGTCACCCCTGGCCGCCACATCGGCACTGGCCGCTTGTGCTGTGCAAAGAAGGAGTTGTGATGGGCGCTAAAAGCTACGTGAGAATGGGACTTCTCTCTCGCACAAAAGCTTAAGCGAAATATTGAAAAAATAAACGAATTAATTGGAAAATAATTTATAAAAAAAATGGCTTAGGCGCATATATGGAACTTATAACTTCAAGAAAAAAACAAACACAACAACAAAGCCACAACAACAAAGCCACAACAACAAAGCCACAACAACAAAACCACAACAACAAAGCCACAACAACAAAGCCACAACAACAAAACCACAACAACAAAGCCACAACAACAAAGACACAAACAGGTTGCCCAGCAGTTGTCCATGGCGGCGTAGATTTGATTGAAAGAGGGCCTCGCATCGGCACTCCACTGCCAGCCTTGTAAGAAGTCAAGTAATTAATGAATATTCGTTCAAGGAGTGCCGAGAATTACATGAATACTTAATGAGTTGATGACTACTTGATGAGGGCATGAATACATAATGAGGTCATGAATACATAATGAGGGCATGAATACATAATGAGGGCATGAATACATAATGAGTGCACCCCTGTTTCACCACCACCCACACTGCAACATGAGTTCGTATATTTGGTGGGGGCAGTTGGCAGGTCGTTGCATTCTGAAGCCTTGTTGCAGGTGCGTGTAGATGTCGGCGATGGGAACATCGCCGTAAGGTGGCTGGCCCAGCGTGACTAGCTCATACAGTAGAACTCCGAAGGCTGGTGATGTTTGTGGTGGTGATAGTGGTGATGGGGGTGGTGATGGTGATAATGGTAGTGGTGGCGATAGAAAAGACTCGAAGCTGTGTCAGCACCTTGACAATACATCATTTCACAAGAACCTTGCAAGCAGCCACCACCCACCCCAAACATCGGACTTGGTGGTGAAGAGGCCATAAGCCAGTCCTTCGGGGGCTGTCCACTTGATGGGAAACTTGCTGTTCTCGTTCGCCTTGTACTCTTCGCCCGATAGGAACCTGAGAAAGTAACCAAACATTCTAATGAAGAGAATTTAATAAATAAATAAATAAATAAATTAGTTAGTGAAGGTATGAATGATTAGATGAATTCGTGAATGGATGGATGAATTCCTGAATGGTGTATAAATTCGTGAATGGGTGCATAAATTCCTGAATGGTGTATGAATTCGTGAATGGGTGGATGAATGAAAAGACATGCAACCTGGCAAGTCCGAAGTCAGCCACTTTGACGAAGTGGTACTCTGCCACCAAACAGTTTCTGGCTGCCAAGTCTCTGTTGGAAAATGCAACATTTCATGCAAAACTCCATGCAACACTCCATGCAACACTCCCTGCAACACTCCATGCAACACTCCATGCAACACTCCATGCAACACTCCATGCAACACTCCATGCAACACTCCATGCAACACTCCATGCAACACTCCATGCAACACTCCATGCAACACTCCAGGCAACACTCCATGCAACACTCCATGCAACACTCCATGCAACACTCCATGCACCTGTGGATGAAGTTCTTTCGCTCCAGATACACCATTGCGCTGGCGACCTGACACGCCATGTAGAGGAGGATGGCGTGAGTGATGTGGTGTGGCGAGGAGGACTGCAGGAAGTCGATGAGACTGCCATGGCTCATGAACTCGGTGATGATGTAGAAGGGGACCTCTCTGCTGCAGACGCCCAACAGCTGCAGCAGATTTGGGTGCCTGATTCCCTTCATTACCGTCACCTCTTTCACAAACTCTTCGGTGTCAGAGGTGCCTGTCTGGTGGTGGTGTGCGCGCTTTGGGAAGAATTTCAACAAAGTTAAAAGTTTTACCACATCTTTGAAGTATTACCACACAACACCTTTGACAACCAATTTCAACAACACCTCCAACAACACCTCCAACAACTACCTTCAACAACTACCTTCAGCGTTTTCACAGCCACTTTGCGATTGCAAGGCAGCCACAAAGCCTCATACACATCGCCATACTGTCCACTGCCAAGTCGCTGCAGCAGCTGAAACTCCATGCGGTCTACCTCCCACTGGTCCGTTGAGGACTGTGATGGGTGTGGTGTGGTGTGATGTGGTGTGTGTGCGTGTGTGGTGTGGTGTTATCACCTTTCCCAGCCACCATCCTACCGTGGGACTGTAGTTGTAGATGGAAGGCTTGTTCTTCTTCACCACAGGAAACTTCAGACAGGTCACCAGGCTGTCCTGCTGTTGCGAGTAGTGGTGGATGAGAAGGGGCAAGGTGGCGAACTTGCGGTCCTCTGTGATGAAGATCTGTGTGTCGTTGCAGTTTCTGACAAAAAAGCTCTTTGCAACACACACTTACACGTGGCAGCACACACTGACATGTGGAAACCTTTTCGTCAGAGTCCTTCTTGATGCGATAGTGGAAGACTCCTTGTTGAAACCTCAGAGACAGCGACCACTGGCCCTGACAACTCTCGCTTTCTCGCACCAGGAAGCACCCGCATATACCCGACCTCAGCAAGTACTCAGCCGTGCTCCGCGCGATCTGTGTGTTGTGTTGTGGTGGGGTGTGGTGTGGTGTGGTCTGGTGTGGTTTGGTGTGGTGTGGTGTGGTGGGACGTGGTGCGGTGTGGTGTGACGTAACGTAGTGTGGTGTAATGCGGTGAACTGGTGATAGCAGTGGGCTGGTAGTGAGTGGTGGCATGTTTCAATACGACAAAAGGCACAGTGGCTTATATTACTCAACCCTCACATGCTCTTAGTTAACATTTTGATTCTTGAAGACTGACGAGTGTAAGTGTTTGTGGGCTTGTATGGCTCACCTGTCCGTGGTACCAGGAGTACTTGAAAAGGCTTGTCACGGGTGCCAAGTAGTTGCTGGGTGCCCATCCTGCAGAAGGTGTGAGCATGAGGTCGTGTGTTGTGTCAGATCTTCTAGTCGATGGAAGTAGAGAATCTACCTCACAACTAAGCAATAAAAATGATTTTCGAAACATATGAAAAACTAAATCAAGGAGTCGGTTCATAGTTATTAAAATAAAGTGAAAAGGAACAGACACCTGATTGTTTTTTCGAATTTTTCACCCACGACCACTCTCCTCCTTCGTTTACCGTCAGCACCTCCAAATGTTCTCCTTGGAGCGAGGTTATACTTTTTACCTCCCACTCATTCATGCAAGGACAAGCTCTACACACGAAGACGCATAGTCCACCAAAATCACGAGCAAACACCTTTTTTGAGCTTCAACTGTTTTTCTGAATTTCCATCAAAGTCGTAAAGCACTATATACTCCTCTTTTTCTGCGGCTTCTTTCTTGACACTGATGAACTGCTTGGAATCTGGAGGCATGATTGATGATGAACCTTGGTAACCGTCATCAAGCTACTTTAGTACTCACCACTCGCATAACTTCTCACTAGATCCTCTTTTGAGTCCCATGCTTCGAAGACATGTTTGTCTGTAGGATAAATTTATATCAATACCGTTATGCTTTGACCTTTAATCACGACGAAACCTGTGTCACTTTTTGTGGCACTCTTGACCTGTTGGGCTCCCTGGAATTTCAAAAAAATGATTATGAATCGTAGGTTATTACTAAGCAGTTTTTTTCTATATCTGATTCATAAATGATGTCTATTGTAAGCTTCTTAACCATTCTGGCAATTGATTACAAAATCAGCCTAAAATAGTTTTCCACGAAGACAAATAAAATAAACTTCAAAATTTAATCACAATAGTTTTAATATATAGTAATTTTTGAAAGATTTCGGCTTTTAATTAGATTTTATTTCAATATAGGAAGTGATTTGTCAAAATTCCTCCTTTTATTTAAGTTTGCTTTCACTTTTAACATTAATATTGCGCTACACGAGTTTTTTTAAGACTGAGTAATAAAAATCACGGTAACTTGGAAGCCTAGCTTGTATTTCAGAGCTTTAGTTTCATATAAGTCTGGAATTTCCCACGAAGGTTCAAACTATGTGAAACTTATAAAATATAGTAGTGAACACTTTTAGTACAAAAGAGCGAAATAAAATTCACTCTTCAAAACTATTCTCAAAAGTACTTTCAGAAATTGCAAAGATGAGTCATCAAAACTGTCAGTGCCACCCCACGAACCCTTCACTTCATCAAACCTTACTCGAAATGGACTTTGAACGGGGTAACCAAGTTTGAGCTTAATTAAGTTCTATTCATTTTTAAATTTTCAATCATTGCAGGCTTGTGGAATCCAAGTTCGTTGGGAGATTTGGAAAGTGTGAAAAGGTTGTTAAAGAATGGAGCTGACCCCAATAAACCAGACAATAATGGTTACATTCCTTTGGTTTGTACTAATTTTTTCTTTTGTTTAGTCTAAAAAAGACCATCAAGATTTTGTTGGGAATGAGTTTAAAAGTATATTTTTATTGTATGGCCAGATTATTTAATAGTTTTTCATTTCAGCTTGCACAGTCCTAACAACCACAGCACTATGCAGCCAGAGCAGGCCACATAGAGATATGTGAAGCTCTTTTGGAAGGAGGATCATGTGTTAATTTGAAGACAACAAGCACTCTTGCCACTCCTCTTCATAGAGCTGCATATGCTGGAAGAGAAAATGTTGTGAAATTGTTATTGAAAAAAAGGTAATTCTTTGATGTTCAGTGTGCCAACAATTACAAAGAAATTAACAAAAATATTTCATAGTCGTTGTTGCGGCTTTATGTGTACAAACAACTGTAAGAATGTAGTGCAAGAACAGGATTTTGAAGGCAAGACATGTCTACATAAGGTTGCAAACTATTTTTATTTGAAATTCGATAACTCACAAAATTCAATATAAATTTTTGCACAGGCTGTGGAGGAGAAAAAATGGAATATAGCAGAGTGTTTATTAATCGACTGCCCACAAATACTTTTTTCAAAAGATAAGTATGGTAAATGCCCCCTAAATTATGTTAATGAAACAATTACGAGATCGGTTCCTAGCGATTTAACTGCGCTCAATAATGCTATAAAATCAATCCAGTCTTCTCATAAATAAATATTCAAACACTTTTAACGAATACTTTTCAAATAAATTGTTTCATGTTTTTTGGAAATTAAAAAATAAATATTTAAATGTTATCATGACGATCTTGTGTTTTCTAGTTATTTCATATCTCAGTACAAATATTTTTTCAAAAAGTGTTCAAATCTGTAACCTCTTTCAAATCAAATTATTCTTAATTCAATCAAAATATATTTTAAATAATTAATACTAATTTAAACAAAAGTTGAAACATGTCTTGCCATGAAGGTAAAGTAGGGGTCTCGTTAATCAAATATAATCTAACCGAGAATTTTTGTTAGTTATAAGTTGTGGTTTCTAAAGGGCCATTTATGTGAAATATGGGAAAAAATATTTTGAGAGCTTCCTGAAACTTCATAAGAAATGGGTATGTTGTATGTATGTATGGGAAGGAAAATTGGAAGAAAGTACCCTATTAGTAAGTGTCTGCTTTGGAAAGATGGTGCTGGTAAGGTGTATTTAAAAAAATTGAACAGTAGAATACTCAATTTCCAACATAGTAACTCAATACAAGAATTCAATGGAGAAATGTCTGTAGCCCTGATTTTATGCATTTCAAGAGTGGAGTGCTTGTTGTGCCTCAGAGGCTCCAGTGACAAAATCCGATTATGTTTATTCAAATGAGCTTCCATAAAAAATTCTAAAAAACCAGAGTTCTAAATAAGTATTTCTATTCAGAAATTGAAAATCTAGATCTGTAATCATTTGACTCTGGCACTATTTTTTAGTCAATTCTGAACAATTTTATACACACTTTAATAAGCATGCTCTGAATTGAAAGTATGCACCCATTCATCATGCAGGGGTGACATGTGATAACTGCATGACAACAGGATTCACAGGACAACGCTTCAAATGCCTCATCTGCTTCGACTTTGACTTGTGTCATGAGTGCTACATGGCAGGGGCTTTTTCAACCAACCATCTTCCTTCCCACTCCATGCAGTGCATCCTCACAAGAAGCCAACTTGGTGGGTGCCACAAGCTCCATATTAATAGTCACAACAATAAGAATAATAAGATATAAGTCTAAGTACAAATAATGTGGTGTGAATGGTTGGGACCACCACTTGGCACAGAAATAGTGTTAGGAGGGGAGGCGGGAGGCCACATACTGCAGTCGTTTCAGTGCCCATTCTGCTCCGAACTTGGCTTCAACACACACCTTCTTGAAACACATGTCAGAAACATGCATAAGGACAAGCTTTCTGTGGAAGTGGTGAGTTACTCAGTTTCCAAGTATTTGAGCATTAAATTCCAATCAATGTGTTTTAGCACCTCTACATTATGCAATATCATCTCACCATTGCTTCTAGATTTGTCCTATCTGCTCAGTCACTCCAAGCAGTGAACCGAACCGAATAACCACAGACCTTCCTCAACACATTCTCTCCACTCACAAGAAACCAGTTTTGGACATGGTTGGTCATAGTGAGTGCTCGATTTTAACACCATCAAACCCCCTCCCAACCACCACAGTATGAAGAGGATATCAACCTGGGAGGGGGAGGTTTGAGGCAGATCCGACGGGTGAACAACCCCTCCCGAGGCGCCATTAGTTCCCAACGCATGCGCACCAACCTGCAGACGATGACCTTCAACGAACAGAACAAGGAGTCTCTTTCAGGTCTCTCTCACTGTCTTTATCACCTCCATCACAACCAATCCACCATCCACACCCCTCCAGAACTCCTCTCTCAGTTGTCAGTAACCAGAGGCGTGCGTACTCAGGCTGCCAATGTTTCAGGCATTTCGTCTCACCTACAACACCTCGAGTCCCAACTCTCCACCACCAGGTTCAACTTCTATTGCCATCACCACTATCATTATCATTTTTTTTTTTTTAAATTATTATTTAAATTATTATTATTATTCTTGCTTATATTATTTGTATTATCATCATCATCATCAACTTTACCACCACTACAGACAGCATCTTGAGAGACTGCGCACCCTGAATGTAGACCTTTCAATGAGGGAGGCCATCTTCAGTCAACTTCCTCCCCCTTCCTCCAAGCCTCCCAAGATGACAGTGCTCAACGGGGTCATAGTAAACGACAGTGGAGCCTCCTTGTCGTCCGGTTTTTCTGGGATGCAACAAACATCCACCGACCCCTCGTCCACCCACCACGCCTCTGGCAGTCTCCCTTCTTCTGGCGCCAAGGCCTCCAACCAGCAGTTCTCAACGGCCTTCAATGCCACTGCTGCTGCAGCCGATGCAGACGGCCACCACTTCCTTCTCAGCGGGTTAGTTGTTTATTCCTGCCACCTCAACACCTTCTCCACCTCCGAACCACTCCACCACAGGTGTCTCTTTGACAACAGACCACCGGCAGCAGAGAGTTATAGTGAAGAAGCTTCCAAGCGGTGCCTGTTCGCTCAAGAACTCACCCTGTCCATCATGGCCCACCAAAACCACCTCACCTCGCTTCTGTCGCCATCCCTTCCCTCCCCCTCATCCTCTTCCTTCTTCTCCAACCCTTCCCCTCTCCATTGCTCGGAAGAGACTTGCAAGCAAACAACTTCGTCTTCATCGCAACCTCCACTCACGCAGACAGCGCGCCAACATCCATCCCCCCCTCATGCCCCTTCCAACGCCTTGCTCAACGATTGCAATGCAACGTACCTCACTCCGTCTTCAGCAACAACATCAGCTCCAGCAACAGCATCAGCTCCAGCAACAACATCAGCATCAGCAACATCTTTAGCAACGTCATTAGAGACAGCAGCAACAACAGCGAAAGAACACCTCACAACGACGGCTTGCACCACAAAGAATGTCAGCATAAGTTCCACGTCAATGCTCATGACCTCCCTCCCATCCACTCCTATCTCCATCACCACCTCAAGCACGGCAACTTCAACATCTAAAACAACAACTGCAACAGCACCCCAGGCTGTCGTATCTGATAGCAACAGCTGATGTTGGTTTCGAGTAGGCTTGTTGGATCAATCACATCTTAGTTGTTGCTTTTGTCGATGAGAATTACCACAAATCGTTAATAAATTATATTATGGTTGCATTCGAGTGACGTCAGTCAGTGTCGCCCTCTTTCGACCTTGAGTCTCACACGCTTCGCAGTCAGCCACTTGTTTCGTTGTTTCAGCACGTGCTTGCAATATGTCCGTGGCATTGTGTGTTTCGGTGAGCAAGTGATTTTGAAGGCTTGATCACGCCAGTTATATCATAGACTCGATGACCTTTCTAATTTTGTAACCTTTCCACCATTAAACATGCATCAATAGGCCTTCGTATCTTCACGCACCACAAACTACTACACACTACAACATGCTGCACCATACACTACTACACACTTCACAACATACTGAACCACCATTACTACAAACTTCACAACATACTGAACCACCATTACTACACACTTCACAACATACTGAATCACGCTACAATTACAGTGCACATTATTGCACTGAATGGAATTCTTCTGTTGAGGCCTTGCAGCTTTCTAACACCCGTGGACGTTTCAGAGTGCTGCAACGTTGAAGGGTGGTTCAGTGCAAGTGGTGAGGATGAATGCCACAGGTTTGTTTAAATGTTATTATTGACAAGAACTAACTATTTCGAATTTAAAAGTGCATTTCAATGATGCCTTTGAACGATAAGTGCAACTTCAAGCTAGGAGTGATGAGGTGTGGAGGCGTGACGAGATTAGTACAATTTGCCTTCAGAAGCAGACAGCCCTGGAAATGAGGGGGTAAGACTTTCTGATTCCGAGGTTCTTCTCCCTGTCGATGTAGAGGCTTTTGAGCTTGTTGTTGAGGTCCACCTCGAGCGAAGTCCTGGTGCGCAAGAGCTGTTGCAGGGCATTCTCTGCCTCTCTCAGCTTCATCTTCAATGAGTCCACTGTGTCACACACCTCGTACACCTCCTCCACAATCCTAGAGTCATATTCGGCTATTTCAACAGTTTCTAGTAACTATTCGAAATTTTAAGTTTCAAATCTTAGTTATGAATGCTTGACACATTGTTTTGGTTAGATTAAATAGTCTCATGTCATAATACCCAGTTTCACTGCAGCATGCAACAGTCAACCATCCGACCTCTACTAACGTACTTGTTCTGTGCGTGGTCTCTAGTGTTTTCCATGTTTGGCCGTCTGAGCCTCGCTTCGACCCTCGTCTGCGCCACCTTCATGTATGGAGCCCTCTCTTCGATGGCCCTCTTAAGCAGTCCAATGGTCGTCTCCATCTCGAATATCTCCTCCAAGATCTGCAGTGGTGCAGTGCATAAGTGCGCTTTCAAACAAACTGCAAGTGCTCTACAAACGTGCGTGAATGCACCTTGGTGAGGTGTGCCTGCAGCTTGTACTTGGCCTTCTGCATCTCCTCGATGTGGCTCGAGAAGGACGAATTCACTGCGTTCCACGCCACGATGAGCTTTTCCGCCACCACCGTCAGCATCTCTTGCACCTTGTTGCGCAAGTCTCTGGACGTCTTTCTCTCCATCATCGACCTCTTCATGTTGTTGTCCGAAAACTTCGCCCATGTCTCTGGCACGCTCTGACTGTAGTTCATGAGGCAATGAGTACAATTTTGTGCAGGGATTTAACCTAATCTAATCAAATCTTTTATATAGCGCTGATTCCACTCTGTTCAAAAGCGTTCAAATTTAATGATTTAATGAGAGAAGTGATCGATTTAGTTGTTTCAAAACCTGTTGTCGACTCGTTCGATGCAGTCCCTGAAGTAGATGCCCTTGGAGTGGTTCCTGAGGTGGAAGGCGTCATTGTCGATCTTGAGTGCTTGGAACTTGTCCTCCGAGTCCTTTTCCAACTCGTGGTAGGCCGCCCTGGAGATCCTATGAGTGTTTGGTGCGTGGCTCAATAGAGAAGCTACTTTAAGTTTCGTGTAACACTTACGCGGTCTGTGCATTGATCTCGTTCATCAACACCCTCATCTCCTCTTGCACCGTCTTCAACAGGTCTATCTCCTGCGGTGCCAGTAGCTCGGGTCCCTTTTCTATTCAAAAGGAACATTCTCACCTTGCCAATCCCACCACACCCAGCCAACACCACCTTGATGAGCTTCTCTTCCACTTCATCGTGCATCAACTCCACACCAGGCCTCTTCTCCCTGTTGTACATGATTTCCTGGTCGATATACAGCGTGTTGTTCAACTCGTTTATCTCGCGATCGAGACAGTTCCTGAAGTATTAATTTTGTTTAAAAGTGCAATCGATTCGGAGGGAGTGGCATGCAACAAACGACTACTTGGCTTTCAGCAGCGCCTCCGTCTCCGCCAGCATGCGGTCCATTTCGCTCTGCAACTCACACTTCCAATACGTGATGTCATTGATTCTCTGACCTTTCAAGGAGGTTCAATGAGGATAATGAGCCCCCTTTGTTGTGACGTGTCTCAGGCTCAAGTGAAAGCCGTTGTCTATTTATAGGCGTATTGTTATCTTATGCGCTCTTAAGCCTTGCCTCTAAATATTAGCTGTTGCAATAATTGATTAGTGTTATCTTTGATCTGACAAATCTATGTAACAACGGCCTCTATAGCTCAGTGGTAGAGCGCTGGTCTTGTAAACCAGCGGTCGTGAGTTCAATCCTCACTGGGGGCACTTTTTGACACTTACTGACCATTACAAGAAGTGGAAGTGATTCCCTGAGTTGAAACCACGCTCCAAACAGCCTTTTCTGTCCCATCAACACCACATAAGCTTCCCCAACCAACCAAGTTTTTTGTTGGAGTCGTTTTGACTCTTCTTGTTGCGCTCCTCCATCTCACTGGTTAGCCGCAAACTGTGATTTCTCAAAAACTCCGACGCGCATCTCACCTGAATGTGTTGTGATAAGTTGTCTGAAGCTACTCTGACGTGCGGCGTTCAATCGTACAGAGCCTATCAAGATATCGCTTAGAATACCCTGTTGGAGGATTGGAAGTTGCACTGGTTCGAGAGACACCAGTCCCGCTTGGAGTAGCGAGTGAACAAAGCGTTTCTTGCGGCAGAGAAAACTGGAGGAACTTTGATGCTGTCGAGGTGTCTGAGCTTGTTGAGGCTCGACTCCGGCATGGGCATGCTCTCGCAACAGGCCCTTGACGGCTCTGCTCTGCACACTCCGTAGTACGAATTGGCCTTCCATGGTAGGGTCACTTGAGCTCTCTTGAGGGGACGTGTGTTTGGAAAAGTCTCGAAAGGCTGGTAGGATGGTTCAACGGTAGTGATAGATGGAAGAAAGGTTGCGGGTTCACAACCTTCTATGTTCGGCCCTGCCATATACTTGGCGTTTGTTCCCTTGTTCAAACCACATGTCGTCATTTTGTTTTCCTGATGACCGTGAAATATAAACGAGTCAGTCAAGTTAGCACTTCATACACAGATCAATGACGTGAAATGTTAAAATAGGAGTTGAAAAACGAAAGTGAAAGTCATATTGAAACATCTGAAGTACAAAGAAGTAACTATACCTTTATAGAATCATATAAAGAAACCAAACTAAGTCAAAACAAACTGTCAATATAATTCAAATTGAAATTTGACTGTTTTTATAATGACGTCAAGTGAAAAAGAATTTATAACAAATTTCAATTTCGAAAAGAAAACTTTCGAAACATTAAAAAAGCAAAAAAATAATAAACAAAAAAAAATACAATACAATGTTGAGAATCGGACACAGTCTGACAATACTAAATTAATTGAACGTTTTTAAAAATAAATAAAAACTATAATTGAAATAAAACGATTCTTTTAAAAATTATCAAGTGATAATAAAATTTTTGTATAATTATTAAAGTTTTAAGAATTTTTAGAAATGCCACCAAACTCAAAATAAGTAGACTTTTTAGTGAGCCGAATAACTTTGTTAGTCTTAATTGAATCAAATCTGGTTAACCTTTTCAAATGTTACAAAAGATAAGATAAGATAAATCAGTTCAAATAGGCTTGCAATTAATCGGTCAGGTTTGTAGAAGATTTTGTGAGCCAGATCCTTCTACAAAATAGAGCCTGTCACAAACCCTTCCTTTTCAATAAACTTGTAAGCTAACAATACTTATCATTTTTGAGTTATTTTTCTTTTTTTTTCTGAATATATTAAGTATTTGCTATATATTAGTACCAAATTTCATTTATTTTTTTTCTTTATTGATTTTTCAAGTTCTTTGCGCTTTATTGATAATCCAAAATGGCTGAGCAGCGTTAGTGGCCGATTCTATTTGAAATTCAAAATTAATGCTGAATCATTTGATCTTTCCAATTTTAATAATTATTTTGATATATTTCCAGAATATATTTACGTAGCGGCTCCGGCAGTAGTAGCATCACCAGCAAGGTTCTTTTCGGTTGAAAGCAATAAAAAATAACCAATTAAAAAAAAATTGAGATAAACTTTGTTTTTGGAAATTTACGAATTTTGACAATAAATGATCGGATTCACTCTTCAGTTATGCTGGTTATGCGGGTTATTCACAGACCACGGAAACTGCCTATGTTCAACCGAACTATGCTTTTCAAGTCACTGAAGTATGCTCTTCATCAATGAAATAATTCAACTACTAAGTATTTAAAACTTAAATTCACTTTTCACAACAGCAATCTGCTTCTGGCACGGCATATGCCATTCCAAGCTACCAGTACGAGGTCCAACCGGCCACTCATTATGCGGCCCAATCTACAGGAGTAGCTGTGTCGGGAGCGACAAGTCAGCAGCAGGTGTTGACTGAATACACCGTTGCTGCAGCCTCTGGTCAGCCAGTGTACTCCAACCAGACCAACTCACAAGTCTTGGGCGCCACGCCAGGCTACCACCATCAGACTCAACAGACTGGCTACCTTCATCAGGGCCAGGCACAAGCTGCCTACAATGCAGGCCAAATGTCTTCAATGCAGCAGACCTCTCAAGCACCACCTTCATACAACCAACAGCAGCAGCAGTATGGAGTTGCTGTGGCCTACCCTCAAGCACTCCATGCCACCAGCTCCAGCCTGACTCAACAGGGTACACAGAGCACTCAGTACACTCTGCAGCAACAGCAGATGGCGCAGTCACCAGCCTATGCAGGAGCTCCCGTGCTGGCACAACACAGCAACCTTGCCTATGCCCAACAGGCTGTCATGCCTGCTCAAACTGCTCTCTATCAACAACAACAACAACAACCTGCCTATTTGCAGCAGCAACAACTCACTCTACCACAATCTCAACAACAATTGTATGGACAACCACAACATATCCAACAACAACAGCAGCAACAACAACATGCACTCATGCCAGCACAACAGCCCCAACAACAAGTTCTGTATCCAGGACAACAACAACAGCAAACTCAGCAACAACAACAACAACCTCAACAACATCAGCCAGTCAGACCATTATCCTTCCCTGGTAATCATATAGCTTCATATGAATGTTCAAGTAACCCTCCTTCTCTTCTTCTTCCTCTTCTTCATTTTTCTTTTCTTCTTTTCCACAACAGCCCAGAACATGCAGACAGGAAGTAGTTTCTTGAAACTAGGGTGAGTCCTTCACAATTCATTGTCTGTTTTCAACATGACGTTTGCTTGGGTCTTGAAGATGTTTCATATGCTGATGCCTGCTATTTGTGTGTTCATATGGCAGTGTTTTAATCAAGTTTCCTTCTTCTTTCCACTTTTTTGGGTAGTTAACGCGTAATGTCAATGTGTTTGGTCCAACAAATGTTGCATTCGAGTGAGTATTCTTCAGTATGGAAAGTCATGTTTAATACTGTGAGTGCCTGTTGCTCCTGTTTACTGCCTTCAAGGTGTTATTTCAGTGTTGTGGAGGTAGGCAATTTGAGACTTGGTGTATGCTCAAGTTACTAAGTTGTGCTGCAAATGCAGCAGCTTTGTTCAAAAAGTCAGTAAATGCTTCTAACCACACAAAACAACTGCCTTCTCAAACTCAACCAAGGTAGTGGCATGAGTGCCTTCATTGGTAATGCATCCCTCATTGTATGAGTTGTTATTCATAAAGTATATGATAATTCACCAGATGTCGTCAGTAATAAATATATTAATATTATGCCAAACATCGTCACCGTTGTATATTAAATTTATAATAGATTTGATGGCCTTCTTAGTGTCTTACACTAGAAATGATGAGTCGTGTTCTGGTGTTGTAGTCAATGCGAGCTCACAAGTGTGTTTTTTACAGTATCATCTTTTCATCACTTCAACCAAGTGTTTCTTGAAGTTCAAGTTCCACGTTTGTGTACCTCATTCACTCATTCTTATACACCTTCATCATCGTCGTCGTCACCATCATTGCCGTCATTCTCGTGCATCATCATAACCATACTCATCATCATCATCGTCGTCATCATCACCATTATCATTATCATCACCATTATCATTATCATCATCATCGTCATTATTACCATTATCATCATCATTGTCATCATCGCCACCATCATCATCATCATCATCATCATCATTATTATCTTTATCATCACATTTGTGTTTTTAATTTTTCATTTTCTAGTAACATTTCTCACCACTCATTCATTTTAGTAACCTTACAACAAATCACCTTCACACCTCTTCCTTCCCACACCACACCACTCTGCCACACCACACCACTATTTCCCACACCACACCACTCTGCCACACCACACCACTATTTCCCACACCACACCACTCTGCCACACCACACCACTATTTCCCACACCACACCACTCTGCAACACCACATCACCACCCATGCCACACCACATCACTTCTTGCAACACCACATCACCACCCACGCCACACCACATACTACCCCATGTCAAATTACATGCCACATCACATTGCCACTTTCACATCCATTCATACCACGCCACACGACACATTTCCATGCCTTGCTTCCACTATGTAGCCCTCAAAGGACCCCGCAAAACCAACAACAACAACCCTCGTTTGCCAGTCACTCTTCTGGCAGCATTGGTGAGTCATGCTACTTGCTACCATCCTTCAATCCTCTTTCTCATTATTAATAACTTTTTCTTACAGGTTTTTTTAACATTTCCACTTCATCATCACTCACAAAATTCATCCCTACCCTTCCAGTATATCTGTCATCACATTTATATAAAGACCATATCCTGCCTTATTCATAATCTAACCACCCCTTTCCACATCCATCATCTTCAAACCACCATATTCACATCCATCATCTTCAAACCACCATGCTGTCGTTGTTGCATTAAATAAGGTGCATCGGTTGTTGCATTAAATAAGATGCATCTGTTGTTGCATTAAATAAGATGCATTGGTTGTCACCTTGTGCTACGAACCCTTCAAGAGTTCTGCGTTGTACTTGGAATGCATCTGCAACTCACTTCATCAACATTCTTCCATCCCTCAATCAATCCCTCTCAAACAACACCAACCATCCCAGCGTAGTGACCCCTTCTTCCATACTTCCAAACTTCATTCACCCCTGCTACACACTTCTCCACTTTCTTGTTTTTCTTGTGTTTCTCCTTCTTTTTCTTCTCTTTCTCTTCCTTCTCTTCCTCTTCCTCCTTTTCATCCTCCTTCTCTTTCTTCTCTTCTTCCTCCTTCTTCTCCTTTCTCTCCTCCTCTTTTGTCCTTCTCTTCTTCCTCCTCCTCCCATTTCATGTTTCAGTTTTCTTCCAAATGTTTCAATTTTTATTTCAACTTGTTTTCTTATTTTTCATTTTTGTTCCATCTCCGTCAATTCCTCCTTGATTCCGCTCCATATTCGTTGTCTTGCTCCTCCTCCTCCTCTCCATCCATTCAACTTGAATGTTCCACATTGTGCCTTATTATCCGTTTGTGCTCTTCAATCCCCCATCCCAATTCCATTCAACATATCCATTGTATTTGTTCATCCTTCTCCATCTTTCTGCCACCACCACCACTACTACTACTACTACTACTACTACTACTACTACTACTACTACTACTACTACTACTACTACTACTACTACTACTACTACTACTACTACTACTACTACTACTACTACTACTACTACTACTACTACTACTACTACTACTACTACTACTACTACCACTACTACTACTACTTCTACTACTACTACTACTACTACTACTACTACTACTACTACTACTACTACTACTACTATCAATACTACTACTACTTTTAGCTACTTCATGCGTTTTGATCAGTTTTTCACAAATTGAGTAGCTTCATCACATTGCTATCACAACTAAGCTTCAACAACATCTGATCGCATATTTACATACATACTTGGTCTTGTCGTTTGTTCTGCAGCGTCGCATATATTGTGTGTGACTGATTGATTAGATTAGGTTGTGGGGGTGTTCAACACTGAAAAGCTTCTAGGCCACCATAGCAGACATCTGTTCTTTATTTGAGTTCCGCTTCTCAAAACTCAAACTCAAACCTAGCCAAGATTAAACCTCAACCTTCACACCTCACAGCCCAGCTCACTAACCACTTTGCAATCAGCAATATTTTCTATGTTGTGTTGTGTTTGTGACCTTGCGTATGCACTGACTTGTTCTCCATAGGAGGCCCATAGGGCATGCTGAACAGTCTCATATGTAGACGTGGTAGTACCCCAAGCTTTCATTCTGTGGTGCTTTTTAGTGGCTTCGTTTTTCAGACTTGACCTCAGCGCTGCATACGACACTCAGTACAAATGACTCTTGTTTTCATGTTTTTGTTCCTTCTTTGTACCTTCCTCAGTGCTACTCAAAAAATCATTCGCACCACCACCACCATCATCATTCCTCCCTTCAAACGTGCCTTCTTGCTTCGTATGGTCACATGGTACTTCATCACACATGCACAACCTCTTGCAACTTAAGCACTCATGTACACCCTTCTTTCCACTGCAGGAACTCCCAACATGCCAACCTCGTCGAGCAGTTCAGTACCTGCAGTGTCTTCTGCCACCACGGTGGGGGGGGACGTTGAGGTACAAAAGTTCCCGGACACCATCTTCATCCAGGGACTCCCCGATGACACCACCGAGGACATGCTCGTGCAACACTTCTCCACCTTTGGAAAACTCAAGGTTTTTTCATACTCCTTTTCCTTCTCAAAACAACTTTTTTCATATTACTTTTCATTTGTGACTTCATTCCCACATCAGGTTGACACGCGCACAGGCAAGCCCAAGGTGAGTCTGGTGAAGGACAAGGCCACAGGACGGCCCCGAGGAGAGGCCACCATCGGCTACCGAGACGTCGTCTCCGTCAACAACGCCATCAGACTTTTCAATAGTTAGTCCCCACCACATCACCCACCACACTCCACCATATCATCTACCACATCTTCTTCCACCATACCATCTACCATATCATCTACCACATTTCTTACCTCATTCCCAGATATCAACCACGCCTCATCACCATTACCACCCTCCAGACAAGGCCTTCAGAGGCAGAAAGATCCGCATTGAAGTAGCCAGTCGAAAGGTCTTCCTCAACCAACAACCGCAACAAATGCAAGGTGTGTTTTTGTGTGTGTTTCGTGACCACCTCACACAATGACCAAATATTGAATGTGACTCAATTCCTCCACAGCCACCAAGCGCAACAGGCCGGGAGGTGGGTTCTCTTGTTGTCGCCCTCTCTTGTCTCACTGACCACTCAGCGATTCTGAGGTATTCTTCATGTTTTTGAATTGTAACACAACTTCATCCTCTTCCATAGATGACTCTCAAGACTGGGTGTGCGTCAACTCGTGAGTTTATGACACTGTTCATTCAACACTACTTCTTTCACTAGCACATTTATTACCACTGCCACCCACCACCATCACCGCCACAGCATGTGCAACAACCAGAACTTCTCGTGGAGAGTCGAGTGCAACCGCTGCAAGGCTCCCAAGCCCAGCAACCGTTGGCTCCATTGCCTATTTGCTTTTTTTCAAATTTCGTATTTAAATATCTCAAGACCAATCTCATTCGTACATCGAACGATGAAGTGACCTTTCGCACATACGATGCAACAGCGCAGTTGAAGCCACCCATCGGAATGAGGCCTGGAGCTCCTGCGGGCAATGCGATGATCACCATGCCTCCGAACAACAACAACTTCAACCCCTCCGCTCCCAACACCAACAACCCTTTCATCAGACCTCCGTTGCTAGGCAACGCACTGCTGCCAGGCGGTCATGGTCCCCTCAGCCGGCCCCTCCTCCACCACCCAGCCAATAACCTCTTGGGACTCAGAGGTCCCAATATTCCTGGCCAATCATTAAGAGGCAGACTCGGTATTGGACCAATCACGGCCACTATGGGCGGAATGGCCTCCCTCAATGGCGGGCCAATAAGACCTGCAATCAGGTGCTTCTTCTTTTTGTTTCTTTTCACAATTTTATTTATTTTCAATTCTTCGTCCAACCGAACTACCAACTCAGGGGCCGAATGGACAGGAGGATGGGCAGGCCATACTAATCGCTAGACATTGTATCATAGAGCATACAGAGGAGTCAGTGACTTCGAGATAGACTGTGTTGCGTCGGTTTTTATTGAATTTTATTGAACAAATCGTTGTTGGAATTCTCGAATGATTCATTGAATAGGTAAGTCTTTATAGTGCCAGTCAATCAACCCCTTCTTACGTCAGTAAAGCTATCACCGTTTTCTATTTGGTGTGGGTGACGAATATGGCGAATGCATTAGACGCGCAAATTTATAGTGAGGTTCTTTCAGTGGTGTCAACTCTTCAGCGATATATCAGGTGACTACTTTACTGGAAGGAGTTGAAGGACATGTTCTGAGATGCGAGCCTTTGTTGTTGCTGTTGTGCCGTTAGTTGTGTCTGTTGCGGTTGTTGTTGCTGTTGTTGTTGCATGAACGACTTGAGGAACCTCTGTGGTGGAAAAGGTTTGTAGTGTTGATCAGTGCAGTGATTGTCTGGAGGAGAAAGGCGCACCTGTTGCTGGGCTCCCTGCATGGAGGAGGGGAAGTTGGGAGGGCCCGCTTGGGGGGATTGTCTGATGATGGGTGGCACGTACCCTCCCATGCCTCCTCCTCCCGTGCCCATGTAGCTGCGGGTGGAAAGGTTGGTCGTCAGAGCGGTAATGAACAATACGACTGCAGGCAATGCATACCACTGGACACACAACGCACCAGTTAGTCCCTTGCGGGTACTGGCTGGTAGGTTGTCCACTGACGGGGTAGGCGCCAGCAGCGCTCTGCTGATACGCCATGCTCGCCTGCGCCCCTCCCTCCATGCCTCCGCCATAGCCTGGATAGCCTGTGTTGGCGTTTGTGTGTCAGTGCTGGTTCTGTCTAGGTCTCACGCACCCACCTTGCGCAGTGAAATGCTGGGTAGGCATGGGGTTGGGGGTGGCCTGGGAGGCGGGTTGGCTCTGCGAATACATGGCCACCTTGACAGGCCTGGCCACAGGGCCTCTGGCGCCCCGGGCCCACATCATCTGCTGCTGCTGGCTGAGGAAGGGCTGTGTCTGGGAGGGCGTCTGCTGGCTAGACTGCTGCATGGGGTGTCTGGTCTTGAGCACGTTATTAAGCATCTGACGAGGGTTGGGGACGCCTCCAGGAGGGTACGTGCGACCCGCCATGCCACCTGTGGAGGGAGCTGTGTCAGAGTGGCTGTGAAGAATGATAGGGCATAAAGAACCTTGGTTGAGTTGGTTGTTGAAGGGCTGGTTGTTATACCATTGTTGCATCGGAGGGGGGTACAGGTCAGGCCTGGTGAACTGCATGCCTGAGCCACTCACCTGGCCCTGTAGTGTGGAGTTGTTGAGGTGATGGATTTGTACCTCTTGCCACTTCGTGAATGAACATAAAAAAGACAAACGTGGTTGAGGTAGTGTTGTTGTTGCTGCTGCTGTTGTTGTTGGTTGGGAGGTTGTTGGGAAGGCATGGGGGAGGTGGTGAGAGGGAGAGTCGGAGTGCGGCTTGAGGGTTGTTTTCTGCTTCTGCTCCTGCTCTTCTTGCTTTTGCTCACTTCCTTCGACGTCTCAAAATCTGCCATGACTGGCTGTTGCTGCTGCTGTTGTTGCATTTGTTGTTGCTGTATTTGTTGTTGTTGTTGCTGCTGCTGCTGTTGTTGTTGTTGTATTTGTTGGTGTTGCTGAAGCTGTTGCTGTGGCGTGCTAGGGGTGTTGGGCATCTGTGGGTTGATGACTCAAGTGAACAATATGCAAGGAAGAAGGAAAGAGAGGAAAGAAGAAGGAAGGGAGGGAAGGAAGAAAGAACAAGTGCCTCGGGAGGGGGCTTTTCCACGGGCACCTCCTCCTCCGCAGGCAGCAGAGGAGCCTCCAGAAAGTACGAGTCAGGCTTGCAACTCGTATGAGCGTGGTACAAGAGCAGACTGCAGTGAGGAACAAAAAATGAGAATACCGCTTTTAAATGCACACCGATCCTCACACACCGATCCTCACACGCCGATCCTCCCACACCAACCCTCGCAAACCGATCCTCACACACACCCTCACACACCAACCCTCACACACCAACCCTCACACACCAACCCTCACACACCAACCCTCGCAAACCGATCCTCACACACACCCTCACACACCAACCCTCACACACCAACCCTCACACACCAACCCTCACACACCAACCCTCGCAAACCGATCCTCACACACCGATGTTGTTCTTCGGCCCTCAGCAACTTGCGTTCTCTTTTGACGGCAGCAAACCAAGAGAGGTTGATGGGCGTGGGGTTCACTTGTCCTTCCAACACGTCCCACGCATTCACCCTCTCCTTCCGCGTCAGCTGCAGGTTCTGTGGTGGGATGATGGATGGATGGGTATACTAGATATATTATTGTTATTATTGTTATTATTGTTACTAATATTACTATTATCATTAATATCGTCATCATCGTCACAATCCCCATCATCATCATCACCCTCACAGGCACCTGATTGCGTTCGAGGGCTACAACGTCGTGAGACTTGGACGGCTTGGAGTCCATGCAGGGAGCTGCCTCGCACACCAGGCACTCATGGTACGTCTTGCTGAGAGGCAAAAGCTGTCGAAGCAGGTCTATGCTGTCCGATCGTTTCTCGCCCAGCTCCTTCTGTTGTTGCCGTTGTTATCGTTGTTGCAGTTTTTGTATAGCAGTGGAAGTAGTAGTGGTTGCAGTTTTTTGTAGCAGTGGCAGTAGTAGTGGTTGCAGTTGTTGTATAGCAGTAGCAGTAGTAGTGGTTGCAGTTGTTGTATAGTAGTAGCAGTAGCAGAGAGTACAACTAGCTACCGAGCTGTTCATATTCATTCGGCATCCATCTATCAACACCCACCTTGAGTTTCCTGATGAGGTTCTGGTACACTTTCCTGTTCTCCTCCACCTTTTCCACCGAGTCGAAGGTGCCGTGGATCAGTACGGCCATCATGTCGATCACCGTCGAAAGCAGATCTCTGCAGTTGATGCGGGTGCTAACCACACACAACTACCACCAACTACCATTTAACAAAAATTTCTCTCACTACCTCAGCACCTCAGCACCTCACTACCTCACCACCTAACCACCTCACTACCTCACCACCTCACTACCTCACCACCTCATTACCTCACCACCTCACTACCTCACCCCCTCACCCGTCATTCTGGATATCGACGATGCCGGATGACACGAGTTGCGTGAGGAGGAGACACCAGTCATGCACCAGGGTGTTGTTGCGCTGGATGGTGTCGAACATGTGACCCACCAGCGACAGCCTCAGCAGCAGAGCGTCCTGCAGCATGTTCTGCAGACAATCGTCTTTCAAGCCGCCCCTGTCCTGTTGCTGTGCACACGTCATTAAACAGACTTATGAGGATACCACACATCCCCACACACATACACACACACACACACACACACACACACACACACACACACACACACACACACACACACACACACACACACACACACACACACACACACACACACACACACACATACACACACACACACACACACACACACACACACACACACACACACACACACACACACACACACACACACACACACACACACATACACACACACACACACACACACACACACACACACACACACACACCTCCTTGGAGTTGATGACGAACTTTTCGAGTTGGTCGTGCAGGGACCTCAAGAGGCCCTCCCGCTGGTCGTCCTGACTGCCCAGGCATGACAGCACCAGGTTCAAGAAACACTGGTTCGCTAGCAGGTACGTGCTGTGTGTGTGTGTGTGTGTGTGTGTGTGTGTGTGTGTGTGTGTGTGTGTGTGTGTGTGTGTGTGTGTGTGTGTGGGAGGAGGGAGTGGGAGGAAGTCACAATGAATACCTTTTCTGCAAGTACTTTTCTTTGTCCTTGACGTTCTTTGCGGTCCAGAAGTGATTTCCTATCTCCAGTACCGAGCCTGCCGTCCTAAGGACCTGGCAGGGTGGTGGGAGTGGAAGGGAGTATAAGGGAGAAATGAGAAGAGGCCGAGGGGAACGGAGAAGGGCGAAAAGCAATAGAAAGAGAGATAAAGGGCATAAGAGAGAGATAAAAGGCATAAGAGAGAAGTAGAGAGCAACAGAGAAAGGTAAAAAACAATGGAGACACACAAAGGCACAGTGACGAACCTTGCCTTGTAGAGCTGGAGACATTTTGGAGATGAGAGGGGCGATGTACCACACGCTCTCAGGCTGCCTGAAAGAAGTGTGGTGTTGGAGGGTTGCATAATGACTGCATTCACACGTGACCGCATGCGCACGTGACCACATCACACGTGACCGCATGCACACGTGATCGCATGCACAAGTGATCACATGCACGCACCTCTCATGACTGCTCTGTTGCTGGAACACCTCTATGGTTCCCTTGGCTATGTTCTCCAGCTCCTGCGGGGTGACATGTCTTTGTCAACTCCTCCTCCTCACCACTCTATTCCTCTCTCAACTCCTCCTCCTCACCACCCCACTTCCTCTGTCAATTCTCTCTTCCGATGACCCATTTTTTTGTTTGAAATTGTTCATTTTGTTTTTTTTATTAATCTGATATGTATCAACGCCAATACATGAAAACACACACAAATATACACAAACATACACAAACATACACAGATGCACATAGAGGCTCACAAACAGAGAAACTCACAGTGGCGGGCACTTGGCCAACCATCAGTTGCAGCTCCAGCCACGACACCCGGTGCTTCCACAGGTCCGTGTCCCTCAGCACCCTCCCCACTCCCTCCGCTTCGTCCTCCTCTTCGTCGTCCTCCTCCTCATCCTTCTTTGCCTGCTTCTCAGGCTTATAACCGGGATAGCAAATTCTCAGGACCAGCTCTCGAGCCTGTGCAGTGGTAGTGGTGCAGTGCCTGCAATTTCAATATCTACTACACCACACCTGCCACATCCTATCAAACTCTACTACACCACACCTACCACATCCTATCAAACCCTACCACACCACACCATACCTGTTTGCGAGCAAGCATGCGGTCGAGGAGGAGATCGGTGGTGAGGAGTTGGTCAGGCCTCTTGAGGAACTTCTCTCTCACCCACGCCAGCGCACTCACCTCCCCTAGGCAGTACCTGGCGTACTCGCACAAGCTCGAGTGCTCCTTGATGCTGTAGAGGTGGCAGTGGTGGTGAAGTGGCGGTGGTGGTTCGAGGTAGTGATGATAGTGGTATGTAGTTCACAGATGGTTTGTTTGTGGTGGAAGGTGTGTAAGAGCAGGGAAGGAAAAATGAGACCGTGTGAAGCTGATGTGCGAGTCAGGGCTGTCCGAGAGAAAGTCCTTCTTGCTCTCGCCTCCCGAGTTGTCACCTGTGTGGTTGACACAAACATCAACACCACCCAGCCACACCACCACCCAGAAACACCACCAACAGCACCCACCGAGCATCAGAAGGGCCTTGAGCACATGCACCATGGCCTTAAGGGAGATGCGTCTGACGGCAGCTTCGATGAGGCGCTGGTCTTTGGAGCTCCTACCGCATGCCAACGGACTACCCGGGTCTTCGGAGACCGCATGGAAGAGCTTCAACAGCAGGTGGCACGTCAGCCGAGCCCCCTGCTCGCAATCGGGATCTCCTCCCGAACCCACTGTTCAAATGTTCTCAATCCATCCTTCTATCCGTCTATCCATCACATTTACGTATCATCTATGTATCTATCCATCCATTCATCTACCACCACATCACACCACACCACACCACGTCGCAGCACATCACACCACACCACACTACACCACGTCGCAGCACATCACACCACACCACACCACACCACGTCCCAGCACCGACCATTGCGACAGGGAGCCAGCAGGGACTGCAGGGCGACCTTCTTGATGAACTCCTCGAGAGAGAAGCAATGGTGGGCGAGAAGGATGCAGGCGAAGGTGGCCAAGGAATCGTGGATGTTGTTGATGCTCAAGTCACCCACCTGCAGTGGTCAAAGAGGAGGAAGAAAAAGATAAAGAAGAGAAGGAAGAGGAGGAGGAGGAAGAGAAGAAGGAGGAGGGGGCAAAGGAGGTAGGAGAAGAGAAGGAGGAAAAATACAAGAAAGAAGAGAATTAAAAGGATGTAGACAATGGGAAAGTTGATAGAATGAGGAGGACGAAGAGGACGAAGAGTGAGAGTTGTGAACCAACATCGACTTGAGCGAGGACGTCGTTGAAGCCGCAGTTGTGATTGGAGGACCAGCAGAGGGCCTTGAACACGCCCAGCCACTCGCTGCACAGGTGCTTGCACGACGCCGTGATCTCCGCACACGTGAGAGCCAAGTCGTGAACCCTGCTCTTGCTGGAGTGTTTCCGGTGTTCCATCCATGCATCCATGCATTCCTTCATCCACCATCCATGCATCCATGCATCATGCACCTACTTGTCAGGGAGTTGGCAGGTGCACACGTAGACGATGACGCTACAGACAAAGCTGTATCTGTTGACGGCCTGTCTGTTCAGCTGCTCTATGAAACTCCCATCCACCTTCCTCCTACGAAGTCATCAGAAGCACTTTTAACATTTCAATCCACACACCACTCCACACACCACTCCACACACCACTCCAGACACACCACTCCACACACACCACTCCACACACACCACTCCACACACACCACTCCACCACAGCCACCTGGGGTTGTCGATGATGTTCCTGGAGAGAGACTCATCGACCACCAGGTTCGAAGAGGACGGCTCCAGAGGGGCCATGATGGACGCCCTGATGCGCTCGTCTGTGGCCGAGAACTGCTCTGCATACCTGCTCTGTGGCGTGGTGTGGTTGGTGAGGATGGAAGGGATGGTGATGGTGCGGAGAGGTGGTACCTTGAGAAAGGAGCAGGAGTAGAAGAGGTCGTGCATGTAGGCCAGGATGCAGCGCTGGGCAGCAGAACATTCCGAAGGCTCTTGTACTCCCGCCACCACCTTGCCCAGGCTGTTGTCACGTGATCAACTCTCATACACTCCCCTCAAACAAACTACCCTCAAACCACCCACCCACCTCTCGAAGACAGAGCACACGTGATCTTGGCGCAGCAGCAAGCAGCTGTGGTAGCTTCTCAGCACTCCAACCACACAAACGCCCAAGTTGCTGGCGTACGTGGCCTCCAGCACCGAACCACGTGTCCTCAAACAGCTGTCTATTTCCGGCAGCTCTGCTAGCAGCTGGTGAGGAAGGTGCATAGAGAGGTGGTAGGGTGTGATGATGGTGATGGTGATGATGATGATGATTATAATGATGATGATGATGATGATGATGATGATGATGATGATGATGATGATGATGATGGTGACAATAATGACGATAATGACAGAGGACCTTGACAGCGAGGGAGAGAAGGAGGTGGAGGTTGAGGCAGTGTTCGATGAGGTCAAAGAGAAGGCAGATGTTGTCTATGGTGGCAAGCAGCTGAGAAGACCCTGTGGTGGTTATGATGATGATGATGATGATGACGATGATGATGATGATGATGATGATGATGATGATGATGATGATGATGATGATGATGATGATAGACAGGGACCTGAAGTGAAGGAGGAGAGGCAGTCGACGAGGGCCTTGGAGACGCTGGTGGTGACGCAGTGTTGGGCGTGAAAACTGAGTCTGCGAAAGCGAGTGATGGTGTTGCTGGTGTCGATGGCTGCCTCGGCCGAGTCCTGCTTGGGCGGTGGGTGCAATGGAGTTACAAGTGCAACAACGTCAACAGCAACAAAGGAAACAACAACAACGTTGACTAGAAGAGCAGCAACAACAACTTTGTCCTTTTTCTTCTTTCCCTTCACATTCAGTTCTCCAGTGCTGGCGTCCAGACAACTCTTTCTTCCGAACAACCTGCATGCCAGTGATCAGTGTGTAAAACACCGCTCCACAACCACTACTCATACAGCAGCAGCAGAAGCAGCTCATTCGACCTGCAGAGTTCTTTGGTGGTCTTCTTGATGTTGTGCTTCGCTTCGTCTCGACCCTTGCCGAAGCCACATAACACCACTGTGCGCTGGTTATTCTCGTGACTGCACGGCTCTGCGCTGTTGTGTGGTTGTGCCCATTTGGTGGCTCTGTAGTTAGTTTGTAAAGGAGGTTATGTTATGTGGCTGTATGATGATGTGGCGACAGCGTTTGTATGATGATGTGGCGACAGTGGTTGTGAAGGGTGCGACAGGCACCTGTTGACTGGGAAGTGGAGAAGGTACAGGACGTGGCGAGCTTCGGAGCCGTATGACTGCTTGGTCTTCTGCTGCTCAGTGGGTGCTTTGTTGGCGTGGAGAGAGTTGAGTTGAGAAGTGGGCGTAAGGGGGTTGGAGGTCTGGAGGTAGAGGTTCTGTTGCATGAGTTGTGGTTGTTGTTGCATGTGGTGCAGTGGCGGGTTATTGGGAGACATGAGGAGGGACAGGCCAGCTCCTTGGTGGCCTCCCGGGGTGCCTCCACTGTTTGGAGTGTGAGGGTGGTATGCACTGGGCGTGAGGGGCTGGTTAGGTGTGTGAGGGTGGTTGGGAGTGGGTGGGTGGTTAGGAGTGGGAGGGTGGTTGGGAGTGGGCGGATGATTGGGGGTGGCTGGATGGCTAGGTGTGGGAGGGTGGTTGGGTGTTGGAGGGTGGTTAGGAGTAAGGGGGTGGTTGGGTGTGAGAGGGTGGTTGGGTGTTGGAGGATGGTTAGGAGTGGGGGGGTGGTTGGGTGTGCGAGGTGTTCGCACGTTGACTGGAGTCACAGGAGCGCCTGGTGTGCGTGGCGGGAATGCCTGCTGTTGACCTGCATGATGATGATGATGATGATGATGATGATGATGATGATGATGATGATGATGATGATGATGATGATGGTGATGATGATGATGATGATGATGATGATGATGATGATGATGATGATGATGATGATGATGATGATGATGATGATGATGATGATGATGATGATGATGATGATGATGATGATGATGATGATGATGATGATGATGTGACAACAGCAGCGTTCTTACTTCTAGGACCTTCTTTCATTGCGAACATGCCAAAGTCTGAGTCGCCTTTCTGCAGGGAGGTGACAACCTTTCAACAACATCCCCAACAACACCACAGCAACCAGTCAAACATTTTAAAAACATCAAAAATATAAGAAACCCCTAGTCTCCACTTCACCACCACCACACACCTCGTTCTGTTTTGTTCCGAATGGACCCTCCATCTTATTATTATTATTATTATTATTATTATTATTATTATTATTATTATTATTATTATTATTATTATTGGCGGCAGCAGCAGCAGCGAATGAGAACAGAACGCCATTGCTTCCTGCAGCTGAGGTGCCTCCAAAGGTGTTGTTAATATTGTTGTTGTTGGAAGAAGAAGAGGAGGAGGAGGAGGGGGGGGTGGTGGGGTCGTGGTAGTGTTGGATGGCGTGCATGACGTTGGGGGCGTCGGAGAGCTCCCCCCTGGCGATGAGACAACACACGTAGCTGTCGTGCGAGAAAACGTCGTGTCGGATGAGCTCCGAGAAAAGGCTCACCAGCTGGCCGAACGAGTCCAGTGCCTCCCTTGAGGGCGATTTGCCTGTGTGTGCGTGTGTGTATGTGTGCGTGTGTGTATGTGTGCGTGTGTGTGCATGTGTGCGTGTAAGGATTGTGTTGTGGTAAAGGCATACAGAGGGTGTGAGAGTGGCACTGACTCAGAAAGGGAGCCTTGTGATCAAGGAAGTTGAAAAGGACGTGCTGCAAGGGGTGTGGAGGAAGTGGCTTGAAGGAGTCATCCTCGACACCCTCTTCTGAGGAGCCCCTGGTGAGGAGGCAGTGGTACTTTTCGAGCAACAAGGCCGCCACCAGTGCCCGGTCTATGCCACTTCTCTTGTCACTCACCGCCCACTCACACAACAACTCCACCAACGCTTCGTCCACCACTATGGCCTGGTGGTGGTGATGGTGATGTGGCATGAATGGTGGGTGGAAGATGTGTATGGTGGATGATGTAGATACATACCGCCTCTCCACCCACCTCGCCGTTATCCTGACTCCCCCTGAAGAGCTGAGTGAAGAGCTGGTCAATGTTGCTGTTGTTGTCGGCACTTTCAAAGTCGTGTTGGTCGAGGGCTTCAAGGCAGGTGAGGAGGTGGCTGATAGCTGTGCCTGCAACCAGGTGGTGTGCTTGTTGCATGATTGTTGTGACGTATGCATTGTTGTTGTGGTGTGGGTTTTATGACGTATACATTGTTGTTGTGGCGTGGATATTATGACGTATGCATTTTTATTGTGGTGTTGCAGCAGAATGCATCAGAGTGAAGACCTTCATTGGTCTGTTCGTGCACCGACCACTTGGACTCCACTGTGGCACTCCTGCGCACTATCTGCTCCTCCACCAACTCCAACATGTCCCTGATCTGTATAGTGGTTGCATTGGTGTGGTGGTTTCATTGGTGGTGGTTGCATTGGTGTGGTGGTTGCATTGGTGGTGGTTGCATTGGTGTGGTGGTTGCATTGGTGGTGGTTGCATTGGTGTGGTGGTTGCATTGGTGTGGTGGTTGCATTGGTGTGGTGGTTGCATTGGTGTGGTGGTTGCATTGGTGTGGTGGTTGCATTGGTGGTGGTTGCATTGGTGTGGTGGTTGCATTGGTGGTGGTTGCATTGGTGGTGGTTGCATTGGTGGTGGTTGCATTGGTGTAGTGGTTGCATTGGTGGTGGTTGCATTGGTGGTGGTTGCATTGGTGTAGTGGTTGCATTGGTGTAGTGGTTGCATTGGTGGTGGTTGCATTGGTGTGGTAGTTGCATTGGTGTGGTAGCGACCTGCTTGTTGTCCTCGGCATAGGGCATAGGCAGAGAGGATGGAGGGCAGTGCAGAAAGTCGAGAGGGGAGCCATTGAAGTGAGAAGTCGGCTTCGAATCGCCCAAGCTGTGCCACACCAGAGCTCCTGTGGTGTAATTTAGCTGGTACGGCTTGGTGTGGCTAGTGTGACTTGTTGTGGTTGGTGCAGTGTGGTGTGGTGATGAGCAAAGGCGGTTTGAATGGTTGGTTGCAAGAACCTGGACAGGAGAGCATGATGGCATGGAGGAAGGAGGCGAAGGTCATGAGGAGGCCTCGGTGTTGGGGACAGTTGGCGCAGTGGGAGTAGAGAGGCACAATATTGTTGCGGGCACCACTCACCTCCCTGCGTGAAGACCAATCAGTGGAGGTCCCACAGTTATGAGTACAATAGATATGTATGGATTGTGTGAGTATGCATGAAGACGTATGGATATGTATGAAGATGTGTATATGAGCATGGTGAACGTTGAGGGTGAATGTTGAGAGTGAATTTTGAGGGTGAATGTTGAGTGAATGTTGGGAGTGAATGTTGAATGAATGTGCATGGTGAATGTTGAGAGTGAATGTGCATGGTGGATGTTGAGAGTGAATGTTTGAAAAGCCTGTTACTTGTTAGAGGGCGCGGCGCAAGAGCTCTCGTTGGACATGATAGACAACTTGCGACAACAAAAGTGGGCCAACTTGCGCGCCAACATTTGAGACTGCGTGAACTCCAAGATGTACTGATGGACGAGTTGGTGTGGTAGAAGGTGGGGTATGGAGGATGACGATGATGAATGAATGAATTGGATGAAAGAAAGGAGAAGATAGTGATAGGTTAGATGAATGAGCAGATCAGAAAAGACAACCTTGACGATTTGGCTGACGATGAGTTTGAGGATGGTGGCGTCGGAGGAGGTCTTAACGCCGCCACACAGTCGTTCAAGCTGCTCGAGCATCCAGTAGAGGAATTCAAAGCGGTCAAGAAGGCCCTCGTGGTACATGTAATAGGCCAGTCGGCATGAGTAGTTCCACTGCCGCATGCTGAAGTCCATGGTCAGGTCGCTGGGACCTGTTGGTTGTCGAGTGCCCCCAGCAGTGAGAAAGGAGGTGGTCAGCTTGGAAGTGTTGGCGAGGGAGGTGGCTGAAGAGGATGTGCTAGAGAGGTACTCAGTCATCTTGATCAGCTGCTCTCGCAGGTGTTTCGTCAGCGCCATGGTCCACTCTGTAGGAAAGTCTCTGTCAATGCACCCACCACAACCATGCCTCCCTCTCATCAGAAACACCACGCCACCATCACCATAGGTCGACGAAAAGCACCACAACACTACAATGACAACAGCCACCACAGCACCTTCCACCCACCCAGAAACGGGTCCATGACCTGCCTCTTCTTGGATTTGGCGGTCTCAAAGAGTGCTGTGTTGTAGGCATTGGTCACCTTGGGGATGGTGTTGTTGCTATGTTGTTGGTGGTGGTGTTGTTGATGTGGTGTTGGTGGTGATGTTTTTGATGTGTTTTTGGTGGTGGTGTTTTTGATGTGTTTTTGGTGGTGGTGTTGTTGTTTTGTTGGTGGTGGTGTTGTTGATGTGTTGTTGGTGGTGGTGTTGTTGTGTTGTTGGTGGTGGTGTTGTTGATGTGTTGTTGGTGGTGGTGTTGTTGTGTTGTTAGTGGTGGTGTTGTTGTGTTGTTGGTGGTGGTGTTGTTGATGTGTTGTTGGTGGTGGTGTTGTTGATGTGTTGTTGGTGGTGGTGTTGTTGTTGTGTTGTTGGTGGTGGTGGTGTGTTGTTGGTGTTGTTGATGGTGTTGTTAGCAGTGGTGTATTACTTAACATAAAAAAAGAAGAAAAATAGCGGAAAAGAGAGAAGAGAGAAGGGAGAAGAAGAGGAGAAAAGAGAGGAGAGAGAAGGGAGAAGAAGAGGAGAAAAGAGAGAGGAGAGGAGGGAGAAGAAGAGGAGAAAAGAGAGAAGAGAGAAGGGAGAAGAAGAGGAGAAAAGAGAGAAGAGAAAGAGAGTGACCTTGATGAACCAGAGAGCCCTCAACAGAGGCACGTTCTCCTCACACAACTTCACAAATATGTCCTCCTTCTTGTTGAAAATTGGGATCTGATAGGGTGAGATGGAGGGTGATGAGGATGAGGAGGATGAAGATGAGGATGAGAAGGATGAAGATGCGAATGAAGATGAAAAACCTTCTTTGAGATGGAGGCAATGGGCTTGTTGCTGGCGAGGTCATCCTTCAGCCATGCCTCTGATAACTGCTTGTTTTTCGGAATGCCAATCTGTTGGGTGGAAAGCTTTGTGAGTGTTTTTGTGGATATGTGAGTGTTTGTGTAGATGTGTGAGTGTTTGTGTAGATGTGTGAGTGTTTGTGTGGATGTGTGAGTGTTTGTGTGGATGTGTGAGTGTTTGTGTGGATGAATGTGGATGTATGTGTGGAAGTTAGAAAAGGTTACAGGGTAGAAGTTGTCCTTGGTGTTGATGAGAGGCCTCTTCTTGGCAGGGTCCTGGAAAGCATTCAACTCTTGCTTGCGAAGCAACAAGGAACTGAGAGAACCAAAGATCTGGGGTAGTGGTAATGGTGGTGGTTGTTGTGATGGTTGTTGTGGTAAAAAATGTGGCTATGAATCTAATGTATGGTGGATGTGTTGATGAAAGCAAAGATGAAAGCATTCAGAGGAACTTTTGAGGGAAGAGTGATGTTGTTGCTGAGGACATCTTTTGCAGAGCCAAACTGGATTGGGGAGTGATATGGTGGCATATAAAAGGAGTGCCTTTAAACTGTGCTGTAAGGCGCTAGACAAATGCGTTGATTAAAGTAGTGAAAGAATTGGTTCTTTAGCAGCTTCAAGTCACCTCTTCAGAAATCACCACCGGGTAGCTGAAGCCATGCTTTACACTCGACTGGCTCAAGTCATCCTTGTGAATGGGTAATATATGGATGTCATCTATGGGCCTACAATCAGTAAACCCGTTTCCATGGAAACGTCTTTGAACAAAGTGCCAACAAGTTTTTTGAAAATATTGGACTAGATGGAATAGCCAAAACAATAAACAATCAAATGGATGATGTACACCTTCCCTACATCTCTACTTTGTTTTCATGCAGTTTTAAAAACTGTTTTCTTGTAACAGTTCGCAGCAAAGAGCTCTTAAACAATGTTTAACCAGCGCTATACAAATGTTTTGATTACATTATATAAGATTAGACTAAATAGGTGGAGATATAAAAATTCTCTATGAAGTTCATCAACTTTGAAACTACATTCATGTAGGTTAAATATTGATGATGAATTTGAATAGTAACAATGACCTACTTCTTTTTGTTTTTTGTCTTGTGGATAAACTTCTGGTACAACATATCCAAGTCTAGCTTTTTTAAGCGGACGATTTTCTTGATTTATAAACGCAGACATTGGATTTATGCCATTTGAACAGCAAGTATAATTTTGAAATGAAATTCGACGAAAATAATGATTTTAATGACAAATAATCATAAAGCTATAATCTACATTAAAAGTGAATTTTTGTGTTTATTGATGAACACAATAATTTACATTTAATGTTAATTCAAATGTTTTTTTTTTAATAATTAAAAAAATTTGAAACAAAAATAAAAAAAGATTACGTTTATTTTATTTTAATGAATACTTGTTTCATGATTTATATTGAGTTTATTCAGCACTGAAGGGAAAACTGAAATGATGTTGCATTGAAATCAAATTATGAAAATATCAATGATCTCATGACATATATTATAATTTAATTCTTATATGATCTTATAATATTAAATAGCGTTTTACAACTGGTTTGATTAGATAAGATAATAATAATAACAAAAAACTATCGAATTGAAATTTAAAACGAAATCAATAAAAACTCTCATTGAAATTTTGAATTTTTATACAAAACATTGAAAAATAGGTTAAAAAAGGTTATGGAATAAACTTGTTTTTTGGGTGCCTCAGTTTCTTTCTTTGACACCTCATAATTGAATTCATTACTACTTTTTTTTCTATTGGCTGTTTTCATATGTTGTAGGATTCCAATCTCCTATATTCTGAAACAAAAATCTAACAAAGTATTTAAACAAAATCAAAAAAATATTTTTTCGAATAAAAATGACAAAATTTAGTTCATTCAAAACACGTTATGTCAAAAAAACAAACATATTCAGTAATGTTAAGCTGATGGTTGTGGTGGCTGTGGTGGTTGTGGTGGCTGTAGTAGTTGTGGTGGTTGTGGTGGCTGTAGTAGTTGTGGTGGGTGTGGTAGTTGTGGCAGCTGTAGTAATTGTTGAACGCTTTCAAACAGTGTAAAATCAATGCTACAAAAAATCTGACTGCATCTGATTAGATGGTATTATGTATTATCCAGTATAATCCGGGCTTTAATTTCAAGTTTTATTGAAAATATGATTCATATTTATTTTTTTTTTAATTTGAATTTTTTAAAAATTTAAATAAGAAATAGTTTTTTGAAAAATATTTTTCAGACATTTTTAATTTTTGTAGATGTTAACAAAGAATCAAGAACTTCCTTTTTGCAATCATGGCTAGCCAAAGTGTACATGTCTCGAAGAAAAGAAAAGTAATGCGTTTTTATAGTTTCTTTAAAATAAAATTGTAATCTTTGCAAGCGAATAGAATTTAAAAATGCTGTAAAATTGAAAACTGCTCTTTTCTTACACCGATGTTCATAGATTGATTTTGTTGACCTGGTCAAAGTTGTTTGAAACTGTCATTACGATCGTAATTTTTTTCAAATTCATTAATAATTGTATTCATCTCAAAACCAGTTTGTCAGGGAAGGAGTCTTTAAGGCCGAGCTGAATGAGTTTTTCACCAGGGAGCTAGCGGAGGACGGATACAGTGGTGTAGAAATTAGAGTTACTCCAAGCAAGACGGAGATCATCATTCTTGCAACCAGAACCCAAAATGTTCTGGGAGAAAAGGGTCGTCGCATCAGAGAATTAACTGCAGTTGTTCAGAAGAGGTTCAACTTTGCCGAAGGAAATGTCGAGGTTTACAGCTTATACTTAGTATCCTATCACATTTCTCCATAAATGCGTGAATATTTATTTTTTTCACTTTTTACACCAAAAAAATTTAAAAAATTTTCAAATTTATGTTTACGTAACAGTTGTATGCGGAGAAAGTGGCCACCAGGGGTTTGTGTGCCATTGCTCAGGCAGAGTCTTTGAGGTACAAACTGATTGGAGGACTTGCGGTTAGGAGAGCTTGTTATGGAGTGCTCAAGTTCATTATGGAGAGTGGAGCCAAGGGTTGTGAAGTCATCGTTTCCGGCAAATTGAGGGGTCAACGTGCCAAGTCAATGAAGTTTTTGGATGGTCTGATGATCCACAGTGGAGATCCAATGAATGACTATGTTGACCAGGCAGTCAGACATGTGTTGATGAGACAGGGTGTACTTGGAATTAAAGTAAAGATCATGTTGCCGTGGGATCAAAATGGCAAGCTCGGACCCAAGAAGCCCTTGCCAGATAATGTGACCATCTTTGATTACAAGGACACTCCTGCCCCTGACCACCCTTACTCTGAGCAGAAAGTATTGCCCAAGCCCCCTGAGCAACAAGCCATGCCTGCCAGCCAGGCTGTTCCACAGCAACCACAAGTGGTTGGATGAGGTTGCTTTCATATTTACATAATTAGCACAACTTTTTCAATCGAAATTTTAGCATGTTAAGTTTGCAATAGTTTTTTTAATTTATCATTTCACTCGTTAAATTTTCAGATGTGAAGTACAAGAGAACACTTATGGTTTTAAATTTTCCAAAATTTGGAATTTTGAATAAAATGTGAACCCATTTTCTTTGATATATTGCAATAAAATTAGAATAAGTTGCAATGGTTGAGTTCAGTGGCCTCGTCGCTGCGGTAGTCTTGTGCTCAAGCGCTGACGATTAGTTTCTCAAATACTGCCTCCAACTTCTTTTTCTTCAGTGCGTCCTCCTTCCTCTTCTTACTTTCCTTCTGCTCATTAAGCCACCACACCACTCCCACAGCAACCAACACCGCAACCATCAGACTGGTTCCTGCACATGGCGTTGAAGCTATACACGTGCGCTAATCGTTATCAAATGTAATAAAAAGCGACTAACCTATACAAATGACGATATAGTTGACAGCTGTAAATGTGCTGGGTAGGATATACACTCGATGCTTCAATGACATATCAACTTTTGCTTCTTCATGGTTTACGGTGTTTCAAAAACGCTCAATTATTATGAATGAAAAGCATAAAAACAATTGTCCATCGTACAAAACAACTAATAATTCTTTCCAGCTCCTGCATCAGCAACTTATCGACTGAAGCACTTGAGAGGACTTAATTAATTATTTTGAGAGTTGGACAAACAATGAAGATTTGTAGGAAACTGTATCAGATATTGCTACCAAACTATTCATTCATGGTTTTCTTCACCAACAAAAGAATTACCTTTTGAAAAAACATGAAGTCGACAACTACACTATACACCTGTTTACTTATCAACAACTATCTGGGGATCACTTTGCTTTGTTATTCGGTCATGAGTAGTTTTATTTTTTTTATTCATGATATATAAAAGTTGCAAACCTCTGCAACAAATAAAGCGAAAAAGCTTGACACGCTCAACCCCTATTTGCACTACCATCATTGGCTGCTTCATTCAAACATTGAAAAACTAGCAAGTTATTTCCGACAAATATTAAATTTTTCTGCTGTTTCTTTCTAAATACAACTTTATGCTGATGTTGCAAATTGGTCCCTTAACAGCGTCTTTCTGGGCGTGGACGCTATAAAGATTGAAAAAAACCAACAGAAAAAATTTTTGTTGTTGAAAACATCGTTTTAAAAGTTTGTTCTAAGGTATATCTGTTCAGTAACAGAGGACTTTAGAGCAATCAGCGCTATATAAACGATTTGATTATAATAGTTTTATAAAATATTTTTTTAAGAAAAAAAAAATTTTTAATTATTTATTATTTTTTAATAAGAGAAAATTACAATGAATTATCTAAAGATTTTTTGACATCCTCAGGTATTTCAACTTTATTTAAATTGTCCATCCCTGCTTCAGGTTCGTCTGCTATTAGAATAGAAATGAGCATTTCAGACGCCTTCTTTGCTTCTTCGTTATTTTCCCAGTTGTATAACTCTCTCATTATAACGTAGGTGTTGTTGTCTTTTATTATTTTTCTGCATTCTCGAGTGGCACATAACTAGAAGAGTAAAATTAAAATTAATTAGAATAGATATTTCAGTTAATTAAGTATATAACCTGAAAGACAGCTTCAATGAGCATCTTCCTTATTCCTGGATCACATTCTCTTTCTTTATCATCTCCCAGGTATTGAAGATCTAGAGGCAATTTATTATTATCTTCTTCATCAAACTCTTCATTTCCTGCTAATGGCAGCAGCAGACGAGGCAAGATGTCCACTTCATCACTCAACAACCATTTGTGATCACCTTGGTAAGTTTTTTTCACGAAAATTTTGTTATGATTTAAATCTTTTAAAACTTTAAATACTTTATATATATATGAATTCATACCTTCTTCAAAACAGCAATTCTTTATGGTTGCAACAACACCTTTTTGTCTAACTTTTGACTTGGTAAATGAAATGAATGAAGTGATTCGTTGGAACACCAGTTTATCCTTATCAAGTATAAAAAGCCGAGCTTCTTTGACTTGAGAAAGATTAGATAAAAAGCTTGCAAAGTGATGGAGATGATCAGTGTCTTTGAAGAAGCGTTCAATCACTTTGTATAGGATCATTTCATTGCCAGATTTTTGAAAAAACTTTACAATAGCCTGAGCACCAGTTTGCCAGTGAGCCATGTTGGAGAGTGCAAGAACTGAGTTTTCTGAAACATTGACAGAATGCTCATTCTGGCAGTCATGCTCTGTGATGAGATCAAAAAGCTTTCTCAACAAAGATCCTTCCCTGAGATAGTCTAAGGACGATTCATCTGAGGCTAAATTAACAATGGATTTGATTGCATTCAAGTTCAGTGGGTGGCTTTGGGATGAGAGGAGATTCACTAAGACGTTGGTCAAATCACTTCCGATCGTTGCGATGAACTTTCTACCATCATCACCGCCTGTGAGACCTAACAAGTATTCGCTGGCCGAAACTCTGATCGGGAGAGAGGGAGCCTCTTCGGAGAGAAACTGAAGGAGCTCCTTTGTGGCAGCAGACATGCGAGAGCCTCAATAATTATCCCACAACTGAAAATATCTTTTAAACTGTTAAACTTCAATGACAGAAGACCGCCTCACACAATCAAAACCAGCCTGTTAGTATTTTTTAATTTCGCTTACATAGAAAAAATAATTAAACGTAAAAAAGAAACATTTGAAAGAGTTGAAAAATCTTTTGGCCCGAACAATTTTGTAGCATCAAAAATAATGATCAGTTTCAGGTTGTGACAAAGTCAAGTTATGCGTCGGAGACGAGATTTCCGAAGACTTCCGTTGGAACCTCTTGCTTTTCCAGCGGATACTCTGCACGCGAAATAGGTGTTGTTACTAATGCTCATGAATATGAAAATTTGTATTGAATCATCTAACAATGTAATACGAAATAATTTCAAAAAAGTGCATTAGAACGAAGGAGGCAGCAAGGAGTACCGTCAGTCATCTCGACGTCGTCCTCGTCTTCATCAGCGATGTCGATCTCGTCTGGGTTGAGGGTCTTCGCCACTTCTGCTTCGTTGTCAACATTGCTTTCCCCCCTAGAGTGGTGGTGTAAGTTGCAGGCAGTGTTCAATGATGGAATCATCAATCGTATCGGCCACCTAGCGAACTGGATTGTTTTGTTCGGCTCATCCATGATGGCGTCGTCGTTGATCTTTCTCGCCTCCTTCTCTAGCGCCTTCATGCTGTTTTCCTCTGTGGTGTCTGTTGCCATCTTTCGTGAAAACATTGCATCTCTCGTGAGGTCATTGCCACGCATTGTCGACTTATGTTGCACATTCCCCCCCAAGCACTCACACACACACACACACACACACACACACACACACACACACACACACACACACACACACACACACACACACACACACACACACACACACACACACACACACACACACACACACACACACACACACACACACACACACACACACACACACACACACACACACACACACACACACACACACACACACACACACACACACACACACACACACACACACACACACACACACACACACACACACACACACACACACACACACACACACACACACACACACACACACACACACACACACACACACACACACACACACAAGCACACGCACACGCACACACCTTCTTTTGCCTTCTTGGCGTTAAGCAGCTGAGCAGACATGAAGTTCACCTGATGGAGATGAAAGTGAGTAATAGTACTAATAATGATAATGATAATAATAATAATAATAATAATAATAATAATAATAATAATAATAATAATAATAATAATAATAATAATAATAAAAATAAAAATAATAATAATAATATAATAATAATAATAATAATAATAATAAGAATAATAATAATAGAAATAATAATAATAATGATAATAGAAATAAGAATAATAATGATAATAATAACAATTATAATAATGAAATTATTTATATTATTATTAAATATACAATAGTATCGGTAAGTGGTGTGTGGAGGGACGACTGGGCACCTGCGTGTTGTAAATGGCCATGACACTCCTCTTGAGTCGCATCAGCTCCTTTAGCGTGTCCTCGTTGCCATGGCGAATTTCAAAGTCCTTCCAGGTGTTCCAGAACACAATGGCCACCTTGCAAGGTGGTGTGGTTGTTGGGTGGCCCCTCATGAATCCCACCACTCACCACCGAGTCCCACCACTCACCACCGAGTCCCACCACTCACCACCGAGTCCCACCACTCACCACCGAGTCCCACCACTCACCACCGAGTCCCACCACTCACCACCGAGTCCCACCACTCACCACTGAGTCCCACCACTCACCACCGAGTCCCACCACTCACCACCGAGTCCCACCACTCACCACCGAGTCCCACCACTCACCACCGAGTCCCACCACTCACCACCGAGTCCCACCACTCACCACCGAGTCCCACCACTCACCACCGAGTCCCACCAATCAACACCGAGTCCCACCACTCACCACCGAGTCCCACCACTCACCACCGAGTCCCACCACTCACCACCGAGTCCCACCACTCACCACCGAGTCCCACCACTCACCACCGAGTCCCACCACTCACCACCGAGTCCCACCACTCACCACCGAGTCCCACCACTCACCACCGAGTCCCACCACTCACCACCGAGTCCCACCACTCACCACCGAGTCCCACCACTCACCACCGAGTCCCACCACTCACCACCGAGTCCCACCACTCACCACCGAGTCCCACCACTCACCACCGAGTCCCACCACTCACCACCGAGTCCCACCACTCACCACCGAGTCCCACCACTCACCACCGAGTCCCACCACTCACCACCGAGTCCCACCACTCACCACCGAGTCCCACCACTCACCACCGAGTCCCACCACTCACCACCGAGTCCCACCACGCAACACCGAGTCCCACCACTCACCACCGAGTCCCACCACTCACCACCGAGTCCCACCACTCACCACCGAGTCCCACCACTCACCACCGAGTCCCACCACTCACCACCGAGTCCCACCACTCACCACCGAGTCCCACCACTCACCACCGAGTCCCACCACTCACCACCGAGTCCCACCACTCACCACCGAGTCCCACCACTCACCACCGAGTCCCACCACTCACCACCGAGTCCCACCACTCACCACCGAGTCCCACCACTCACCACCGAGTCCCACCACTCACCACCGAGTCCCACCACTCACCACCGAGTCCCACCACTCACCACCGAGTCCCACCACTCACCACCGAGTCCCACCACTCACCACCGAGTCCCACCACTCACCACCGAGTCCCACCACTCACCACCGAGTCCCACCACTCACCACCGAGTCCCACCACTCACCACCGAGTCCCACCACTCACCACCGAGTCCCACCACTCACCACCGAGTCCCACCACTCACCACCGAGTCCCACCACGCAACACCGAGTCCCACCACTCACCACCGAGTCCCACCACTCACCACCGAGTCCCACCACTCACCACCGAGTCCCACCACTCACCACCGAGTCCCACCACTCACCACCGAGTCCCACCACGCAACACCGAGTCCCACCACTCACCACCGAGTCCCACCACTCACCACCGAGTCCCACCACTCACCACCGAGTCCCACCACTCACCACCGAGTCCCACCACTCACCACCGAGTCCCACCACTCACCACCGAGTCCCACCACTCACCACCGAGTCCCACCACTCACCACCGAGTCCCACCACTCACCACCGAGTCCCACCACTCACCACCGAGTCCCACCACTCACCACCGAGTCCCACCACTCACCACCGAGTCCCACCACTCACCACTGAGTCCCACCACTCACCACCGAGTCCCACCACTCACCACCGAGTCCCACCACTCACCACTGAGTCCCACCACTCACCACCGAGTCCCACCACTCACCACCGAGTCCCACCACTCACCACCGAGTCCCACCACTCACCACCGAGTCCCACCACTCACCACCGAGTCCCACCACTCACCACCGAGTCCCACCACTCACCACCGAGTCCCACCAATCAACACCGAGTCCCACCACTCACCACCGAGTCCCACCACTCACCACCGAGTCCCACCACTCACCACCGAGTCCCACCACTCACCACCGAGTCCCACCACTCACCACCGAGTCCCACCACTCACCACCGAGTCCCACCACTCACCACCGAGTCCCACCACTCACCACCGAGTCCCACCACTCACCACCGAGTCCCACCACTCACCACCGAGTCCCACCACTCACCACCGAGTCCCACCACTCACCACCGAGTCCCACCACTCACCACCGAGTCCCACCACTCACCACCGAGTCCCACCACTCACCACCGAGTCCCACCACTCACCACCGAGTCCCACCACTCACCACCGAGTCCCACCACTCACCACCGAGTCCCACCACTCACCACCGAGTCCCACCACTCACCACCGAGTCCCACCACTCACCACCGAGTCCCACCACGCAACACCGAGTCCCACCACTCACCACCGAGTCCCACCACTCACCACCGAGTCCCACCACTCACCACCGAGTCCCACCACTCACCACCGAGTCCCACCACTCACCACCGAGTCCCACCACTCACCACCGAGTCCCACCACTCACCACCGAGTCCCACCACTCACCACCGAGTCCCACCACTCACCACCGAGTCCCACCACTCACCACCGAGTCCCACCACTCACCACCGAGTCCCACCACTCACCACCGAGTCCCACCACTCACCACCGAGTCCCACCACTCACCACCGAGTCCCACCACTCACCACCGAGTCCCACCACTCACCACCGAGTCCCACCACTCACCACCGAGTCCCACCACTCACCACCGAGTCCCACCACTCACCACCGAGTCCCACCACTCACCACCGAGTCCCACCACTCACCACCGAGTCCCACCACTCACCACCGAGTCCCACCACTCACCACCGAGTCCCACCACTCACCACCGAGTCCCACCACTCACCACCGAGTCCCACCACTCACCACCGAGTCCCACCACTCACCACCGAGTCCCACCACTCACCACCGAGTCCCACCACTCACCACCGAGTCCCACCACTCACCACCGAGTCCCACCACTCACCACCGAGTCCCACCACTCACCACCGAGTCCCACCACTCACCACCGAGTCCCACCACGCAACACCGAGTCCCACCACTCACCACCGAGTCCCACCACTCACCACCGAGTCCCACCACTCACCACCGAGTCCCACCACTCACCACCGAGTCCCACCACGCAACACCGAGTCCCACCACTCACCACCGAGTCCCACCACTCACCACCGAGTCCCACCACTCACCACCGAGTCCCACCAATCAACACCGAGTCCCACCACTCACCACCGAGTCCCACCACTCACCACCGAGTCCCACCACTCACCACCGAGTCCCACCACTCACCACCGAGTCCCACCACGCAACACCGAGTCCCACCAATCAACACTCACCCTGGGATCACACATCTGCGAGGCGTGAATGTAAATGGCTCTGGCTCTGTCGATCTCGCACAACTTGCACTCCATGTCTGCAAAGCGCAAGGCCATCTCTCTGGTGGGAGGTTGTCAAGCGTTTGAAGGTATAAAAATTTTAAACTACCACCCATGCATCTCGCCAATCTGAAACCTCACATTGCCTGTTCGTTGCCCAGTTCTTCCAGGGCCTTTTCATAGATGGGTCTTGTCCTGGTCAGTCCAATCAACTCCGCAGCTCTGCGTATGTACATGTTGAACATCTGGCGGGAGTTTAAGGGTCGGAGTGAGGTTATTGGGGGCAAACGCAACATAACCAAACCGCTCACCTCATACTTATCTTCAGGCAAGACCTTATCGACAGCTCTTTCGTAAATCTGCATGGCTTGTCTCGTCTGCCCGTGATCTTCCTCCATCTTCGCGTACATCAGCAGAATTGCTGCGGGAAGTAAAGCGGTCGATAATTAATAATTCAAAAGCTTTCTACATCAAAAGAACGTCTCACGTTTTGCAAACTTGGCTGGGCAGTCCTCAAGGCACTGTTCAAAGAGGTCCCTGCTTCGCTCCATTTTCTGGTTTTTGTAGCGTGCGGTGAACTTGCTTAGGTAAGTGTTCCAGATCTCGTACACAATGGGCCACTTGAAAAGAGCTATGCCCTTCTCGAACACCTTGGATGGGTCGTAGAAAAGGGGTTGGAACTTTACGGAAAAACTCAAAAAGTGCACACGAACCTTGAAGGACTCTTCGAAGTAGTTCTTCTCTTCGAGGTAGATGGCATAGTTGAGGATGATTTGTGGAGTGGCGATTCTCAAGTCGATAATCCTGTCGTACACGGATTTGCATGTCTGAGGTAAGTTGGAGGGTAAGAAATGCTATCAGCATGTTGTATAGCGTCTATCACATCATGTTCGAAATAACTTTATTAAAGCTCGGTTTAACAAAATTTAATAAAAATAACAATGGTAAAGTGGGGGGCGCTAGGTAAAATGTTGTACCAAGTGTGATCCGAAGTTCTCTTCGATGTCAGCATACAGAGACCACACCTTGAGGGACTTGTACACTCGGTGCTGCACTGGCTCGGACTGCAGTGGTGGTGTTGAAGAGGGTTGAAGCAAAGCTAACAACTTGAATCACAAAATTCATCACCAACGTTGTCGTGGTAGTTGACGATGCCCGCGACGGGAGTGACAGCCTTTTTCAAAATTTTCTTGGGGTTTTCAAAGTTGCTGATAGGGTGGAAATTTTGTTGTTGAGTGTTTAACATGTCACCAGACTTAAGTTCCGCTGAATTTTGCCAGCACGCACTTGTTTCTCAGTTCGAATTCCACATATTCACACGTTAAGGCTGACAACTCTTCCACAGTCTTGAAGTCCACAGTCAAACCCCTATCGAATACAACCCTGGCCTGATGGAGAAAGATGCATAAAATAATTTTTCATTAGTTCTCACAATCTCGTCACCCAAACCTCACCCACCCACATCATCAAGCTGACCAGCCTGCTCATAGTACTTGGCAAATTCGAGCCATATAGTGTAGAACTTGCCGTTGTTGTTTTTGGGGTCAATCGTCTTGATTGCCTGCGTGTACGTCTCTACAATCTGTGGTGTGGTAATGCTGATAATGCAGATAATCCACTTCTCATACGAAAACCTCTTTGCTTCTTGCATATTGAATCGCACCTTTTTAGGCTTCCCTTCAAACAGTTTCACCCTTTCATGCCACGTGTACACGTTGTGAGGATTCTGACGGAGTCTGACACTGAGATCGAATGGTTGACGGTATAGTATCATGCATGACAAAGATAAATAAAGTTAATGGTGAACGTAAGTGGTTTTGGCACCTGTTGAGAAGTAAAGGCCTGCACTCCAAAAGGTACTCAAGCCTCTGAAGGTGCAGTTCCATTTCCACCTCATCTGGCGGTGTTAAATAAGCTATATGAAATGGAAACAACAAAAACACAAGCGACAATGAGTGGTTATTATCCTAGTGAGATTGCAGTGGCGACAGTGAACAAACCGTCAGCAGTTTTGCCAGCCTGTGCCACCACGTCCATCTTCACCTTGAACACCTGCTCCAAGAACAGCATGTACGCATCAAACACCTGTTGTGCACAGTCGCTATGGTAATCCACTGTCCTCCCTTCAAGTCATCACCACCCCCACTACCATCATCATCATCATCATCATCATCATCGTCATCATCATCAGCATCATCATCATCATCATCATCATCATCATCATCATCATCATCATCATCATCATCATCATCATCGGATGGCACCTGAGTGAAGTCTCGAACAGTGTTGACGGACATCATACCTTCCTCGTACACGTCTCGGGCCTTAACGAAGAGCCTGCTGCGGGTGTAATAGTCCGCCAGAGAGTTCCACAACATGCCTACCTGAGAAACGTGGGTGGGACGTTGTAGTTTCAATAATGGTTGAGGTTTGTTGGATTTTGCAACCAGTTGTAGTCTGACTGTGAATTATGGATTTACGAATGTTTCAAGTTGACCTGATCGGTGTACTTTCTGATGCCCTCCCTTATGATTGGCTCCACCTTCAAGGTCACCACCTTGTCTGGGTTCTTGGACATGAGTTCACACAGCTCATTCCACAACTGGAAAAGAGGTGGAAGATTGATGATACATCTGATGACGGCCTCCATTCGAGTTCTCACAAAGAGTAAACCAGCACCTGATGTTTGGACTTTCCGTTCTTGGAACGGAAGTTGTCGTCGTTGATGATGCGCACCAGCAGATTGCATGCTTCATCCAACAGGTCCACCTTCACCAGGTAGTCTATGTAGTCCTCTGTGTCTTGCGGAATCAACTGTTGGAGTTGAATGGAAAGAAATGAATAGTTTTCCCACTAATTTTGAGTGGATGCCAATTTGAAGGTTGTCTAAAACCTTGATGTATCTTCTGTAGGCCCTGGTGAGTGTCTGAGTGAGTTCTGGGAACTTGATCAAGTACTCCAGGTACACCTGGCATTGAATTGTTGAAAAAAAGTTAATACAAGCATTTGTAACGTCCTCATAGAAATAAATGAGTTGATTAGAAAGAAAGGCCAATACAGTCCAAATCCTGCTGTGTTGAGTCACTGGAAGAGACTGCAGGGCTCGGTTGAAAGTTAATCTGCACAAGAATTGTATTTGAACATCAAGTATGCAAACAAGTACTGGAAAAATAATCAGTGACTGCATCAAGTGATAATGAAAAAACCTGGTTTTGACAATGAAGCCCTGATGCATGAGAAACTTGAGGTAGTCCAGCCAAATTTGGGGCATCTAAAAAAATATTTTGAAAAAAAAATTTAATTTATAAGAGGTTGCAAATAACTAAACTTGAATAGCTAGTAAGAAGTACCTTGTGCATGAAGCAGAGGGCTCGTTCAAAAGCATTGTTCACTTCCTCATAAACAGGATCATCAATCAGTATCTTTGACACCTGCTCTGTTCTCAACGTCAGGTATGCATGCCATATCTTGTAGCTTAAAATATAAACAGTTTTTTTTAATTCAAAACGAAATTTAAAAATGTTATTCGACAGACCTGCCAGGCAGTTCCCTCAGAGCCCTCTCATACAGAAGGTTCAACACTTGGGACTTGGCTCTCTTTTTGTGGTCCAAGTACCTGAGCCAGCATTTGAGAACGTAAGGGTTACGCAATATCTCTTCTTCATACGGTAAGTCCTCTTCTTCCTTTGCGGTTGAATTAGAGTAGAATTATAGTTATAGAAGGTATATATGCGGTAATAGATTAGATTAAAAAGAACTTTGAAATAATTTTTTTAAATTTTTATTAAAAAGTAATTTTTGGAAAATGCTAAAGTTCGTAACGTACAAAAATAATATCTTCCATATTAGAGACTGTCAACGCTACTGCACACAGATTCCGTAAACGCAAACGATAAAATATGATCGCAAAGTACTAATAGTCTTCAAATAACTTTGAACGTAATCGAAAAACTATTATAAAATAACAAAATACATATTTATAACCAAAATACAAAAATAAACACTTAGCATAAAAAAACGTACAAAAAAAGAATAAGACTTGAAGGAAGGATGGTGCCTCTTGACCACGGTCTCTGAGGTATTATACGCTCATTTGATGAATTAATTCATGCAATGTTTGTACAAAACAGCAAACAAAACTTCCAAGAAAAACAACAGCCTCAAGATGATAAATGAAAAAATAAAAATAAAAATGAAAAATGAATACAACTATGAATATAGAAAATATAATAAAAATAAACACTAAATATAGATGACAGTGGAATAGATGAGTAAAACATTTGATATATTTCAAATATAGCTTGCAAGCGTGTTTGATCTTGAAAACTTTAATTTTATTCCACTTCTCAATACATGGATTATTCATTTATCAAACTGTTTAATAATTGAATTCTTTAAAATAAGTTTTGACTATTTGTCATTTTTTGTCTATAATTATTAAATTGTTGTTAAAATTTCACATCGAAAGTACATCGAGGGTTTCTGTGTTCGAGCTCATTTGTGGGCATCCGTATATTCAACAATAATTTGATCTTCGCGAAGAATAATAATCATTGAAAGTTTTCAAGACCACAAAATGTTCAACTCGAAAACCTACGGAAACTTTTTACTGTTGCTTTTATTGGTCTACCACCCTGAATCAGGTAATCGTTTTTTATAAACTCTAAAGTTTATTATGATTATTTTTTCTACTACATGTATTATATATGGTAGTGATTTAGTCTAAATTGTGATACAATTTTTTCAACGGCACAATGCATCAAAGGTGATTCACTTTTGCAGGTTTCTCGGACCGAGGAGTTCTTAATGTCAGCAGAGGGTCTCCAATGAAGAGCGGTGGGAGCATGAAAGAGTTGGAGATGTGGGAGCGAATGGTGCCTGTGCTTCGGAAGCAACCTCAACTTTTGAACGAAAATCCTCCAAAAAAACATTATCGGGGGTTTCTTGCCACGAAAATAAAAAGCTCTATTTCGGAGAAGAATAACGAAATAGGTGATTTTTACTGGAAGAAAAAAAAAAGATATGGTGAAAAAAATATGAAAACTCAAAAAGTAACAAATAATCTCATCAAGAGTAACTTTGATAAAATAGAAAATGATTATGATTTTGTTAAAAACAAACGTTTCATGAGTGATTGGTGAATTATGCGCTTTTGTGGATAAAAGTTAACAAGTTTAACAGCCGATTGATCTATTCAAAATTCTTCATTTTCCTTTTATTCTGAACCTATTTAACGTTCCAAATAAACGTTAAAACAAATTTCCATGAATTATAATTTTTAAAATTTTGCATTTTCAAAAAATGAATACAAAAAAAGGAGAGGGTACCAATAATTTGTGGATCGCTCTAAAACAACACACAATAGCAACACTTCTGGGCAACAACGAGCACAATGATTTCGGTGCGGACCAAATGGTTGTTGTTGCAGCGCCACCAGCCTTCCAACCAAAAGATCAATTTGGCGACAATAAAATCGAAATTGCAGTCGATGAAGAAAAAAATATTTTTAACAATGAATTTGAGCGAACTGAAGATCCTACTCAACACACTAGTTTGAAAAAATTTGAAAATAACGTTGAAAAAACCATTAGCACCACCCCATTCATCAACAGTATAGACGCAACCAACCTCGCTTTGCATCCTTCACATTTAGAGTTGCTCAAAAAAAATCTTCCAAATGCAATTCTCTACAAATTCAACAATTTTTCTCCAACACACCAAACCACCCAACCACCTCCACAAACACACCAAGGCATAGAACTCACTCCCATTGTTGAGCCCATCATTCACACTCCAAAGCTGCCACTCAGTCTTTCTCAACAATTCACTTTTTCATCAGCCAGTTCCTCCCATGAGCCTTTTCCGTCTCAGCATTTTTTTCAAAACACTTCAGTCAGCGACCCCACCAGCCACTCACTTGTCTTGTCAAATACCAAAGCCACTTTACCTCAAAGCTCACTTTGTGCTCACAGCCACTCACTGCTCTCATCCAGCAGCGACCACAACAGCTTGGTGCAGCAGCTTCTGCCGCATGCACGCCTCTTCTCCTTCACCTGGTTCCACCTGCAAGCCAGCAAGCGCAAGCACTTCAAAAACTACAACAAACCCATGAGTCAGGAGCAGGAACTGTCCATTCGCAAGCTCTATGAGGTTCTCCTTCCACTCATCTTCCACCCATCTTCTTCTCATCCTCCACTCCATCTTCACTGAATCTTTAGTCAACATACAGTCTTTTTTGACTCAAAGTAGCTTTTTATCAATCTTCCATTGCACCTCTAGTCCTCCCACCAGCCACTCCACCTCCTGGCCACCTTGATTCCCACAGGGCAAGTCTTTTATGGAGAAGCAGGACTGGATCCAAAGACTTCTTTCCAAGCTCCAGAAGTTTGTTAGGAACCATCAGTTCATCTTCTGTTCTCTTTCAACACCACTTCAATAACTCACCCAACAACCCTCCCACCACCACCACCACCACCACCACCACCACCACCACTTCAATAACTCACCCAACAACCCTCCCAACACCACCACAACCATCTCAACAAAACCTCTCTCAAACCCTACGAAAACCGCAACAAAAACTACAAAAAAATCTCTTCAAACACTACAAAACCACCAACAACCACCACCACCACCACTACCACCACCACCAACCACCACCACCACTTCCACCACCAGGGATGTGCAGGAGGGAGCGAGGAGGAACATGGTGAAGTGTGTGTTGGAGAAGCACTTGAACACCCCTTGTGTGCTCAGCCATGCTGACAAGCAGGGCAGGATGAGGAGAATCGACTGTCTGAGACAGGTGAGAAGAAGAAGAAGAAGAATAATAATAATAATAATAATAATAATAATAATAATAATAATAATGATGATGATGATGATGATGACGATGATGATGATAATGATGACGATGATGATGATGATGATGACGACGATGATGATGATGATGATGATGACGACGATGATAATGATGATGACGATGATGATGATGATGATGATGATGATGATGATGATAATGATGATGATGTTATGAGACACCCTCACGCCAGTCGGACAAAATATGGCGATTGGACTTGGTGACGCTGGTGTTGTTCCGAGCCCTGCCCCTGGAGAACACCGATGGAGAGAGGATCAAGCGGGTGCAGTGTGCTGACAGGTGGCTGGGTGTTCCTACCACATCAACCACGCCACACACACCAATCCAACCACGCCACACATACCAATCCAACCACGCCACACATACCAATCCAACCACGCCACACACACCACATCAACCACCCCATACACACCAATCCAACCACGCCATACCACGCACACACACACACACACACACACACACACACACACACACACACACACACACACACACACACACACACACACACACACACACACACACAGCTTGTGCATCAACCCATACCACCTCAAGCTGGCCTGCAAGGAGCTCGACCAGTGCATGTTCGCTGCCCTCTGCGGCCTCATTGGTGCTTCTCTCTTCCCTCATTTGTTCATTGTGTCATTCACTCCGTGGACTCATAGGATAATTATTATCAATGTTATTATTATTATTATTATTATTATTATTATTATTATTATTTCAATAGTTCTAATGTCATTACTCACCATCATCCACCTCCTTCGTCTGCAGACAAAGGAGACATGATAAAGCAGGCGGTGAAAAAGTACAACGAGGACAAAGGTGGCTACGAAGAGGAGGAGGAGGAAGAAGAGGAGGAAGAAGAGGAGGAAGCTGGCGGTGATGAGGACGACGACGACGATGATGATGAGTGGGACGATGAGTTGGAAATGTGTAGCACTTACGAAATAGCGGAGTTGGTGGTGAAGCAGAAGAGGCTGGTTGCTAAGCAACTCAACAAGCTGCAGCAACAACAACAAACACACAAGCAGCAACAACAACCTAAACAAAAAACACAACAGTCACAACCACCACAACAAACACGACAACCACCACTACCACAGCAACAACCACCACTACCACAGCAACAACCAACGCTACCACAGCAACAACCACCACTACCACAGCGACAACCACCACTACCACAGCGACAACCACCACTACCACAGCGACAACCACCACTACCACATCAGCAGCAAAAACAGCAACAACGGACAACTCACAAGCGACCTTCAACTCAGGAGACAAGCATGGAAGAGAAGAAATTCAAGCGCATTGACCAAGAACCAGTTGAACAACTGGAAAAAGAATCACAAACAGAACAACAACAGCAACAACAACAGCAACAACAACAACAACAACAACCGCAACAACAACAGCAACTACAACAGCAACAACTGCAACAGCCAATAACGATAAATCTGCTACAGCAGCCACAACTGGTGCAACTGCTACAACAAGTCCTCCAACCCCCCCTTCTCACTAACCACTTCTCCCTCCACATTCAGCCCAACAACAACAACAACAATGACAACAACAACAAAAATGAAAACAATATCACCAGCAACAACACCCCTATTCATAAAAAAATTTCTGACGACATCCATGAAACTATCGTCCAGGAAAACATCACTAACAACAAAAACAACAGCAAACAGAATGACGTCGTTGACAACAATAAAAACAAATTCACATCATCAATACACTCCCTCCGACAAGCCAACACTGCCGATTTCACAAATAACAACAAAAATAATAACAACAATAAAAATGATGCAAATAATGTAAAACGTAATATAAAAAATAATATAACAAATAACACTAATGAAGGCAACAACAACGACTACAACAGCGAGAACAGCAAACAAATCAACAACCACACCAACAAAATCACCATCAAAAATAACATCAGCAACAACAACAACCTCAACATCACAAACAACCACAACAACAACAACTTCAGCATCACAAACAACCACAACAACAACAGCAACAACCTCAGCACCACAAACAACAACAACAACAACAACTTCACCATAACAAACAACAACAGTAACGCCACCACCACCAACAACAACAAGAGCAGCAACACAGCAGCGAGGAGGCAGCATACAGCAGTGAGAAGGACCCGCAGAAGCACTGTATGTGGCTGTGAGAGTGTCCAACCCGAAGGTGGGCAACATAAGAATAATAATAATAATAACAATAATAAAAATAATAACACAATAATATCATTAAAAGTGACATTCATTGGCATAACTTGCATTCAACATTAGTACCGCAACAACGCCACTCCCACCACGCAGCCACCGCCACGTCTCCCACTCCACTGGCGGATTATTATTGGTCCACCAGATTCAGGCCCATCCACTCAGCGCACAAAAGAGGCAACTCAGGCAGCGTATCAGAGTACGAGTTCAAAACGACGAAACCTCATTGGCTGCCTCTGCGTTACGTCATCAAGTCCAACGTGGCCAAGGTGCTCGCGAATAGCAGTGCTGAAGAAGCTGACAACAACAACAACAACAACGACAGAAATAAAAATAATAATAAAAATGATAGTACTAGCAACGATAATAGGAGATATGATGGGAGGATTAGTACGAAGCGTAATGATGAGGTGAAGGAGGACAGCAATGAGGAAGAAGACAACACGAACAAAACCACAAAAGACGAAGACAAAGAGGGGAGGATGGAAGGGGAAGAAAAAGAAGGGGAGGAAGAGGAAGAGGAAGAGGAAGAAGAGAAAGAGGAAGAGGAAGAAGAGAAAGAGGAAGAGGAAGAAGAGAAAAGGGTGAACAAGTGGAAGCAAAAGGCCTTCATGAGTTCTCAAGGCAACCACAAGAACATCTCTTTCAACCTCAACAACAACAACAACAGCAGCAACAACAACAACAACAATAGTAGCAACACCAACAACAGCAACAACAACAACAGTAGCAACAACAGCAACAACAGTGACGCAAGCAGGGGTGTATGGCGCTTGACGGAGAGTTTGGAGTGTGGCAGAGGGACCACCACCCCCACCAGTCGTTGGCCCACCCCCTTCGAGGCCGACAACGAGTGCATCCTCATGAACTTCAACTCGTCCGAGGAGATCCTGTGGCAGGAGGGGCGGGTACTAGGTGCTGCCGATGCTACTGTTGTTGTCGTTGCTGCTGTTGTCGTTGCTGCTGTTGTTACACCCTTTTTTGTCATCATTGAAAAACCACCACACCACACCACACAAACCACGCCACGCCACACTAACCACACCACACAAACCACGCCACGCCACACTAACCACACCACACCACACCACACCACACCAACCACGCCACACAGATCACTACTTGCACGTGGCCAACTCCTCGACTCCACAGCCTCTCTTCGCAGAGAGCGACTCCAGCAGTCGCAGCAGCAGTGGTCCACGTGACGAGGACTCCAAAAACAACCAATCAGGAATGCGAAAACACCTATGACGTCATCATTGCAATCATATCACCACCATTGCATTCATATCATGTGACATTCACTTTTTATTGGAATTACAAAATGGAATCGTTCTGAATGTGTTTCTTTCTGCAACAACCACCCCACCGCGCCACACCACACCACAGTACCACAGCACCACAATACTCCAGTACCACAGCAACACAGTACAAAGTACCACGGTACAAAGCACCACACCACAGTACAAATACCACAGTACCACAGCACTATAGTACAAATACCACAGTACCACAGCACTATAGTACAAATACTACAGTACCACAGCACCATAGTACAAATACCACAGTACCACAGCACTATAGTACAAATACCACAGTACCACAGCACTATAGTACAAATACTACAGTACCACAGCACCATAGTACAAATACCACAGTACCACAGCACCATAGTAAAAATACCACAGCACCATAGTACAAATACCAAAGCACCACAGCAGCCTCGTCAGACAGCGGCCTTCTTGATCATATCTTCTGACAACTCATGCACTGCTGTCACGAAGGACTCCATCCCTCCAATCGGAATGTCCGGATATATGCCGTGACCTAGA